>NW_004624734.1:7278544-7355785 GCF_000247695.1 Heterocephalus glaber
CCCACTTCCCCTTTGCCCCTTTTCTTCCTATTTCACTTTATCTATTATACGTTTTAATCCTTATTTACACTTTCAGTTTCTCACGCTAGAGAAACTATTCGGTATTTACACATGTGCCCTATTTATTTCACTTAAGAGTATCACCTAGTGTGCATCCATTTAGCTATAAATGTCTCTAATCTATCCTTCTTTATGGCTGAGTAGTACTCCATTTTATAGAAAAACCACATTTTCTTTATCCAGTCTCCAGTTGATGGGCACTTGGGCTGCTTCCAAGTTTTAGCTATTACAAACTGTGCTGCTATGAACATGGGTGCACATCTATCCCTGTGGTATGAGTCTTTTAATTCTTTGGGGAAGATACCCAGCAGGGGGATGGCTGGGTCAAATGAGCTTGGTGAGTTCTTGAATAGCAAGAAGGCCATGGGGCCTGCAGCAAAGGAAGCGCGGCAAGGGAGGGTAGAGGCAAGGTCAGGAAGAAGAAAAAGCTAAGTGGATCATCCAGGCTCACAGAGCTGGCCCTCAGTGGGGCCGGCACGTGAAGAAGGGCCGGCTGGAGGAGGGTGAGCAGGACACAGGGGTGAGGATGAGGACCTAAGGGATCCCAGGAGCCTTCCGGAACACAGAGGGACAGGAGAAGCACTCAGCTGCCTCTCAAAGCCGAGGGACGGGCTGGCAGGGGTGAGAGCGCCCCCTGGTGGTCAGCAGATTAGGCATTGCCATGCCCATGGGGAATCCCCAGCAGGTGCGGGATGCTCGCGTGCTCTGGCCAGACAGGTGTGCCAGGTGTCCCAGGTGTGCCGGGTGTGCCTCTGTCACCAAGCCACCCTGGCCTCATCCAGCCTGGTTCAAGTCCGGACTCCATTGGCCCCGAGCTGCTTGATCCTTAACCCAAGCCCCCCACCTTCTCATCTGTCAGATGGGGGCGCAGCCACAAGGCTGCAGCGAGGACTTCAGGACTCGCCTGGGCAGTGTGCAAAGGGTTGGGCACAGAGTGGACACTGTGTGAGTCTCCTGTACCATCACCATCGTCATTGCTTTGTCACTCTTGTCTTCAGGTCACCACTGCTCTCAGACCAAGGGCCTCAGAGGATGCAGTCCCCTCAGCAGTGGCTCCTGGTCACCAGGCTCCTAGCTGTGGCTCATCAGCTGGCCCTGGCTGATGGAGGAGACTCTGGCCTCCTGGACCCTGGCCCCCAGGACACCCCACCTGGGCCAGCCCTGCCGTGCCACAAGATCGCCGTGAGTAACATAGACTTCGCCTTCACCCTCTACAGACAGCTGGCTCGGGACTCCCCGCAAGAGAACATTCTCCTCTCCCCAACCAGCATCTCCATGGCTGTGGCCTCGATTTCCCTCCGGGCCCCAGCAGCCAGCAGGGAGAGGCTTCTGGAGCCCCTGGGCTTCAATCTCACCGTGGTGGCCGAGGCCAAGATCCAGGATGGCTTCCGGGACCTCCTGCTCAGGCTGCCAGTGCAGGGCTCTCGGCTTCTCCTGAGCACCGGCCAGCACAGGTCCAGCAGCCTGGGCCCCGGGGCCACCCAGGACCTGGAGGAGGCCTGGAAACACGTGGACAAACACATAGATAAGCAGACCCAGGGCAAGCTTGGGACCTGGGGAAAGGACCTTGAGAACGAAACCACAGAAGTTCTGGTGAATCATGTGCTTCTCAGAGGTAAGGGCATGTTGGGGGTCCTCTAACATCAGCCCCTTCCAAGAATCGGGCTCCCTCCCCACCCGAGCCTGCTCCCCGAATCAAATAGGAACCCTCTTTGGCCTATCTCAATTTAGAGATAAAAGACATGCAGTGCCTGTCCACTGACTCCTTGATGCTTCTGCTTGAATACCTCTAGTGATGGGGAACCCATCACTTACCATATTTTAATGCTACTTGTGGACTTTGCTTTCAAAGGAGGATTTTTCAACCTCTAGAGTGCATAAGAACCCCCTGCAGAGCTTGTTTGAAATGCAAGTATCCCACACTGCCCCTAAGTGATTCTGGTTCAGTGGATGTATAAATCTGAGCCCCAGGGCCCTGCATTTGAAGAAACTCGCCCCTGACACATACACCCAGGTGATTCTGCTTCAGAGCCTGTGAATTCACTTTGAGTAGACCCCTAAGCAACCCCTGGATTTAGGAACATGAATTCCCTTCCTCAGGCAGGCTCAGGAGGTGTGGTTAGAGATTAGGGCAGGAAGATGGGGGAAAGGTTCTTATTTTTCCAAACAAGGTAAGAGGCCTTGTGTTTCCACCACTGTTCTTGCCAACATATATTTACACTCACGATCCCTTTTTACCCCCTCACCTGAGTGATATGGGCAGCTTCATCTCCCAGAGGAGGTTAAGGTTAATGTTTCCATTTGAGAGAAGAAAAAACAGATTTTCACAAAGAAGAAAACTTACTTGCGTAACCTAGCGAGTGTGTCAGTCTGTGCATATTGATGGACCGCGTGCATAGATGATGGTGTTGTTATTCACAGACAGCACCGTGCATACTTAGTCTTTGTTTACTTGTGTCAAACTCCAACAAGGTAGATACTATTCCACTACTTGTCAGATGAGGAAACCGAGGCACAGTGAGTTCACCATCAGAGCCTCACCTTCCAATGCACACCCTCCTTCAGAGGAGCGTGTGCCCCAAGAATAATGTTTTTCTTCAATGTGAGCCGCTTCCCAGAGAGATGAAGGGGAAGGGGCGACATTAGTCAGTCAGCTTCTCATCACTGTAACAAAATACCTCAGTTAATCCACTTGCAAAGAGCAAAGGTCCGCTTGGGCTCACGGTCTGGGAGGCCCAGTCCGTGTTTGCTTGACACCAGTATTTTGGGCCCGGGACGAAGCCCACATCGTGGGGATAGTGTGTGGTGGAGCGAGAGGCTTACCTCAGGGCCAGGATGTGGAAAGAGCACAGGAATACAGCGGGTCCCTAAATCCCCTTCCAGAATCCCTTGCCAGTGCCTGAGACCTCCCCCGCCCCCCGGCCGACCTCTTACATGCTCTGCCCCTCCCAGGGGCACCAACCTGCAGACCCCGAGACCAGGACTGCAGCGAGCATGATGCACTCATGCAGTGTGACCCTGCCGTGCTACTGCAACAGTGTGCTGTGGTATTGATCGCTTTACAGACCAATGGGCACAAGGAGGCCAAGGGCTCAGCCCTCAGGGTCACCTAGGCCAAAGAAGACCAGTTAGGAGCAAGTCATTGGGCTGGGCATCCAGGGTGCAGGCTGCAGGCCACAGCCCAGCTGACCTCCCCGAGGTGTTGCTCTTCTCTGTAGCTGGGTGGGCAAAGCCCTTTGACCCACAGGGCACTAGCCTGCGGGGGTTCTCTTTGGAACAGCACAAAGCTGTGCAAGTCCCCGTGATGAAGCAGCAGGCCCGAGTCCACTTCCTGCGGGACCCTGAGCTGCAGTGCAGTGTGCTGCAGATGGACCATGCTGGGAACGCCACCACCTTCTTCGTCTTCCCCGACCTCAGCACCCTAGGGCAGCTGGAAGAGGCGCTGCAGCTGGAGACGCTGATCAAGTGGAACCGTCTGCTCAGGACCAGGTAGCCCAAGGGCACTGTCACCCTGGAACATGGCCACCACCCAGGGCATGGTAACCCTTGTCCTGGGCACAGCCAGCTCTAGGTGATGTTCCTGACTTCCCAAAGGTACGAGTACTGGGAACGGGCCCTGGACCGAGAGTTGGGAAGTGCACCTGGCCTCAGCTCTGCTGCAAACCCAGTGGGAGCCTGGCCAGTGCTGTCCCCTCGCTGGGCTTTGGTTTTCTCGGTGGCTGAAGAGCAGTTAGAACAGGGACTCATAAACTCTGAGAAGCAGGAAATGCTGTCCCTTCGTATAACAGCAGGTGAGGTCTGGCTGCACTGCTGTGGTTGGCCAGGCTGCGGGCAAGTAAAGAAAACTGGGCAGAGCAGTCTGGTTGGGAAAGGGCTGTCCAGGACAGGACTCTGCACGTGCAGGCGCAGGAAGGCGAACGGCCTGGCTGCCCAGGAAACAGGGTGCTCAGGCCATCCAGGCTCGAGTGTGCTGGGGGAGGTCGGGAAGGAAGGTGTGCAAGGCTGACGTCCTGGCTCAGCAGGCGGGCGAAGACGAAGGGAGCCCTGGATGGATGCTGAATTGGAATTGGGGGTGGGGACGTTTTATTGGAGTCTCTGGCCGCCCCGTGGAGAAAGGGCTGGACGGGCAAGTGGGGCAGAGACCAGAGGCAGGGCAGGAAGAGGGGCACAGACGCTTCCGGGATCACAATTGCCACGGCAAACCAATTTCCGCCTCTGTGCAGAGGCCTCGCTTTCTATTTCCCCAAGTTTTCCGTTTCCAGCTCCTCCAGGCTGGAGCTGCTGCTCCCCCTCGTGGCCGTAGGCGGAAGCCTCCCAGGACAGCCTGCCCTACATGTCCCAAGGTGAGTTAGGAAGGAAGCTAGACTCAGGGTTCTCTTCGCGTCTGTGTGTGAGGGAGGGGAACAGTTACCTTGGGACAGGGCCTTCGCACTGAGTTACATCTCCAGCCCCTTTTTAATTTTTTATTTTGAGACGAAATTGCCCAAGCAAGACAAATTTGCAGTCTTTCTGCCTCAGCCTCCCGCTTTGGTTTCTGTTTGGTTTGGTTTGGTTTTGCACTGGGGATTGAGCCCAAGGCCTTGTCCCCTTCCCATCCCCCGGGACATTCAGCCGGTGCTGCTGTTTCTCAGGGGACCCACGGCACCTCCCAGCAGACTGACGAGGGCAGTGCTGCTGTCCCATTGTGCAGATGAGGAAACTGAGGCTTAGCAGGTATCTTTGTCCATTTTCTGCTTTTGTAGTGGAGTGCTATGGGCTGGGAAATTTATAAACAGTAGAAGTCTATTCTGGTCATGGCTCTGGAGGCTGGGAAAACCGAGACCCAGGAACGGCATCGGGTGAAGGCCTCCTGGCCATGGCCCGGCTCGGTGGGAAGACAAGCGAGCCCAGCGAGTCGGAGAGAAAATGGGGCTAAACCCACCCTTTCCCCCAGAAGCCTCCATGAAAACTGACCACTCCCACAGTTGCCCCAGCTTCTGCCCCCAGCATCCCTGCCCAGCCTTGTCCCCTGCTGTCCCTCCCTCCCTCGGCAGACTGTTTTCAGACCACCTCGCAGGCCTTCCCACCTCCAAACACGCAAACTCTACTTGCCACTCATGGCCCTGAGTAAGTGCATGTTGCTACTTCACTTCTTCCGTGCAGACTTCTCTAATCTTACTCCCAGGCAGAAGCACATTCTCTCCTGGTAACTCTCTGGCTCACGTTTAGGCGTTTTCCTTCCTTGTCCGGCCATGAGCCTTTGGGAGTCATCCCCATTCGTTTCCTAGTCCCTACTGCACCGAGACATTGGGTTGCAAACAGCGGGTAGGTCCTCCGTAAATGCTTACTGAATACATTCATGAATGAATGAGTGATGGGATGAATGAAAAGGAATTATCAGATTGAAGTGAATGAAAGGATCAGTAAGTAGTGATGGGAGGAAAGAGTGGGTGTGTGGAGCAACAGATGGAGACGGGAGTAGTTAGGCGCTGGTGTGACGTTCCAAGTGCACCACAACTAACAATGCAGATGCCAGGCACGAGGATGTAAATACCTGCGTAGACAGGTGGATAGGTGAATGGATAGATGAATAGTGGATAGACGGAACCATGGATGGGGATGGCTGGGCAGGTGGGTGGGTGGATGGGTGAGTGGATGGGTGGATGGGTGGGTGAGTAAATGGGCAGAAGGATGGGCATGTGAACACAGGAGAGGCGGGCAGGTATAGCTATGGATACGCAGATGGTTCGCAGTTACGTGGATGGATTATGGTTTGCTGGGTGTGTGGATGAATAAATAAGTAAGTAGGTCAATGATGGGTGTAGTAGATAGATAAGTAAATTTTTCAGAAAGTTATTTTAGGTAGAAGAAAGGGTGGGTGGTAAGTGAACAGTATATGGTTGTGTAAAGGAATAGAAGGAAAACTGGGATTAAAGTCAAGGCACAGCTGGTCCTTCCTGTGGGGTGGATCGATGATTCCAGAATTTGCCTTGCAGGTGACTCATCAGCCCAGGATGACAGTGGGCGAGGAGGGCTCTGAGGCCGCCGCCACCACCGCTGTTCAGCTCACTCCCAGACCCCACCTGGATGCTGAGGCCCCAGCACTGCCGGGCCCTGCTGAGCTCAGCAGGCCCTTCCTGCTGATGACTTTCCACACAGAAACAGGCAGCATGCTTTTCCTGGGGAAGGTCGTGAACCCCCTGGGTTAGTGCACCCCCAGATCAGCCTGGTAACTTGGAGCCAAAGAAGGAGAGATGGTACTGGGGACTCAGGCATCATCCAAGTCTCTGGGTCACCTGGTGACGTGGCCAGATTGTCTGAAAAGCAGCATCCTTGGAAATGAAATGGGAGCCATCCTGAAGTGGACACAGGCAGGCAGGCAGCCTTGCACAGCTTCCCGCCGCTGACCACTGGCCCCAAGCCAGGGAGCTATGGTTGCAGAATCAAGTCTGATGATAGATTGCATACGGCCTGTTCATTGGTGTGGTTTCCATGGGAACCTATGGGGATGCACATAGGAAGAGGGACTGGGGTCAAGCCCACTGGAGATAGACTCTAACTACAATAGAGGGGATACCTGTTATGGACCAGGTTCTTCACATGTTATGTCCCATTTAACATAAATTCTCACTACAACCCAACAAAGTTAAGTATTAGGCTAATGCATTAGCAGCTTTCTCATTGCTGGGCAAAATACCTGACCCCCCAACTTAAAGGGGACAACATTTCATTTGATTCATGGTTTCAGAGGATTCAGTCCATGGTCAGCTGACTCCAAGGCAAAAACATCATGGCAGAAGGGTATGGCAGAGCAAAGCTGCTCACTTCATGGCAGCCAAGAAGCAGAGCAGGGAAAGAGAGGAAGGGACCAGGGACCAGATACAGTTCCCAAAGTCACGTCTCCATGGCCCACCCAGACATGCCCAGAAGTGTGTCCCTCCAATCCCTTGAGCAGATCTCAAGCCAATCGAGTGGACACTCCAGCTTGTCACAGTATAACCATATGAAAATCGGCCTATTTTTTAACCTACAAAAAGAGACAACTTCTTATGGTTCAACCAAATATCACTTCTCCCCTTTCATAATGTAAATTCAGAGACATTGAGAGACATGTCCAAGGTGAGCAGCTGGTAAGCAGCAGGGCTGGAACTCAGGTGTGATTTATTTCAAATCCTTGACTGCTTCTAGTCTCTTTCATTTTGATAAATGGATGATTTCTAATTTGACTGTGTACACAAAGCCCCCCCTGGATCTTGTTAAGAAGCAAATTCTGATTCAGCAGGTCAGGGATGGGACCTGCAGACCTGCTTTCCCATGAAGTCCCAGAGATACCAAGGAGCAGGTATGAAATTCTCTTGCTTCTGTGACCCCAAGAGGGGCTAAGTTGTATCACCAGCAGGGTAGATGAGTAGCACTGCCCCTGCAATACACTTGTGAAGCTGAACAAATCTTTGGCAATATCTTTTTGAAACCTGCAGACCAAGCTGGCTTTAGGGTCATTCATGGGTGTATTGGGGGACACAAGTGTCCTAACCCTTTTCCATATTCAGCAAACTGGGTGTTTCCTGCTGTCTGTAGGTCACTCCCCACATCAGTGGCTGCATCAGTCACTGATGGCTTATGTTTCTGGTTCTCCAACTACATAGAAGAAGGGAGCCACTTGGGCCTGGGGACCAGACACATCAGAGATGTGACAAATCCTATACCTGGTGCAAAGCAGATTCACTGAGCACTGGTTACCAAATTGGCAGAGACAGGTGAGACCCATATACAAGTGACAAGGTGTCAGTTTGTTATCGATTATTACTACTGAATGGGGCAAAAGAGCTTGGCATTCACTGTGAGCCAGGTCCCAGGCTCAGGATGGAGTCCCGTCTGTGTGTGCCCACTGGCATCCCAGCTGAGAGTTTCCAGAAAGCAGCCTCCTCTGGGGCTTATACCCTGCTGTTACAGGGCAGGCTGAGCTAAAGGTTACAGAATACCATGTTTTTAGGCAGAACTGGAGCAGAGCCCACACAAGCCTGCCCATCCCTCCTGATATTCCCAGCACACTCAACAGTTAGTCTTGAGAACTCCATGGGCAGACAGGGAGAACCGGGCCAGAAGTGGGAGACTGTGCTGATTTAGAAGTCCAGAACTTCATCTCAAAGGGGCTCCCAGTGGTTTGGAAAATGGTTTGGACCAGATAGAGGATTAAATTTTATGCCTATATGAAAATGTGAGCTGGAATGATAGTTCTTCTCATCCGGGCATCGGAAGCCCAGTCTGATGAAGAACGTGACCCTGCCCTGTGTAGGGTGTCTTGGCCATCTTGCATGCTTCCCAGCAGGACCCCAATTCCAACCAACAGAGGGGGAAAGGAGAGGGGAAGGACAGACCCCCTTCCATTAATGGTACAACCTATGAGCTACCCAAATCCCTTCAGCTCCCATTCTACCAGCCAGAGCCCAGCATAAGTTCATCTAGCTGCAAGAGAGACAGGGAGATGTTTCTACCTTGCATGACACTTGCCTGGTGAAAGCATGGGAGTTCTTTACATTAGAAGAAAAGATTGATGGCCATTGGTGAGTATCCTGCTGCCTCAGCCCAAGCTCCCAGCAGCCTCAATAAGGCAATAGGTCTCATACTATCCCTGGTCAGGGTGCAGTGGAGCTACAGCACCAGAAGCATGACAGCAAGAAGGTGCCACCAGACTGGAGGAAAGGACAAAGACAGGGCTCCTTGGCCCAAGAGAGGCCAAGATCAAAAGCCAGGGGAGGACCCAGGGAAGATAGGCTGGCCCTACTGAATAGTTTTTTCCCATCATTCACTCCACAAGCAACTATTGAGCACCTGTTGTATGCCAGGCACTGGGCACGGACTCATAGAGCTCAGATGCAGGGGTGAAGGAGTCAGGAACCCACTTGCAGGATACCCCGTGGAGCGGGCAAGGGTCCCAACAGAAGATCCCTGACTTCAGCTCACTGCTCTGGATGGCTGTTGGAGTTTGGAGGGGTAGGGTTTGGAGGGGTGAGTAGGAAGGAAACCACCAGATCAAACCAACATGGGTGCCAAGGCATGACCAAAGCTTGGGACTGCCGCCTGTGACCCCAGTGCCGCTGGACAGTTCCTCCTTCCAGAGAAGAGTGACAGCAAGGAGGCTCAGCCTCCACCCCACAGGTCCCCTAAATGCCCGTCATAAAGGCAATCTCTGTGCCCCACAATGACACCCTTCACCCAGGGCAGGGTAGCCTACTGGCTGGAGCTGGGCTCCACTCCCTGGCTGATTTGAACTTCATGGCAACTTATTTACAGTCTGTCTTTCCATTGTCCCCTCACCTGGGCACAGGGGTCACATTGGCACCACCCCACAAGGGTGCAAAGGTGAAATGAGTTGACAGAGGTGACGTGTAGAGCCCCGTCCCTGGGATGGGCAAGGGCGTGGATGTGTGCACTGTTGTCCCTGCCTGTGTACCCAAAAGATACAGCCCTGTCCTGACCCTGGTCCTGTGGGCAGGACCTTGTTTAGAAAGAGAGTCTTGACAGCATTAAGTTAAAGGTTTGGAGATGGGCCTTAGAGGTGGGCCCCAAGGCCAATGGCAATGCCCTAAGAGTTGGAAGAAGCGAAGACCTGGAAACAGAGGTGAAGGCCCCGTGAAGCTGGAGCAGACATGGGAGGGATGCAGTCAGCAGGCCACCTGCAGCCACCAGAAGCTGTAAGACACAGGGCGCCCTCTCCCCTGAGCCTTTGGGTGTGCATGACCCTGCAAACACCTTTACTGTGGACTTCTGGGCTTCAGAACTGCAAGGGAACAAACTTCCGTTGTCTGTTGTCATTGCTCACTTGGCAACCCTAGGAAACCGGTCCACCACCCCATGGGCCCCGCAGTGCGGGAAGAGTTTGTGCCAGTGTTTCTGGGACTGTCCGAAGGCCAAGCAGAGCCGAGCCTCCTGCACCAGCTGCCCACTGCACCCCCAGGGGAGCTCACCCCGGAGATGAACCGACTCAAGGACCTAAAGCAGCTCCTTCTCAGGGGTAGCGCCATGATTTCTACTAAATCTGGGGAACTCACGTGTCACCAAGAGGTGGGAATGGGCCACGTGTCTCTTCCTTGATGGATCTTCTGCCCCTGGGCTGGTCCACAATGCTTCCAGGTAGATGCTTGTGGAATGAACATTCCATCAGGGGGGACCTTGGTCCCCACCCTTGGGGTCAGCAGTGCCCTGCCCTGGGAGTTCCCCAGGTGAAATGCCATCTGCTTGCCCTCCATCCTCCAAGTGTGGGTGGGGGACATTCCCCATTTTGGACATTTGGGGTTCTTCTCCAGGCCACCTTTGAAGGAAGCCACTCCGTGTCTGGCCCTGTATTTCCTTGAGAGCCTCAGCCCATTGCTCCAGGTTTCTGGCTATTGCCGCCTGTTGCTGTGTGGCCCTGTGTTAGATCCCTTCACCACCTGGGGCTCCCTGAGGACTGATGTGCTGCTAAGTCTGTGCCTCCCACATCCTCCTGTCCCCATTTAGAGGACTTCTTCCTGTCTGTCCCTCCGATCTAGCCAGGCCCCATCCCCCTGCCCCACCCACATCCTGAGGGATGATCTGGTCCCACCCTCCCTGTGAGCAGAGGCTACCACAGAACCAAGGCCAGGGGGTTGCCCTCTGCTCTCTGGCAAGGTGGCTGTCCTGTGACCCCAGATTCCTGCAACAGGAAGCTCAAAGGCTGTGTTTCCTGGGACAAACAACCCTGGGCACCATGGGAAGAAATTGGCCCCTGCACGCCGGTGAGCCTGACACTGTCCCAGCCCTGAGGAGCGCATGTCAGGAAGGGAAGGATTGTGCAGGGCACAGGGGCCAGAATACCAGGCAATCATGCTACAACCAAGGGGTGAGCAGAGGATGGATTCTAGTCCCAGAAGGACAGGGGAGAAGCAGGGTGGTGCCCCGGAAAGACCCAGGAGCCAGGAGAGCAGGTGGTAACAGATGCCACTCCTTAGCTGTGTGACTGTCAGTCAGTGGCTCACTCACTCCGAGCCTCTGTCCCCTTCTGTACAAGGAGGTCATGATGAAGCTCAGCACTGCAGGCGCCATGTCAGACCCCGAGGTGTATGAACGCAGCCCCTGGAGGACCCTCCCCAGCCAGGTCTGCTGAGGCCACTAGGGACAGAACAGAGAAGTAGCTGCCTTCTCCAAGCCCCCAAAACAGAAGTGGGTCTGCCCCCACCCAGCCCTCCAGCCCCTTCCGCACCTCTTCACACCCGAGCCCTCTCTGCTGTGCATTTCAGTTTGTGTCCATCTCTCATCCACAACAAACAGAGCCATGTCCCGGGCACCTCTGGGTCTGTGGGTGATAGATAGGGGTCTGGAGCCTCCACCGGCCTTGGGCTGTTCTAACCTTAGGGGCCGAGAAGAGCTGGAGGGAGAAAGGGGATGAGACAGCATGCACATGCACGTACACACACACACACACACACACACACACACACACACACACGGGCTGGGGCCAGTGGAAAGCACAGCCCAGGCTGTGGGAGATGGAGGTAGCAGGGAGACAGGAGACAAAATTTCACAGGCCCCCAAGCCCAGCTGGAGAAATTGCTTCCAGCGGGTGTTTGTGGCTGGCCCTGGCCCTGGTGCTTGGTGGATCCAGAGGTCTCCTCGCAGACACATAGACTGAGAGACGGGAGCATGGCCCGGCCCAGGACCTGCTGCAGAACTCCCCAAACCAGCCTGGTGTGCAGCCTGACTGCCTGAGCCTGAGCAGGGCGGTTCCGCTGGCGGCTGCTCCTAGGAGGGGCCCTGGGTAACCTCGAGCCCGAAAGGCAAGACCGCTGGGCCGGCTGCTGCCCCTGCACCCTGCACACGGACTCTGCCTGCGGCAGATCCCAGGTTGACAGAGCCAGCGGGGGAGAAGCTCAGAGCTGCTTGCGAGGAAACTCACTGCGCAGTGAAGGATACAGCCAAGTTCCAGTCTCTGCTTTTCCTTCTAGTTAACAAGAATCAGCCTTTCAGCAGGCGTTCAGGGCACAGTGTGTACTGCTGACGTTGCACAGCAGGTCTGTGAACTCACTCCCAGTGCACAGTTGAAACTTTATACCGCTGGGTACCGCCTCCCTGTGGAGTCTGGCAGCCGTCCTGCACTCTGCTTCTGTGAGGTTGGCTGTGTTATAAACCTGGCATGAGTGGAACCACAGGGCATTTGTTTGCCTATTTCAGACAGTGTCCGGTCTGTTTCACTTAGCAAAATGTCCTCAGGGTCTGCCTGTTGCTGTGCATTTCAGCATTTCCTTCATTTTCCAGGCGGAATGATATTCCATCATATGTAAACAGCAAAAAGGCAACCTGCAGAATGGGAGAAAAGATTTGCAAGCCAGATATCTGACAAGGTGCTAGTATCAAAAATGCAGAAGGAACTCCTATAGCTCGATATCAAAACAGGCAAATAGCCTAGCCAAAAAGCGAGCAAAAAACTTCTCCCCAGGAAGAGAGATGCAAATGACCAACAGGCATATGCAAGATGCTCTGTGTAGCTGATAAGCAGGGAAACTCAAAGGGAAACCCCGAAGTTATCACTTCACACCTGTCAGGACAGCCGTTATCAAAATAAGATGAAATAAAAAGTAAATTGGAATAAAATACCAAAACATAGCAAGAGTTGATGAGGTTGTGGAGAAATCAGAACCCCTGTGCACTACTGATGTGAATGGAAAATTTTTTCCTGCTGTGGAAGAAGGTGTGGTAGTTCCTTAAAAAAAAAAAAATTGCCCAGGCTGGGCTTGAACCTGAGATCCTCCAGCCGCTGCCTCCCAGAATGCAGGGATTAAAGGGTGCATCACCACACCCAGCTACTTTTGGGTGCTTATATTGTGGCAAATCGGAACACCTCAGCGCAGTAGACAAGTGTTACAGCTCTGAAGCACAGCCGAGTTTTACAGCTCAGTGTTACAGCTCTGGGTTGCAGCTACCGCAATTTGAAGACTCAAATTCCGTGGATTTGAAAGTCACTCTGGGCTCAGAGTAATTCGTTCTCCAAAGTCTGAGCGCTTCACCAGAAACAGGATCCTCCTTATATAGGGATCTACAGGGTAAGCGAGCATGCTCACTGAAGCAGAGGGGCGGAGTTACAGAACATTCCTGAAAGGGGCAGAGTTAACAGAACATTCCTGAAAGGGGTGGAGTTATCAGAACATCCCTGTAAGGGGGTGGAGCTAAGAGGACATTCTTGGGAGGTTCCTCAGTCCAGACAGTTACAAAACACTTTGATACATTGGGCAGGAGCACTGCACAGCACAAACTTACATTTCTGGAACAAAACATTTTGTGGAAAAAACATGAAGCCCAGGCAAGGGCCTGTCTTACTGTGTATTATTGCTCTATCACTTATCCAAAAGAATTCAAAGCAGGATTTCCCTCGTGCTCGCTGCAGCATTATTCAGAGTGGCTGAGGCGTGGGAACTCCCGATGGAGAATGGATACTGTTCTTTTATCTTTCCTTCTCCACTGCCCAGGGTTCAGAAGGGGATGATCCCAAGGGCGTCTCCTCGTGCTGTTCAGTGATTCTCAGAGAGGGGCGCCACAAGGCACAGGGCCAGCTGGTGCCACTCAGGGTCCCTGCCCTGCTGCCGGCTGGACAGCTCTGCCCCCTGGTGGTAAAGTAAGAGGATTGCAGCGTTAAAATGTTGAAAATGAGAACGATTCCGAGTGACCCTGTCATAAAACTTTTTATTTCCACACGGAGGAGGAAGTGGCTGAAATGCCCCAAGGCTGGTGGCAAAGTGGGTGAGGACTTGGCTTGGGTGCTTGGGTCTCCTGCCTGGGGTCTTGGTCCTTGCCTGAGGGCTGCCCCTTTCTGGCTTCGTAACCTTGAGCCAGTGGCTGGAGTGGCTCCGTGTCCCTCCCTCGGTCCCTCCGTGTGGAGCAGGGTGGCATGGCCTTCTTTGTGGGGCTGGCGATAGGGTAACAGGGGTCATTGTCGTCCTAACACCTGCGGGGCCTGGGGACCTCGTTCCAGCCTCAGCTGGGCCCAGGCAGCTCACTTACCACGTCCTCTGGGAGGGGGCTGGTCTGTACAAGAGCCATTTGGGGCGTATTTAAATAACCCAGCCCCCACGCCTGCGTTCCTCAGTTTCTGGCATCATCGGTCTGGACTGGCCCGGGAATGGGTTTTAAAGTACCCTGGTGCTGGGCGTGATGGTGCACCTATGATCCCAGCACTCAAGAGGCTGAGGCAGGAAGATTGTAGTGACTTTGAGGCCAGCCAGGGTTAGACCCTGTCTCAAAAACAAAACAAAACAAAAAAACCAAAAATATTTTTTAAAAAACTATCTCATAGATGTATAGTAAGATCAGTAAAACAACACAGGGAATCTGGGTTTTTTGTTGTTGGTTTTTTGTGGGTTTTTTGAGACAGGGTCTCACTATGTAGCTCAGGCTGGCCTTGAATTTGAAGCACTCCTCCTGCCTCAGCCTCTCAAGTGCTGGGATTACAGGTGTGTGCCACCATGCTTGGCAGGAATCTGTTAATAGTTCCAAATGCATACGAGAATTTAGAATTTGATGAAGAAGTTCTTTCAAATAGTGAGAACAGGTGATTTGGTTACTAAGTAGGACTGGGATGGCAGTGTTGCCATCTGGAAATAAAAAACGGGATACATAATGCTGGTAAGTAATCGCTGGAGCTGTTCACGGATACCCCAGTTTCCTCTCCCGCTGACCTGGGACCTATTCTGATCGAGGAAAAGTAAGCAGAAGAGACAGACCCCTAAGAGGAAGCATTGAGGAGCCAGGGTGTGACTTTTGTCTCTCCACACCTCCGCCACAGAGACTAACAATGTCCCCAGTGACGTGCTCTGTTCATCTGTGTCCCCGAGCCCTCAGCTAATGAAACACAGATGTGTATCATGAGGAAGAAATTAGCCTTGGTTGTTTTCAAATATAGGCCCATGGGATTCTTTGTTACTGCTGCATATGCTGGCTAATCCTAGCTGACGTTCCCAGCATTCAGGTTACATTTTACAGACACCAAAGACTTAAATGTCAAAAATGAAGCAAAAACTACTGGAAGAAATCATGAGAGAACTATTTCAAATTGTGGAGTAGGGAATGCCTTTGTAAGTAAGAAATAAAACCCCAAAGCTATGTTTTAAAAAATTGATATATTTATGTACAAATAAAAAAAAAATCTATAAGACAAAAAACTATTGTAAGCAGGGTCAAAATATAAAATAAAGATGAGGGAAACACAACTTGTAGAAAAAGGATTTTATTTCATGTACACACCGTATAAAGATTTCCTACAAATTAATAAGAAAAAGACTGACGATGACTCAATATAAAATGGACAAAATAAATTTTGACTGAGTGCTCATAAAGAAGCAAATTAACCCGGCTCTTCCTTGTGTGAAAAGATAGTCAAGATCATTCAGGTTATGCAAAATGCAAATTAAAAGCACAAATGAAAGCCCTATTTCACCTGTCCTACCAGCAAAGATTAAAAAACGTTGTGGATAAGAATGTGGGAAACAGACTGTCATATTTTCCCAGGACAAAAATAAATTGGAACAGCCTCTGTAAAGGGATATTTGATAATATCTCTCAAAATTAAAAGTGCACATAGCCTTTGACCCAGTGATTCCATTTTTAGGGATTTATCCTGCAGCTGTACTTTACAGATGAGAAATGCATATAAACAAAGTTATGCACTGTGCATCATTTGAAATTGCAAAAAAAAAAAAAAGGAAACAAGACATATACTCATCAATAAATAGCTGTTTACAGAAATGACAGCCCTGCACACAGTGACAAAAAGAAACCCTTTGTGATCTTTTGTGACCTAAGAATCCTTGCAGAGAGCAAGGTGCAGGGCAGAGTGAGTATCATGCTGCCATTTGTAGATGAATAAAAAAATATTCAAGCTACTTGTATAAGGTATGCCTTGGGAAGGGAACTTGGTGGGCCTTGGAGAGGTTTGGAGGAAGATTCTACCTATCTGAAAGACAACTTTAATTAAGGAAGAAATAAAAAACCCTGAATGTAATTAGCCCTACCAGAGCTCCTCAGCATAAGCCCATAGCTAGGACCCATTAAACAATGAAATTAAGTGTTTATTTGTTTCTGA
This sequence comes from Heterocephalus glaber, assembly GCF_000247695.1. The sequence continues at coordinate 7,294,674 of NW_004624734.1, forward strand.
GCATTGGAAACTATTATGTAAGCCTAGATGCACCTGAAATCTCATACCAAGAAGGTTCAAGGCAATTGACTGTAATTTCCTGCTGCATTGAGTTTCAGATATTTCTGAAGCAGGCAGCATTTCTTCAGAAAAGCCTAAAACTACAATATTTTAAGAAGGTCAACTCTAATTCCATTGTGGTGGAGAGGATTTGCTTTGTTTTGCTTTCTGAGTGAAGCTATCCAGTTGCTGCAGAATGGCAAATATATTTTCTGTCCTCTTCTCTTCTCGCTGCCATGAAGATTATGTTCCCAGCTTCCTTCTCAACAAAGAAAGCTAAGATCTGTCTTCGCCCATGTGGAGAACTTTCTGTTGGATGGTGATGAACACCAACCTGCTATCCCTCGAGGAGAATGACAATGACAAGTCAGGGACCCAAGATGCTTCTGTCTTCCAACCCCACATTGCCCATTCTGGGAGCCTTGTGCCCCAGGTGAGCAGAAGGAGCAATAGACTCAGGGAGACCCAGGCTTGAATCCTCACCGTGTTGGAGGGTTTATGCAGAACCCCGGACTTCCAGCTCCCCAGGCAGAGCCCTGACCTCACTCCATCCCTGCTGGTCTGCATACAGCACCTCTGTGAGATTTGCGACCCTTCTGAGGCCCTGCATGTTGCATTCACTATTTGCCTTGTCCACATTTAAGTCCACCTTCTCCTGCTTCATCTCTCCCCTTCCCGACCTGCTTCCGGTTCCCAGGACACATTCCACAGTGGACTCCTCACCTTCCAAAGTGTGCTGCTGTCTCTCTCCGGGAAAGTGTCTCCTTGCTGAGCCTGACAGCCATTGCTGAGGAAGAGTCATCAACACAGGACCTTGTGTTGCGGGGAGCAAAAACGGTCACCCCAGAGGGCTGCCTGGCTGAAATTCCTTAAGAGAACACTGAGCTGCTGCTGGTTCATCCACAGCACCTGAAACTCACTCCTTCCTTCTCCCTCCCCATCTCTCCCTTCTCTCCTTCTTCCTCTCTTTTGTCCTCTCCTTCCCTTCTCTCTCCAGCAACCATGAGTGCTACAGAATATAGCATCTGTGGCATTTGGCCAAAACAAAAACAAGACCTCACTTCCTAAAAGGAGTAAAATTCACCCTTATGAGGTGGATAGCACTCCTGCTTTCTCAGAGCCAAGGGTTAATCAACTCAAACCAACAGTATGGATTTATTCGTGAGCAGGTTGTTGGACTCTGTTCTTCGCGTCCTTCTCCTCTTGAGTCCATGGCTCAAGGGTCTACATGGTAGTAAGCAAGAGGACACCATGTATCGAAGTCCCGAGCCCTCAGTAGGCTCCAGAGGCCAGAGCTAGTCTTACTATGGCTATTTTCATCACCTCGGGCTGTGCCATCCACTCGGGACCTAGTACACAAACACTGCCTCATCAAATCTATGTCAGGGCTTTCCAAGCAAGGACTCCCACCTTCTTCTCATTACTTCTCCCTCAGCAACTCCAAAGCAAACACAGAGATGGCTTCCCATATCCAGCGACAAGACATTTCTGTCCTGCATGGTTCCTGGAAGACCACCTGCCGTGGGACGCCATGCCTTGCTTGGTGTGTACACAAAGTTCATTTCAAACTCTTTGATGTCAGGTCTTGACAGAGTAATTCAATAGGATGTGGAACAATAAATAAAAAGTTGCCAAGCCAAGGACAAAACCCCCTGTACCAATGATGATCTGATCATCCACGGCATCGTCCGGCAGGTGGGGAAGCAATGGCCCAGCTCACGGGTTCTTAGGCCCAGAGCCCTGTGCCCTTCACAGCCCTGGGCAGCCATGACCTTGCAGACTGGCAACGGCCCCTTCCTGGGGGCTCAGCACTTGTGCCCTGTTGAGCCCTGGGTCCCCGCCACGAGGGCAGAGCTCACTGCCCCGGCCCTGGTCTTTCAGCCAAGCCTGAGGCTGGGTGATGTCCAGAGATGCCCACTCACGGGTTCAGTTCCTGATTCAAGTCTGTGCCAGGCTAGGCTACAGGAGAGGAGCACCCTGAATGACTCATGTGTTGTCTCAAAGAGCTCAGCCCTCTAGGCCTGAGTGAACACATTTTACAACCCCCAAATTAGGAAATTATAAAACAGCTCTGCAAATTATTAAACTACATTGCACTGGAAATATGATACATAACCTTTATTGGAAAGAATAAAATGCTGTAATATTAGATTGAACTCCAGAAAATCGCCATTTTCGGAGTGGTCAAATATTGGTGATTTCAAGTGTTTCCATCCACTGGCTGTGTAGCTGATACACACTGAGCTTTTGCCGCGTCCCATGCTCTGGGCCCCACCACCCTGTGTAGTGATGCCTTGAGGGTAGCGCAGGTGGGGAAACTGAGTCTTACCCAGAGTGCTTTGCCCAGGGTGGTGAGAAACAAACTCCTAGACTAGCTGCTACGGGCTGGTGCTGGGGCAGTGGGCAATGCACTGTCTGTCTGCCTAGCTGTGCATGCCTCTCATCCCAGCAGCCCCTCTTCTGCCCTGTGCCCCCAGATTCTGCCATGCTCAACAAGCGACCGTCCTTCGAGTGATGTTCTCAGAGCTTGAGCATGCGGTCCACATCCTCGGTATCTAGCGCATCACTCTTAGCATCCAAGGCCTCGCCCTCTGCCTGCGTCTCCCAGGCCTTTGTTTCCCTCCTCACTGATGTCCAGTTGTTAGTGCCTCCCCTTGCGCCCATCTTCAGCTTTCCCTCCCCCGCCCCCTCCAAGTGCACCTCTGGCAAACAGCCAGCCTGCTGGGGCCCTGGGTGTTGTGCAGAGACAATGCCGAAGCCTCCAGAGACCCTGGTTGATCATTGCTGCACAGAGACGGCTCTGTTCATACAAATGTCACCACCGAAGGAAGAAGCAGGAAGCGAGAGATGTGCTCCTCTCATTTTGTATTTTGAAAAATATCAACTACATAGAAGTTAAAAGAACCATATATCCTTCTCCTAGGTTTACTAGCCACAGACATTTTGCCACAATTGCTTTGTCTCTTCTCGATAGATAGTTGGATGGATAGTTGAGAGAGAGAGAGAGAGAGAGAGGCTGATAAAAAATACAGTGCTGTTTGTGCTCGCTTTGGCAGCACATGTACTAGGATTGGAATGATACAGAGAAGACTAACATGGCCGCTGTGCAAAGATTCAGTGGGTGTTTAAAAACAAAAAATTGTTACAGTAAAAGACACATTGACACTAATTCCCCTCAAAATACCGCCCCCCCCCCTTTGAACACACTTACCCCACTGCACTTGCCACTTTCTGAAGCAGTCCTGGAGCCCTCTTTCCTGAGTGTCTTTACCAAACGTGATCAAAAATATGGGAGTGCTGCCACCGAGTGCCCTCCGATGGAAAGGCAGCCGTGTAAAGACACGATGGCGCATCCTCATCCACCTTGTTCACTGGATCTGGCACCTTGTGACTTGTGGCTCTTCCCCAAAGTCAAAATGACCATGAAAGGTAAAGATTTTGAATGGATTCAGAACAAACACTGAGGCTGCCACACAGTGCAACTAGGACACGAGAGTCCTCCAGAACTGTTTCACAAAGTGGCAAGGGCAGTGGGGTGTGTGCAGGGCGGGGGGAGTATACTGAGAGGATTCATGGCAATGTGTCTTTTGCTATAATAAATATTTTAAATTTATGCATTCACCATAGTTATGGATACAGACACACGTATTAATGAAGACACACTATATATATAGATAACGTGTATATATACACACTTTTGCTAAGCCATGTGAAAGTGAGCTACACATACCAAGAGACAAGTCCATAAGCACATATCTTATATGTACACACACGTGTCTACATCCATATGCACACACGTACACACACACACACACACACACACACACACACACGGGTGGATGAGAACACGGGCGCAGGCTCTCTGTCTCCAAGACGGGCCCATGCAGCCTCAAGCTCTTGTGACTAACACTGCTCAGCTCTGTGGAAGCAGAAAGGCTCCCTGTGTCTCCTGTCCATGACACTGGAACAAAGGTCAACTGTGTCCAGGCACTGGGAAGGACGGTAGAGTGCGTTTCTGTTGATTTTGGAGGCGGACCCTGCTTCTTAGGCTGAAGACGAGAGATACATGCACGGTGATGTCTGCCTCTCCAGAAACGCAAGCCTGTGTCTTCCAGCTTCCTTCTGTTACAGTGTGTGCCCCCACAGCTGCTCCCAAATTAGCACAGTGTTCCCAAGCAGTCACCCACAGCAGGGAGGAACATTTGTCAATGTCAAGAATTCAATCACTCCTAAGTTTGTACAAACACTGATCTGTATTAACCACACACAAAGCGTGAGACAGATCTCTCACACAGGCAACTGCACTAGAATTACAGATGGTGTTATGTTTATTAAAATATTTAATAAGATATTAAATTTACCAAAAAAATCTGCTTTGGGCTGGGGATTTAGCTCAGTGGTTCTGCCGCCTGCCTCACAAGCGCAAGGACCAGAGTTCGATCCCCGGTACCAAAAAAAAAAATCTGCTTTATTTCAATAATTCTGATTTAAATTTTTGCATTAATTCTAATTTGCATTTCTTCATTTAAGAAAGTATAATTTAAAATATTTTAGAAGAAAAATATCTGAAACTGTGAAAAGCTTTTAATTTTGTCTTTGTATTTTTATAAAAATATTCACATCTCACACATAGTACTTTGAATTCAATTTATCTTTGACCTTTTATCTTTAATCCTTGAGCTCATTACTGTATGATAATATTGATTATAACAACATAATTAGGGATTTTGCTAAAGTAAAATAATAAAGTTAATTTTCAAAACAAAAATGTAACCAAGAGAGATTATGTAAAGGTGCAAATTCCCAATGATGAATGTCATTATATTGTGTACCTAAAATGTACCAATAAAATTAATTTTTAAAATGTAGTAATGAAGACTTCTGTGGGACACACCCTTAATCCCAGATACTGCTACTGAGGAGGCCGAGGCAAGATGATCACCAATTCAAGGCCAGTCTGGCCAATTCAGTCTCAAATTTTGAAAAGGGAGGGGTAGTAGGAGTAGCTCAATGGTAGAGCACTTGCTTAACAGTGGAAAGGCCTGGGAGGGAAGGAGAGGTGGGGGGAGAGGGATTTTGTGAGAAGGAGGGGGGAGGAGGAAGGAAGGAAGGAAGGAAGGAAGGAAGGAAGGAAGGAAGAAAGGAGAGAGAGAGAGAAAGAAAAACAAACTTAGTGTTCATATTTTGTATTGTGCATCCAGACTTTAACTATCATCATCAGAAGCTAGACATGTGTCTTAATGATTGGATTCCTTTTTATTTCTTAAATATTTTGCTGACTTTTAGTCATATTTTAAAAATCGGTGGTGCACACCTATAATCTCAACTGCTCAGGAAGCTGAGGTGGGAGGACTGGAAGTTGAAGGGCACCCTGTGCAATTTAGTAAAACTGTCTCCAAATTAGAAAAAAAATTAACAGTTGAGGGAACAGGCTGAGTATATAGCTCAGCACTCCCTGAGTTTAATCCCCAGGAACACACAAGATGCACACAAATCACAGCTTCATAGATGGCTTGTTTTGCCATTGGATGTATATATTTGAGAAGGCAGGATAGAATACAAACTAGTGTGGCTCACAACTTTTCCATGTTTAGGCATAGGATATGTGGGCTTTTATTTGTACTCTTCTGTCAGGGCCTCTACATATTTATAGCCTCTCCTAGGTCCTGAAAAGGCTAGGACATGCCTGCATACACGGACACACACACACTCAGCCACACACACTTAACTCACTTAGTAAAACATGAGTGGAAAAAGTATCAGCAAGCCACAAAATCAAATTTGTTCATGACAGCATTCTTCAGGGCTAAATAGAGATGCTTACAAGGCAAGCAGTTTAATAGCAGCTACAGTGGACCCTGGACTTAGGAGCTCAATTCATTCCAGAGGGATGGTTGTAACTCAAGTTGGTCAAATGAGGGCTCAGGCTCCTCTACACAGCCTTCAAAGCCTCTCTCCTGTGTACAGGCAGATCTCAGTGTCCTCAGAGAAACATTGGCCCAGGATTTTTCAATTAACCCCACTCAGGAAAGGATGTTGTCATATTCCTTCCAGAACTCTCTAAGGGTTAAATCTGTATCTGAAAACATCTGGAAGCACAAGCAGCCTGCATTCGGGTCCTAACTCAAGACTGTTCGTAAGTTAAAGCTAAAATTTCGGTTGTAATGCAAGTTGTTCATAAATCAGGCCGGTTGTAATGCGAGGGTCCACTGTACAGTGTTAGGAGAAAGGAAAAGAAACAGAGGTACAAGCTCAACAGGACAAGTTTATTTCAGAACAAACCCGAGAGGGACCACTCTGGCACTAGCAACCAGCTGCTTTCCAAGAGCCACAGGGTCTGTGTAGTGTCATGGGGATGGGAGTTCAGTGAGAGGGGGCTGTGGCTCCCTGCAAGAACAAGGCTTGAGAGGGCACAAGCAGTAAGGGCTGCACAAGGACAAGCTTGGGAAAACGCAGGGGGCATGGCTGCTAACACAGCAGGGCTAAGTGTGTGATGAGTCCCTCCGGGCAGCTGTACTGGGAGGGGTCTCTCTGATCAGGATGGCGGCATCAGATTCCTTCACTGTTAATATCATAAAATGCATTTATACCAACAGGATTAACAAATGCTACAAGAGCAGTTGATAAAATTTGATATTAACTTTCAATTTACATTTCCAAAAACTTTTTAGAAAATTAGATAAAGTAGAACATTAAATTTAACCTTGCATTGTGAGACCTAACTAACTCCATTTTAAAGTTTGACTCCATCTTAAATATAAGACAGTAAAGTGGCCTTGACATAAATTCCACTTCACTAAAGTCAACTATTCCCCTAGTCTCCTTTGTGCCCATAAACTAATGATAAAATGTCCTTGCTGTGGGACAACAGATAAAAAAAAGAGACACAGCTCCTAACTCAATCCTCTGTCTGTCCAGAAAACAGATGCTCCTGGGCCCATTATCTATAGAACATTCTGTCAATGTGCTGATTGTTCCTTTTTCCCATAAACTCTACATGTAGCCACCCCTCAACCCCCCATGCTTGCTAAATATCAACCAATCATGTAACTGCTAAATGGAACATCCCCAAACCTTGCGGTAGCCACAATAAAAACCCTGCTGATTTGGAATTCGGGGCTCTCAATCCTGATCCGTTGTGTCAGTGACGGTTGAGTGCCCCTGCTAGAGCTTGAATAAACGACCCTCGTGCGTTTACATTGGAAACAGCTCCTTGGTGGTCTTTGGGGACTTTGCGATCTGGGCACAACAGCATTTCAAGGGGCAGAATCACAGATACTGTCATTAAATTGGGACAAGAAAAGCATGCCAGGGACTGTATTTACTAGGCCACATTGTTCTTGAATTCTCATCCAATACAATTGCATATTAAGTAAAGATGAGAGTTGAATTTCTGGGGGAAGGGATGAAATCATGCTATATTTGGACAGTTTGACATCTCCAGAAAACCTAGGAGACCATCTGAAAGGTCATCAAAAAAATTAATGAGAGTTTAGTAATGTGGTCATATACAGGCTAAGTATGCCAAAGTCAGTCATTTGGTTTTTTAAAATATATCAACTGTAAAAGTAAGAATAGGGGGAAAGAGATTTCTACTTTTAGAACAAAACAAAATCTCTAAGAATGACTCTAAAAAGATAATGGAAGAGTCCATAGGAAGAGAAACGCAAAACTTTACAAGGACTATGAAAGAAGATTTAAGAAAATTGAGGGAATGTGTCCCTGAGTGGGGAAAAAGATGTTAATTCACCCCACATTAAATGAAGGTGTAGTGCAATAGCAAACCAACAAAAGTTGCCCGGAACTTGACAGAAATGATAATAAAAAGTGAATCTAAAAAATTAGAATAGTTAACAGAATTTTTCAAAAAGAAGGGTAAAATGCAGCCATTAATCTTCCAGTTATGAAAATACGATATAAATCTACATCAATTAAAATGGTGTGGGATTGGTGTGATTCATTCCAGAAAAAACAAAGCCTCTTTTTCTGCTTTATCGGTCTTGTCCTTGTCCTCCCCAGTCCCAATTTCTGCTAACCTCCTAAATAATCATTCAATCAAACCACATTCCACACACATCTCCTAGAGGCTATGTGATTGAAAAATAATCTTTCTAATTACAAAATTCATTCACAGATGTTTCTTGACTTAATGATTGAGTTATGTCCTGATATTCCTATCATAAATTGAAATGGCACTTACCACAGCTAAACCCACCAAAGAGCCTCGTGTAGCAATGAAGTTGGTTGGTAACCCTCATATCTTGCGCCTGGCTGGGTTTATGTGTGTGGCTCGGGTTTATGGGCCACATCGCTAGCTGGAAAAAAGAACCAAATCGAAATACGATATATGATTTCTATTGAACGCATATCACTTTCAGACCATGGTAAAATCCAAAAACTGTGAATCCAACCATCATGGGTCAGGGACTGTCAGTATTTGGAAAACGCAAGAATTATGGTGATGAAAATACTCTTGATTAAACTCACTTCTTTGAAACAAAAACTTTTATGTCTTTTGTGAATTCTTTTCATAGCTGTTTCAAAGTTAAAACTGATACATCTTATGTAACAATAATGAGCATGGTGTTTACACAGTTTCAGTTGGTGCTTTTTTTAAAGAAATGATTATTTTTGCAGTATGGATATTGGCCTATTGTATAGGTACTGTGTATTTTCCAGCAGTCATTGTGCTGGCAAATGCATAACAACAGGTTCTCTGGGTGATAGGAGGGGACCCCTATTTTCCTATTTGTAGTATCTGCAATTTCCTTGGTGTGACTGATCCTGTCCCGTTAATTTCATGGTGTTTGCCGTGTGATGTCCCTGAACGAGGTGAGCTATCAGTTTTCCTGACCGAGGGACGTTCATCCCCATCATCGAAATTCAAGTTGATTCTAAACAACTTCATTTTGGTGAACACCGTGTAGCCTAGATATTTTCCCCCTCATGAATAAATATTGTAGGTTTGATACTATTCCACAAATGAACATCTCTGATTATTTCCATAAGATAGATTCCCCAAAATAGAATTATACATCCAAGAAAGGTGCTACTTCAAAGGTTTTAATGAATATTACTAAATCTCTTCCCCAAAATGTAAAGATTTACTACAATGTCACAAATGCGCTTGCCTCATTGAATCTTCTCAGCAATATTATTACTTTCAAAACAAGGCTGACCAGTTTTAGAGGCCAAAGGAAAGTTTTACCTGCTCCTCAGTTATTAGCGAAATTTGTGACCCTTTGTATTTTGTCAGTGAATTCTCTCCTCATACCTTTGCCTGTTTCCAACTTCTCATTTTTATTTGTAGGAATTTTTCATATGTCAACTCTTTTGTCATTTGTCTTTGTTTGGAACAAAAACAGGTTGGCATTTTTTTAGCTGGAAAATTTTACTTATAGCACATTTTGATGCACAGAAATTAAACTTCTAGGTAATCAAATCTGTTGATCTTTTACATTACAATTTCTTCTATTATTTTTAGGCTAAAAATTCTTCTCAATTTATTCAATGACAAATGAGGGATTTTAAAGTGAGGGGGGAAAGATATGTTTATTGATCAGTAATATTATTGGGATAATGTAACTGTGGAGACAAATTTTGACTTCTTCATTCTTTATACAAATACATATAGCTTCATTCAAGAATTTAAATATAAATGCTTAAAGTACTAAAGATAACATAAATTTATTTATATTTTTAAGTGTGCATATATATGTGTTCATCATGATCCTAAACCTAAAACTCATAAAAGAAAATATAATAAATGTTTGTGTGTTTATATATGTGCAGCCATCACCTGTATCTGTGGGGATTCACCCTTGGACCCCTGTGAATACAAAAATCCAAAGGCACCCAAGTCCCTTATTAAAAATGGTGTAATATTTGCACATAAACTATGCAATCCTCCTATATAATTGAAATCATCTCTAGATTATAATACCTAATCCAATGTAAATGCTATCTAAATAGTTGTATTGTGCAGGGATTGATGATGAAAAAATTTATACATGCTCAGTGCAGATGCAATTTTTTAGAATATTTTTGATCCACAGAATGCACAGATGCAGAACCCAAAGACACAGAGAGCTGGCTATGTGTGCACATAGCTGTATAGTGCTCTCTATACATGCTGTGCTCTATGTACTGACTGTACTGTACACACACACATACACAGTATATACATAAGATGTATACACTTTGTATACATGTATCAGATATGTGCATATCTTATACATTTGTGTGTATATATGTGTGTGCATATATATATATATATATATACTGTATTATACAAATTCTTAAGAAATTGACCAAGACCCATCAGTATAGTCAGAAAAGAACAAAATGGAAAGAATAGAAGAGGAAATACAGGTAGCATTTAAACATAAAATTCACGATAAGTGAAATCTACAACTTGATACCATATTCATCCATCAGATTGTGAAAGATCTGATGAGATAGTTTTGTAACACACTGTACTGCATCGTCAAGAGTATGGGAAAAGACTCCTGCAGGAATTTGTGCTGGATCTATACATTGGTACGACCCTGTGGGAAGCAATTCTACAATATTTATCAAAAATATTCTCTCATTGTTTGTTTCACTCATCCATAACAATATACAGGAATATACAAGCTGAGTACGCTGGCACACACCTGTGATCCCAGCACTTGGGAGGCTGAGGCAGGAAGATTGCTGCAGGTTAGCAGCAATGGACACACAAACACAGAATACACAGGAATATGTTCTAAGAAGCCAATATAACAAATATTCCATGCTTGGGTATCCATGCAGCATTGTGTTAATGGCTAACCACTGGGAATAGGCTAAAGATGAGACCAAGGAAATCCGTGGTGCGTAGGCATCAATTCAGTCGCACCTTGCTGTGAGAACTCAAGCAGCAGACCGTCCTCTGTAACACTAGTCCCGGCCCTGCTGGCTGAGCTCCCATGGAAGCAGAAGGCAGGTGCATTCGATACTTTCTCATTGCTGGGACACAATACCTGATGCCCGCAATTTAAAGAAGAGGTTTCTTTTCACTCACGGTTTTAGAGGGTTCCATCCATGGCCAGCTGGCTCTAACGCAGAACTGGCACGGCAGAAGGGCACAGAGAAGGGGAGCTGGGACTCAGAGAGAGAAGGGAGGAGCTGGAGACAAAACGCCTTTTCGGACCCCGCCCCACTGACCTGTCTCAACCAGGCCCCACCTCCCAATAGCATTTTTACACACGAAGTCGTCGATGGATTAATGCACTTAGGACAGCAACCCAGGATCCAAGCACCTTCCAAAAGCCCAACTTCTAACACATTAGGGGGATATTTTAGATCTGAACCATAACAGCAGTTAAATCAGGTGGGCTCTACGCCAAACAGGTACAAAGCTGCCGACATATAGACCTCAGGTAAGCGCCCTGGAAGCAGCTGGATATAAAAGCTGCTCTTGTGGCTAGGGGTGGGCTGAGGGATACAGGCTTATCTGGCAGGCAGGTGGCCCTGGGTTTTGATCCTCAGGACTGAGGGGGCGGGGAGGCAGGGAGGGAGGGGGAGGGAGGAAGCTGCACTTGACAGTGCGCCCTCTACTGGACAGGCGAAGAAACCAGGAAGTCTACATGGAAGTCAGAGGTTATCCCAAGTCCACTTCAAATTTACTCACTTCCCTTTCAGCGTCTGGTGCCAGAAGTTGCTCAGGACTTCAAAACAGATCTGCGCTTTCAGAATGCAGCAGTTAGTGTTTGCATGAGGCCAGCAAGATTTTACCTTAGCAGCCTTTCCGATGACTCCAACCTGTGCACTACCCACGCCAAAGTACACGCGGCTAGCGCCCCGCTTTCCCTCAGGGAAAATCCACTATGATGGGAACATTTTATTTTCCAAAGTAAAATTTTCTCTTCTTCCTGTAATTGATACTTCTGAATATTGGATACTTTTTTCCATGGGATTTAAAGGTGCCCACACACTGTAAGATTGTTCCGCAATCATAGAAAAGTGAGCAGAAATCAGGTATTGGCAGCTTTTCCATTTTCCTTTGTGCACGTTTAACCTAAGCACAGGGATGTAAAGTATAGATGAGGTCAGAATGCTTCAGCCAGCAGCTTGCAACAGTTCAGTAGCTTTGGTTATCACTTCCAAATAAATTTGTTGAACTGTTTTGGGCAAAGCCAGAGTTTGGATTTCTGAAAAGAAGTAAATTTCACATGGATGGCAATCCTGCAGCATTTTTCTAGTAAACTAAATTCCATGCGCTTACCCTACTACCCTGGAGTTCCTCACTGGTAATACTGTTTCTAAAACTATCTGTCTTCTGTAACCTCAATATGAAAATACATTCAGCTATACCGCAGAAATGAAGCCATATCCTGCTAACAAAGGTGATAGTTGCATGGAAATGGTTAGAGGGAAACTGCGTGGAATCTGCTCCCATGGTTACTTTTCAGAATACACGCAATCCCTCTACAGGAATGCACAAAAGCTGGTGACAATTCTTCGGGTGATGATGACCTTCTGGGTAAGGGGCTGAGGCGGGGGAACAGAGAATTGGGGGGAGGAGGGTGACGAGAAATGTACCTCTTGGTGGAAGTCTGCCCTCTCAGATCCGATAAATAATCCCCTGTAGTTTCTTCCGGCCTTTTACGTTGTTTACTTGTCTTTGCATTTAGGTTTCTAATTCCACTCACAGGGACCTTGGGGATCGGTGAAGGCCAGTGGTGTTTCCAGCTCTGAGCCCCGGTTCTATGGCGCTTCCACTGGGGAGACCCCTAGGCCAGATGCAGAGGAAGCTGCAGGGTGCCTCAGCTCCGCCTCCACCGGTCCTGCAAATTAAACCCACCTTGAGTTTGCAGTCTGCATGCACAGGAGGAGATGCAGCTGGTAGCAGCTGGACTTAATGGTCTGGAACTCAGAGGCAGGTCAGGTCTGGTGATGCAGATTTCAGTCATTTGAGAGAAAAACAGAAGAGTTCTTGTAATCACATTACCTAAGAAAATGACGTAAATAAGCAAATCAAAATTAAACCATCCACTCTGGAAAACCTGGCTGTGATTTGTCCTTGAGAAGAAACACAGGGAAAATATTAAAGCACAGAGTCCAAAAACGTGGTAAGATTGGCTCTGGAAGGAGATGCTCACAATCTAGAAGGAGATGCCAGTTTCCGAGGTACTCCACCATGTGGCCAAGGTTGGACTGGGGCCACGGAGGCTGATGACACAAGACCGGAAACCTGGGGACCTTGGGGTGGCTCCTGCCTCCCCCTCTGTCTTCACTGGCCCTTGCTGTGGGCCGGGACTGGCCAGGAGCTGGCCGTGCTGCAGCGAGCAGAGCAGCCCGTCCCTCAGCCTCTGGGGCACTGCAGCAGGCGAAGGACTGAAGGTGAAGTGCACGGAGCTTCAGAGGAGATGAATGCTGTGCAGAAACCATAGCAGAGGCCTGGGGAGGGACAGGAAGGTGGGCACCGGGAGGAAGATCCAAGGAGGCCACATTTGGGCCAAGACTCAGCAGATGCTATGAGTGACCAGGAGAGAGTGGCGGGCACACAGCAGGCCCCGGTCCATGCAATGACAAATAAATGATCTCTACATGTGTGCATATGCATGTGCTTGCACACACACGTACACACACACACTACTTGTTCTCCCCCTCTGTTCTCTGGCCCTGACCCCCACCTGCAGATGTCACTGTCTTTGGCCCAAGAGCATTGGCCACGAAGACCCCGGTCCTGGCCCAACTGGACAGAAGAGGCTGAGGAAGTAGCGGGGAGTGGAAGGAGACAGCTGGGGTGGGTGGGATCCCATGTGCCTCCTTTTCCTCCTTGCATTCATGTAAACACTGTCATTTGCCATTAAACGTGAAGGCAATGTTGATTAGAGAGACGGCATGACAGCTTCTCCAAAAGTGCTCCGGGCTCATTAGGGAAACAGCCAAGGCCTCACTTTTAATTACCCGGGAGTGCCAGACTCCCTGCTCCGCTCTGCCTGCCAATGGCACGGCCTTCCCCTCCAAGGGGCATGGGGAACCAAGGGAAACAGATCCGTCTCGCCTGCCCTCCACTTCCTCCCTGACTCTGGTGGGAAAACAGGGAAAGCAGGGTCGCCCTTACATGAGAGGCCATGATTGAGCTGGACCCAGCCCCATTTCCTGTGGGGTAATTTCCCTTTGGTTTTAGCCTCAAGTATTATTCTGGGTGGAAAGACCTCCTTGAATGCTGTTTTCTTTAGGGAATGGAAAGAAAGGCAGCATTATGATGTGCCTTTATTCGCTGACAAGCCTCGGATCTCAGACCAGGCAAGCACTCCTGGACCATGTCACGGATCTGATCATACACTCGTCACACAGTGCCTGCCCAGAGCGCCTACTGTGTGCCACCTCCTTGCTGCGTATGTTCAGTTCCAGATGGGAAAAAATGGCCTGCCCCGTGGCTCAGGTAAGGAGGAAGACAGAGCTAAGAAGAAATAAGCTAGGTGTGGTGGTGCATACTGTAATCCCAGCACTCGGGAAGCTGAGGCAGGAGGACCACCAAGAGTTCGAGGCCAGCCTTGGCTACATAGTGAGACCCTGTCTCAAAAATACAAAAACAAAAACAATGAATAAACAGGAGCCACTGGCTGCTGTGTGCTGTGGAGACAAGAAGAGCTATGAAGAAGACAGAGGGACCAGAGATGACCAGGGGACAAGGACAAGAAGTAGGAACTAGAGGGAGCGGGGGCAGTGAGGAGCTGTGAGAAATCTCACAGAACTGGAAAGCAATCCAGGCGGTTATGGATGATACAAGTGGTGACCCTGACTCCAGAACCCCGCACGCTCCTCCTGTATTTCAGAATGTCCCTCTGAGGAATCCCACCCTTCCCACAGTAGATGCCAACGTCTCCTTTCCCAGCCTCCCTTGCAGCTAGGATGCCACCTGAGTCCTTGAATCCACCCGTCAGATACAGCCACGGTATGATGACAGAGGACCGGCAGGCTCACCGTGCAGACTCCACCCTGTCAAGGCTGGCAGATACACTGGGCCCAGCACTGCCAGCACAGCTGCCTGTCTGTTCAGTGGTGATGTCACTGGTGCCTCCCTGGGGGCAGAATGTGGCCCCTGGGCCTGCCCATGAGCCTGCTGACATCCTCATAGATCTCTTTATTTTTAATTGGAGCAAGTTCTGTGGCTCATAACCTGGAATTCTGATTGTACAATGGAGATTAAAGCTAAAATGAGAGGAGCAGATGAGGTCAAGCACCAGAACATGCATGCCACATGTGGAGTCTGGACTGGCCCGAGAAGCCCGTGTTTCCATCAGGCACCTTTAACCTCATGGAGCTTCCACGGGGCTGGCGATGGGACGTCCATGCCACTTGACCCCAGCTGCTCTGTCTCTCTCCTTTGTACAATGCTGAGCTTGCAAATGCAGACTGTCTTCATCAAAGAGCCACTAATGACAGCACAGCATGTGCCAAGCACGTGCTGCTTGTCAGACACTGTGTGGTAGGTCCTATTTTCCAATGGTCACAAGACACACTGCTCTTTTTTTTTCCAGTGTGACCTGGACAGTCTGTCTGTCAAGAGGCGAAGTCTGCTTTCTCCCCCTGGAACCTGAGCCGGCTGTTACCACCTCCCAAAGGATACTTTGTGATCTCCAAAGCTAAGTCATAAAAGCTGACGCAGCTTCTCAGTCTCAGGGCCCAGCTTCCAGCTAGCGAGGAAACCTGGGGTGATTCCAGCCCCCCAATACCGTGTGACCACAGCCACATGGGAGACTGCCGTGAGAACTGCCCAGCTGAGCCCAGTCCTTGAATGTGAATGATGATGAAAAAATAACTGCCATTATCTTACAGTGCTGTCTTGGGGTTTTTATTATTGCAGCAATAACTAACTGGAACTCACTATTTAAGTAATTTAACTACCTGGCTCATTTCATAGTCCCCAGAGTCCCATGAGATAGGGATTATTCATCATCATCATCATCATTATCCTCACTTTTATGAATGAAGTAGCTGAGACACACAGGCGGCAAGCGCTGGAGCTAAGATCAAACCCTGGTTATCTGGCTTTAGAGCCAGTGGCTGTTTCCGAGGTGATGTGTTGCCTTCCTGCAGAAAGCCAGGTACCCCTGGAGGGTTCTAAGCAGGCGGGTAGGAAGGAGCGGTCGTGGCTGGATCCGTGTTTTAGAAAGGTCACTGTGATGGTGGGCGGAGAAGGGATTGATACAGGTGTCTGGGCACAGCTGGGGGCAGTGAGGTCACCTCAGACCTTGCAGCATCCAAGTTAATGATCACCAAGGACTCGACACAGGCAGCGGCTGTGGGGATGCAGAACAGAGAGAAGGAAACGAACGCAGGAGGCTGCTCAGGGGTGGGTCACGGATGTAACCAGTCACCATGGATCTTACTGATTTCATCAGTCGCTCAGTGACCTGAGTCACCTCCTTTAGACTGTCAGTGCTGGGTGTCAGCTAACATCAGTTTTCAGCAAGTGTCTGCAGGGATGAGCAGCACTGGAGCTGGTCTCGGTAGAGACGTGCATGGTTCTGCTATGCTGACAATCAACCGTAAACCTCAGTGGCTTGGCAGGAACCTCTGCTTGCTCCACAAGTTCTCTGCAGCCAGCCCAGGGCTCCACCCACACCTCCTCCTCTGCAGACCTGTAATTAACTCTTGCACCTGAAAGTGACACAAGTTACACCTGCTTGTGCTGATTGGCCAGAACTAGTCACCTGACCTAGCTGACCGCAGTGGGGTATGGGAGGCAGGAAGTTCAGGCAGGTCCTGATGAACAACCGTGGATCTCACCATTGGGAATGTCATGCCTCAGAGCTGCAGGCCTGGACCTGAGTTCATTTTGGTTAAAATTACTGAGATATTATACATCCTTTTCTGTGGTCCAAAGTGAGCCCCTTGGGGGCCTTTAAACCTGTCTCCCTCATCTGTACAACAGCAGATGCTCACAGTGACCTGGGTGCCCAGTGCACAGACTGGAAAGTCATCAGGCTGTGCACACTTGTATGTATATTATATTTCAATTAGAAGTGAACTTTAAAAAGCACAATAGCCCCCCCTTTACTGAGGGGGACACATTCTAAAACTCCCCAGTGAGTGCCTGAAACCTCAGATAGGACCCAGGCCTGTATCTATGTTTTTCCCTATACACACAGCTATAATAAAGTCTAATTTATAAATCGAGCACCATAAAAGATCAGTAACAACAGCTAATCATAAAACAGAGCAATGTACCAATGGAAAGTGATAAAAGTCATGTGAATGTGTTTGCTGTCTCTTATTCCTGAGTTTCCATGTAATGATTTTGGACTGCAGTTGGCCATGGATGGATTCCTGGCACCTCAGAAAGCAAAGCCCAGGATAAGGGGGACTGTGGTGTGAGATCCACATGTCCCCATGGAGGACCCCTACAAATGGTCCCGGTTCACACCCCCGCTCTCTGTGCCTACAAGATCAATCAGTTAACCCACAAGCTGACAGCTGATGGTCAAACAAGGACCATGGAACCAGCCCCGGTTCTCACCCCGGCTCTGTGGGTCTCCCTGGGCTCCGGCCAAGGCTGGACATGGGTTCCAACCGGGTTAAGTGTGTGAACGGGAGCTCTTGCAGGTGCCTCCTGCACACACACTCTCCATTAACCTGGAAGCCAGGGCGAGGAGACACATTTGTCTCCTGGCCTAGGCTCTAGGGACCTGGCAAACATCTGACCCCTCCAGGATGGCTTTTCCAGGGTCAGCCTATTATGAACGAATCCGGACTAATTCAGTCACCCTCTCATTTCTCAAGCATGATTTGTGACTTAATTGCAGCAGGAAAAAAATAATGAAGAATGCACAGCCCAGGCCATATCCATAATTCATAAGTGCAATAAAACCTCGACATGCTGTCGTGACTTACGGCTGTCTGACTGGCGAGCACTCAGGGCCAGCGGAGGCCCCAGATGTTTCCACTGTGGAGCATATTCAAGTTCACCGGCAGGAGAGTAGGGCTTCCCAACCATTAGGGTGAAGTCCAGCCCTAAAGGCTCAAGGTCAGGACGGGGGCGGGAGGGGGCCGCCCCAGGGTTACACTGGAAAATAGGCTGTGTCAGAGGCTCAGAGGCCGGGACCACCATCAAAGGAGCACCCTGCAGAGCATCCCAAAAGTACAGAAGCTGCTCAGCATGCTGAAGGGCTGTACTGCTTCAGCTTCAGGACAGAGTAAGGGCGGTGATACACTTATTGGTAGGGGGTTGGATTATAAGTGGTTGATAGCCCAGGTCAAATGGCTTGAGCCAGAAAAGGAATGTATCAGCTCAAATAAATGAAATGTGCCAAGACTGCTCAGGCTTCAGGTGAGGCTTGATCCAGAGGTTCAAGTGATATTATCAGAGAACAGACACCTTCCACTGCGCCCTTTGATTCTACCTCAGCTTCCACACGCTGGCCCAGGGAGGCTCCAGGACTGCACCACCTCCAGGACATATGGCCCTGGAGTTAGAAAGATCATCTCTTCCTCCAAGTCTTGAGGAAAGGCCCCACAGCCACTGGCACTGGTTGACCAGAGAAGTGAGACAGGCCAAGCTGAAGGACTTGGGCCAGGCGAGGAGCTAAAGCCAGCTCCACAGAACCCCTATTTGAAGATGCAGGAAGAGTAGTGCCAAAGGGGAGGCTTGTTTTACCAAAAGAAGCAGAAGGCAGATGCTGGGCAGGCTGAGGGCAGTGCCTACCATGTGGGCGAGTTTCCTGGGGTTGGCATGGCAGGAGCTTCATTTTCACGGGCACTGCAGAGACGACACCTTGAAACCATCCTGGCACCTGCTCCTGCCTCTGCCCACGTTCTGCCAGGGCACCCAGGTGGGGCTGGGGAGCGAGGATGCCAGGGAAGTGGGGTGGAGCGTGACACAGCAAGGCCAGGTCCAGGGAGGGCGGCCTATGGCAGAGTCACCACCCCCGGTCAAGGGCACAAGATGGCCCCAGGGATGCCAAGATCCTCTTTCATCTACATCCGGGTCTTCCCTGAAGGCTATGGCGGGAAACCCCCTCTTCTGTGCTTGCTTCAACCTGCCTGCAGGACAGGAGTCCAGCCATCAGGGGGCGCAAGAGGCACGAGTCCCTCCTTGGCTCGGGAAGGAGGACTGGCCAGAGCAGAGGCACTGGGAACTGCAGTCCTCCAGTCCCACACCTTCCCGCAGCCTCTGGATAAAGAAAGAGCTAGGCAGGGCTCTGAGGGAGAGAAGCCCGGTTGCCACGGTGACCAAGCATCCCTCTCCTGGGACCACTTATTCTGGAGAGCACCCCCTGCTGTCCTTGGTCTCAGAGTGCAGCTGCATGGGCACAAACCCTTCCTCTCCGCTTCCCCTTGGGTTTGGCCCATGGGAGAGGTCAGGTGAGCTCAGGGATAGAAAGCTCCTGAGATTGGGGTGTTTTGCCTCCCTGCAGGGGCCTCAGGCGCTGGGTGCAGCCCCCACCCCATGGCTCCGGGGATTTCAACAATGTCCCTCTCTTTGCTGCTCAGGCCGAGGACTGGCAGCTCCTTGCTAATGCTGTCCAGTTCTGCTCCCCTTGTGGGACCCTGGTCCCTGCCTGCCCCTTGTAGGTGGCCCTCCTTTCAACCATGCTTGAATTGCCCAAGTTGAGAGCCCACAGGCCTGTGTCAGCTCCCCGTTTGATGTGCATTCCCAGCCACAGGGCTGAGATGCTGGTGGAGCTGGAGGGTGCAGGGAGGTAGCCCCAAGAGAACCAGCAGGCTGTCTCTGGGGGCCACACACCTGGCCCCAGCGCCTGCTCACAAGGGACCCCCACAAACTCAGGATGGCTGGGTAGCTACAGCCCCCTGGCCTGCTGCAGACTGTATTAGCAGAGACCCTTGTCCTGGGGCTGGGGACTCCTGGCAATTCTGCTAAGAGGTCAATGAGGTGTCCATGCCAAGAATGAGGTGGTGGACTTGGAGTCCCCTCAAAAGCCCCCCAAGGAAACATCCACATGGCCAAAATTTCACTCAGCATTAACAGACAGGACACTGCTGGGAGAAAGGAAGGCTAAGGAGTGAAAGATTCCGGCCTGCATCCAAGACACTTTCTGTCTCTAGAGCTAGACAAAGGATTAAAGAGAAAACTCCAGCTCTTGCATGGGAAGTGCTGCAGATGAGGGGGACCGGGAATTAGGACAGACTCAGGGCGTCACGAGTCCTGCAAAAGAAGAGGGTGGGTGGAGCCGGGGTGCACAGGAATGCAGTGCAAGGCCAGCGCTGCGAGGGGCCGCTTGTCAGCACTGCTCTCCTCTCCCTCACGGCTCGGCTCCTCCTTTACGGCAGCAAGGAAGTCGCAGTCCTCCCCATTCCAACGTGGGATGCATGCCCCTCTTAGCATGGCGGTGGCACATTCCCACTTACCTCTGTTGTACACGTATGGACACATTTCAGTCCGTTGGTCCTTGGGTTTGGAGCGGTGCCTCGGTAGGCCTGGAGCCACAGCAAGATGCACACACACCAGAGCCATGGAGAGTTAAGGAGCACACACGGATCACAAACAATTTGAATTTCACCCCAAGTCATTTAGTTCTTGTCTTTCACACTTGTAACTTGGAAGTGGGAGCAGAGTCAAAAGATTTCTTTTCTGCACCCACAGCTCAAGTACCTCAAATTCCCATCACCACCCTTGTGTGCATCCAAGACACAGTGAAGCATCGGAGCCCACGCATCTGCCCACTCCCACGTGTGCACACACACATGCAGGTGTGCATGCCCCATGCCCATGTGTGCACAGATTCCTGCAGGTGGGAGCCTCACTAGCATTGTGTGTGCTCTTGTATCATGGCTCTTCAGAGCCCCCAACCATGGGGAAACATGGAGACCCCTAGGCCCCATGGGGAGATTAAAAGAAAAGGTGTTTTCTGAAAATAAAGAATATTCTGAGTTTTTCTGACTGCATCTTGAAATCATCGATTTCTTCTGCTCCTGCTCCTCCCCTCTGTTGCCCCAGCTCCACTGCCACCCTGGGTGCGTGTCTGACCCTGGACAGTGCAAACCCCAACCACACAGCTGCTGGCAGATGAGAATCAAGGACTACCACGTGGTCAGGCCAGTGCTCCATTTGAGCACACGCATGCATACACACACCCTCATGCACACAACCTAACAGAGCCAAGCCGGAAGCAACACAATGCCAGCACCCTCTGCGGCCAGCATTTCCGTAGGACACCTCTGCTCTGTCCTGGAGCTGTGGCCCCTTGGGCTCCAAGCTCAGCAGGAAGCCACATGTGCTCACACACACCCTGGCACAGAATCGAGCTGGGAAGAAGTGTGGCGCAGAGGGGAGACAGAGGCAGGAGTCAGGGAGGAGAGGTGGAAACTCACGGGAGCAGGGCCAGAAGTGGATGGCCCAAGATGGCCCCAGAGGGGCACAAGTGCCATGCCCTGGGTGTCTGATGATCACCATGTGCCCACTGCAGCCGCCATCCAGTGGCAGATTCCCAATCTGGGTCTAGTCCAAGTCCCGAGTTCCACTTACAGTTTTAAACACTGATGGGAGAGGGCTAGAGTGTAGCTCAGTGCTGCAGTGCTCGCCCTATAAGCGTGAGGTCGTGAGTTCAATCCCTGGCACCATAAGAAAAGGCAGAGCCTGAAAAGAAAAACGGCCAAGGCCTTGGCCCCACCTCCTGAGCTCTGATCTTACTGGCCTGGGTGAGCCCCAAGCATCCAGATGTTCAGATCTTCCCTCCGAGCTGGCTCTCCCAGCAGCCTGCCTGGCCCCTCTCCAGCTCTGAGCATCCGGAGTCTCAGCAGCAGAGAGCTTGCTTTCCGATTCTCACACCTTAGGCTGGCACCTTGAGATGGCAGAGCTGGGTAGAGAGCACAGGGCTGGAGTCTGGCTGGTGCCAGGCACGTGCCTGACCCAACATGCGGAGCCAGCTGGGCCTGAGGAGGCGACACCCACAGGAAACGCCCTCCCCCCAGGTGACAGCAGGGTAGACCTGGCACCCAGAGCGCTGCTCAGGGGCTTCCCACCCAGCTGGGCACCCAGTGGGCGTGGCAGACCCAGTGCCTGAGCCCATAGTACCTTAGAGAACCCCCAAATGTCTTCATTTCTATATAAACAGAAGGAAAAAGTTAGTATGATCCAGCCTGGATTGGATTTATCTTCATACCAATAATACTGCAAAGTATAGATTTTTAATTTTTTTATGGAGGAAGGGACCCACGAAAGTCACGCTGCAGCCCTAGGGAAGGGGGGACATCAGGCCCAGAGAGGCCTCGGGGCCAAGCCAGTGTCTCAGGGAGCAAGGTCCACACCCAGCAAAGCCGACTTCTACTGACCCAGCGCAGGCAGGTGGAAATGCTGGCGCCGAGGAACCTGGTTTGAGCCTGTGGTGTGCAACCTCAACAAGTCACGTTGCCTGTCACCTGGACAGGGACAGCAGCACTGCCGGGGGTGTGGCAGTGCAGTGGAGGCCACTCTCCGAGGTCCCAGGGCAAGGCCAGACCAGGTCCTGGCATCGCTGAGGCCTGCATACAAGCCCAGGCCTCTGCCTCCTTGGGCCTGAGGAGGGGGCTGAGTGCCAGTTTGTCCTGCTGCTCCATTTCCTTTCTTGGGCCCATGCAAGGACCCAAGGGATATCCAGGACACTTTCCAGGAGGGGTGGCTTCTCCGCACTCGGGGATCCTTCTCTGACTTCCCCAGCCCTTTCCTGGACCCTGCTGGGGTGAGGAGACAACAGCTTCGCACTTTGCTCTCTTGTGCACCTTCGGCAACAGTTTATTGAGCACCTACCAGGAGCAGGTGAGCAGCCTGGGGTCAGCCTGGGTCCTCCATCCATCAGCAGAAAGGGGGCTGGGGCCTCAGAGCCACTAGAGGATGCCTGACGGATGGAGATGAAGGTTACCCTGACAACAGGAGAAGGAGGCTGGGTTTATTTGCACAGGGCACAGGGCAAGGTACCCCTTAGGACCCAGCAGGCTCGGACCAGATCTGTCCGAGTCCAGCCTCCCCCACCCTCCCCCGGAGGCTGCAAGCTGCACAGTGAACCTGCCAGGCTCAAGCGCACCACGCTGCACAAAGCTCGCAGGTACGGCAGGCTGCGTCTCTCTTCTCCAAAACGCTTGTGACCAGAGTATCTTGGATCTCAGATATTTTTTCAGGTCTTGGCATACAGAATTAGTATAGATGTATATAAGATACACCGTGGGAATTGGGACGTTAAATACGAAATTCATTTATGTCTCATAGACACTTTATAGCCTACAGGTAATTTTACAAGACATATTTAATAATTTTGTACCTGAAATAGAATTTGTGCACACTGAGCCACCAGACTTGGGATGTCAGGTTGCCTCCTCCAAAGCTTGGGACTTGGGAGCATCTCAGATTTTAGTTTTTTGGAGAAGAGATAGATGCTCCATCTGTGTTATTTGGGCTTCCTCATCACAAAACCAGAGATGAGGACTCTTTTTAAAGACGTTTTTTCCTTTCCTAAATACGAACGCGTACGAGCGACCTATACTCCAGTCCCCTGAAGCAGCTCTCTTGATCAACCTGTGGCCTGGTTCCTTCCAAGCCCTTTGCTGCTTTGTGTTTTTACTTTTTATTGAAGAGTAGCCCTGAGAAGCGTGCGAGGTCGTGGCTTTCCGCGGGCACCCTCTAACTTCCGAGTGGCAATAGTCACCGTGGAGGGACCCCAAGCTCTCGGGGGTCCCGGCACCAACCCCGTGTCCCTGTCTCCATCTCACTGCAGAAAACTTCTGTCCTCACTTCGGTCAACACAGAGTAGAGCTGCAGAATCGTGCTAGAGTTCCACCCAAATCGTCTGCACACCCCTTCTTCCGCTCAACACAACCACTGCGAGAGCCCTCCCTGCGTCCGTGTCTGGATTCGGGCTTGTCCCTGTGGGCCAGAACCTTCTCAGAGAGCAGCGCCCGTGCTGATGTATCCACCCTGCTGTGGGTGGGTACACATTTGGGCTTTTCTAAATGGGAGCCGTTTGGAATCAAGCTGCCAAGAAATTCCTGCCTGTTGGTGGATTTCCTATGATGAATCCATCTCAGGAACACATAGATTATGCACTGTATACTTTTGGTTGTAAGCTCTGTTATATAATAAACAAAACCAACGACATTAATAAAATATATCATCGGCATACTTTGCATCGTATCCCTTGGAAGCTTTGGATTCCGGTCTCACTTAACTCTATTTCCCGTCGGCCGGGAGTACTCGCTGGCCGGGCTCCCGGCTGCTTCCTTACTCCGAGGTAATTCGCCAATTCCAATCCTAACCTCACCCCCAAGGCTTGCCACGAAATACCTCGTTTTGATTATTATTTTCACATGGCTCTAGAATATGGATAGTCTTTGAAAACAAAAGACTTCACTCTACTCATACCTTCCTGTCTTTAGAAGTGGCATTTCCATTTAGTGTATTTCGATCTTTGAAAATTCCAGAACCCGGAGAGCAAGCTGCGCTGGTTTTTAGGCGGGAAAGGGTCAGTGTCCCCAGGAGCGCGTCGTAAGGCCCTTTCCTAGTCGTTCTGTGCGGAGGCTCTAGAATCCCCGGGTTTATTTTTTCCACTTTATGGCTGGGAAAGCGGAGGCTCAAAGAGAAGGGCGGCATAAAAAAGAAGCCGCGCCCGGCAGCGCAACAGGCAGAGGCCCTCGGCTGCCCTAGAAAGGCGGTGTCAGGAGGGGACGGGGCTTGGGGCGCGCCGCCGGCTGACTGGAGAACCGGGGCTCAGGAGGAGGCGCAGACTCCCGCGGATAGCCGCTAGGGGGCACCAGAGCAGCGCTCTGGCGGTCAGAGGGGCTGCGCTGCGCTGCAAAAGGGAGGGAGGGGCGCTGGAGACAAACCAGGCCTGGACCAGGATTTGTGGGAAAGGCCAGGTAGGAGCAGGAGCTGGCAGCTGAAGAGAAGCTTTTCAAAAGACACACTCCCCTCTGCTGCGGGCCCTCAATTACCTGCGCTCCCTGAGGGTCCCCGACCCACTGTGAGGCAGGAAGGAGGATGGGAGGGGCGGTGGGGCTGCCTCCTCCCTGCCTCCTCCCTGCCTGCGCCTCACGGAGAGCCCACACTTCCGCAGCAGTGAGTTTTCCTGCCAGGCTGCCCGGGGCCCAGGCCTTACCTGTACAGAAGCTCAGAGAGGCCTATGGGCCACCTGGGGTCACACAGCGTCCAGGGTCTGAATCCCCGCCCCCATCCTGGAGATCTGTGCAAAGTGGCCGGGCCCCCCCCCCCCCGAGCGAGCTTCATAGCTTGCCCTTCAAGAAGACGCTAAGGAACCCTGAGGAGCGGGTCTGCCGCCCCTCACCGAGGGAAGCCTCAGGCCCTTGTGCTGGGCCTGGCCGGGGGTGCAGCTCGGCGCGGCTGCTTCTCACAGCTGCAGTGCGCGGCTTCCTCCTCCTCCCTGGGCCCAGAGAACTCAGCTGCACAAACCACAAGGCTCGCAACTCGAGGGGGCTTCCGGATGATGCCGGCAGGGGCACTGCACATGCGTGTGTGCAACACGGACACGTGTGCTCGCAGACACAGGGGAGACCCGAGTGTCCCGTCCCACCTCCCTCTGCGCCGCCCCTGTCCCTTCTGCGGTGGGTTCGGCGCCTTGCTCTGGCCCTCTCCGCTGCGCTCCTGAGAGGACCTGGTCTCCAGGTCAGCCTGGGACAATGTGCTCCTTAGACTTTTCCGGGACTCTCAGGCCCGCCTGATACTGAGTATCCATGGTTACCCTGGGTCTCCTAACCCAGGAGATGGTTGATGCCGACTCAACTGGTGCCTGCCTTTCCAGAAACTACCAGGAAACGTCTCTGATCTGTCCTGCATACTCTTTCCATGAGTGTGCACGTGTGTTCTTGCACCAGTGTGTGTGCACATAAAAAGCCTCTCAATATGGACAACAAGTGACATAGCTGCCCTCACGTGCTAGGCCACCTGTTTTTCTTTGTGACCATGTGTGTCATCATTTGTAAGCTGCTTCATAGAACTGCTTTATTTTGCTTTTTCATTGCCTGTAGTTCTGGCTCACAAATCATCAGAGGATGTAGATGTAATGACCATGTCGTTTCATGTCACCAGCCAGAAAAGACTCACTATTTAAGAGATGGCACCGAAGAGCTTGCTAGCCACCAGGAAAACACAAAGATGGTAAGCACATCTCACTCTACATCCGTCAGTTCCAAGGGGTCAAATATTTACATGTCCAGAAACCTACAAATATTAAAAGCAAACACAGCATGCTTGTATATAATCTCAGAATGTGGAAGTCCTTCCTCTGGGTAGGACACAGAACTCAAATGACCTAAAAGACTGTTAAATTCTCATATGTAAATAAATCTGAAAACTACCCAGGAAAGAAAGTCCAAAGTGAAGCAACAAACAGAAGATATTTGCAATCTATATCTCCAATAAGGAGACATTGCCATAGTATTGAAAAAGTTCCTACAAGCTAATAAGACCAAAATTTCATTGGGAAAAAAAATGGGTTTGGGTATGAACTCCCTGGGTTCGAATCCCAGCTCTGCCAGTTACTGCCTGTGTGCCTTACCCAAGTTACTTGGTCACTCTGGGCTTTGGTTTCTTCATCTGTTAAAAGATGCCCCTGGGCACAGCTCCGGTTGGTGCAGTCCTCAAATTGAGCCATGTGGGCCAGGAACAGCCAGCTGGGGTGGGAGGAAGGCCCCCATTCTGCTTCCCTCGCCCCCCGACCCCTGGTGGTCCCTGCTGAGGCCCCTGTGTGTGCAGATGCGCAGGAAGGAGAAAACACATCACAGACCTCATTGGAGCAGCAGCCTCTGCTGGTCAGCCTGGTGGACGTTAAACCCATAGACGTAATCAGCATGTGGGACAGGAAGTTTCTACATAGCTTCACAGGGAGGCGGTGGGCATGCCCAGGTCTGGCTCTTCAAAGCCAGGTTTGAAAGAAAGAGGGGGAGAGGGCAGGGCAAGCAACCAGGCGCTGCCGGACCCTTTGACATCTCAGCAGCCTAGAGACTCACTTCTGCGGGGCCTCCTGGAGAGGAAGGTGGGCTTCGAAAGCACTCAGGGCTCTGAAACAACCGGAGGCAGAGGGAGACGCCCACCTTCACTGGCTGCCACGGGATTTTCCTGCCTGCTTTCTTTGTGAGCTGGTGTGGAATCCAGGGCCTGGAGCATGCTAGGCAAGTGCTCTACCACCGAGCTGCACCCCTAGCTCTTTTTAAAATTTTCTTTTGAGACAGGGCCTCAGGAAGTTGCCCGGGCTGACCTCGAACTTGGAATCCTCCTGTTTCAGCCTCCTGGGTAGCTGGAATGATAGGAGTGCACCACTGTGCTCTTTCTGCTTCATGGGCAACCCAGCACTGTTACATGGTGCACAATAAGGAGATGACCATGGCCTTCATTCCGTGTGCCTTCAGCCTTCAGCATTAACATTTCCGGACACTGAATTTTATTTTTTTGTTTGGTTTGTTTTGGTTTGTTTTTTTTGTTTTGAGGCAGGGTCTTGCACTGTAGTCCAGGCCGGCCTCGAACTCACTTTGTAGCCAAGGCTGGACTCAAACTTTCGGCTATCCTCCTGCCTCAGCCTCCTGAGGGCTGGGATTACAGGCCTACGCCGCCATGACCAGCTCCTTGCATCTCACATTTGCAACTCAGTGACCCCCTTCCCTCCCTGGCCTCAGTTTCCCCTTGGATAGATACGCCCGTGCTCTCGGGCTTGCTTGCTCCTCAAGTGCCTCCCGTCCCACAGGCTGCGTGTCTCCGCCTCCCCTGCCGAGACAGGGCCAGGGCCCGGCTCTCCCTGAGCTCTGCGCCAGCTGCTGCTGTCTGGGCGCCCCGTCTCACCCACAGCCTGCTGGTGTGGGGACCAGGGTGAGCCGCCCTCTCCGTGCTGTGCGGGAGACCCAGCCTGGAAGCGTCTGTCCACCGTGCTGCGCATGGGCAGGGCATGTGGGAGAGGGAGGGACTTGTGATGGCGCCCAGGAGCTCGCCTACGCCAGGAGGGAGCGCCAGGCCCAGGCAGGTGCCGCCTGCTGGAACCCTTCTTGCCCTCGCCACCCTTGCTCCAGAGTCCTAAGCCCCTGAGCAGCACCAATACCCATCTCCAAGCAATGCATGAGAGGGAGCAAGGAACAAGTGTCCCACTGTACGGCCTCCAGGAAGCTGAGGCAGGAGGATCACAAGTTCAAGATGCACTAGCCTGGGCGTCTTAGCAACTTAATTGAGATCCTGTCTCCAAGAATCAAATTAAATTAAAATATCAAATTAAATTAAAAATGGGTTGGGGATGTAGCTCAGTGTGAAGGCCCCGGATTCAACCTCTAGTACCTCCTCAGCACCCCAAAACGAGTGAAACTTCATAAAGTTCTCCAGGCCATCTCTGAGTTCTGCCCGGAGCCATCAGGTGACAAAACAAGTGAGCAGAGGGGACCACAGAGGAGCCCAGTGATTGGACACCCCGACCCCACAGGTCCAGGGCCCCCTCTGTGGGAGGAAGCCAGGGTGGCTGTGTTCTTTCATTTTCAAGAGAAGCCAGAAGTCTCGTCTGTTGGTTTCAGTGTCCGTTGTAGAATGAAAAATCTCTCAGCCTTCACATGTTGGCAGCTGACTCAGGGGAAAAAAAGTCAAAGCTGAGGATGGTGGCACACCAGTTTGAGGCCAGCCTGGGCTACATGGCAAGACCCTGTCTCAAAAAAATTAAAAATTAATATACATAAATAATTTTTTTAAAAGAAAATTTTAAGTCAAGGTCGGCATGCTGCAGAGGGGCGAGTGAGTCTGAGCTTGGCTGGGGAGAAACCCAGCCTTACCCCGAGCTCACAGAGTCCTGTCTGTGACAATGAGGCTGCAGCACTGTGGAGCAGGAAGCCGCTGCTCCTGTCCCCTGCTCTGTCCCCAAGCCTGCCACAGTGCCAGCCGCATGGATGGAGGAAAGGATGGCGGAGGCATTCGTGGACGAGGACAATGATGGGAGCCAAGGAACCGAGTGCCAGCTCTGCCCGGCCCCACACTGGCCTCCCTACTCCCACCACGCAAGCAGCTCTGCTTTGCAGGCATAGAGAAAAGGCTCCGAGGGCTGAGACCAGTTGCCCAGGATCACAGTGGGCAAGTGGCAGAGCTGGGATGGTTTCCAAGACTTCCAGACTTCAGTGGCTAAAGCATCTACTCTATCCTGCTTTGGATTGAAGAGATGCTGGATGGACAGATGGATGCATGTGCCTAGAGGGTGGGTGTATAATAGGTGGAGGGATGGTGGATGATGGGTGGATGGATGGATGGATGGATGATGGATGGATGATAGATGGATAAGTGAGGGCCAGGTGAAGGATGGATGGTGGATGATGGATGGATGGTGGATAGATGGATGATGGATGAGTGACTCTGGATGGATCCAGGGTGGTAGGCATAGAACTGCTTAGATAGCTGAATACATAATAGATGGATTATGGATGGATCTGAAAAGCTCTTCCCTACTAAATTTCCAAAATAATCTTTCTTCCGTTTCCCACTTTCCATTGCTGCAAAGGCCCCAGCTATTCCCATTCAGCACCTGACCTGGGATGCCCAAACAGGGTTAGTTTAGCAGCCACAAACCAGTTCCAGCTGCTGGGGAGTCTTGTGTCTGCCCTTCGCACCTTGGCCAGGTGTGAGCAATGCAGGTGGGCTCATCATGGCGCCCTGTCCAGGGGCTGCAGAATCCACATCACCCCTACCCATCCCCCAGCCACAGTCAGGAAGAGCCACCTCCTGCCCTCCTCTTCCTCCACCTTCTGCCTAGGACAAAGGGGAAGGGGGAAGGGAGCGGGGTGCATGGGACCACCAGATGTTGCCCTTCCGCAGTCTGGGGCCAGGAAGTGATCCCAGCTGAACCTCCACCTGCACAAAGGCGGAAGTCACACTTTCCCAGCTGCAAGGACGAGATACATGCCGAGAGCTTGAGGGAATGGGTGTCTATTGTGCTTTGGTTTCCTTCTACCGCACTCTCGGTCCTTTCCCAGGGCTCTGATCCGGGTGTAGGCTGACAAACTGGGCACCAGACCTTGCCCTCCGGGTGCCATTGACACCCACAGAGCACCATAGAGCAGGGATGGGCTGACCCCGTGGCTGGGGCAGCACTGTACCCGGGCTCTCTGTGCCTCCCCAAGTGCACGACTCATGACTGAGCGCTGGTCCTAAAGCCACAGAGGCACGAGGGGTCGGTATTTCTTCCCACTCAGGTCCCTGCAGCGGGGCTGAGCTGGTCTCGAGTGAAAGGGCCATTTTGTTGGCCTGGCCCCCCTACACTGGTCACCTGTATTCTTTATGTGCCCCAGTACGAGCCCATGGTCCTCTCCAGTTACTATGGCAATTATGGCTCCCGAGTCAGCGCGGAAACCAAGCCTTTCCCACTGCTTGCAAAGGAAAATAGGAAACCTGGGCCATAAATTCCAGACCCAAGTGCAGTGCTCTGTGGTGCCAGAAGCAGCATGGCGTCTTGGAAAGAAGCAGGAACCAGGGACCTGGGAGAGTTTCCTCCTGCTCCCACCTGGTGTGACCCTGGTCTTGGCTCTCTTGCCTGCATAGTGGGGTCACCACACACTACCCCAACTGCTGAGGACCACAGAGGCATTCGTGTTCATGCGCCTACGCAACACACATTGCCCGGCAATCTGCCTCAAGCCGAGGGCCAGGGTCATCTGCTCCACTCCAGCCCTGCATGAGGCTTCTGTGTCAGCACCATTGCCTTCAGCTGAGGAAACTGGATCCAAAGAGAGTGGGCAGTTTCTTAGCAAGACCAAGCAGCTAGTAAGAAACAGCAGGGACCAAGCCAGGGGCTCAGGGCCACCCAAACCTGTGCTTCCTGCCACCAGCTGGAGACGGGCCCATTGGCACACGAGGCCCAGGCTGCAGGACCTCAGCTGTGTCCAGGTCGGGGACACTGGGGCCTAGAGAGACATCACTGCCCGGTCCCTCGACCACAAGCTCGTGACCACTCCAAAACTGGAGCTGAGTGGAGTCACCGGGGACAGCTGCAGCATCATGCCTTTACAAGGAACCCCTCAAAGTGTACGGCTGCCTCTGTCTGTCTGCAGCTGTTACCTAAGGGGAGGAACGCACAGCTCGGCCGCCTGCAGACAGAAGACCAGAGCATCCAGTGAAAATCGTGTCTCGGGTTCTGTGTTTCTTAAGATTTGCTTTCTGTTATAGCAAGGGGAATGGCTTCCTGTTGATGTATACATCTATATGGCTTCTTCTTTAAGGAAATGTGTTACGGTAGAAAGAAAAAGTTGGTAATGGTACAGTTAACATTTAGTTTTATTTAACTGAAAATTGCTAGACCAAAGCTGGGCATGGTGGTGCATGCCTATGATCCCAGCACGGTGGAGGCTGAGACAGGAGAATCCCTATGAGTTCCAGGTCAGCCTGGGCTACACAGGGAGACCTTGTCTCAGAAATACAAACAAAATGAACTGTTAAATCATGACTGAGGTGCTTTGAGTTCTAGTCCCGGCCTGGATGGGCAACTGGGTGCATGTGTCCTGTTGGACACCATAGCACTGGCTCAGTCTTCCCTGGACCCCAACCAGGGTGGTGCCCAGCATATGCAGCTGTCACACGTGGTCATGCTGCATGTCAGGTAGCACCAACTCTGGCGACGAAGCCAAGTGGCACTTGGCTTCCCTGATTCCCAGCATTACACAGGGACCAAGTGTCACTGACGCTGAGGCAGGACAGGGAGTGGGCCCTGCTCTTTTGTCCTCTGTTCCCTAGCCAAGGGCCTCTGGCGGTTCCCACTGCCTTCTCTGGGGAGGACCCTGCTGCCCTGTAGGATGCCCTGTTGGGTGGTCTGTTATGCCGACTCTGAGCCCAGCTCCCCTCCGCCTGGGTTTGACGGTCAGTTACTGAATGCTTCCTATGGCCCTGTGAGCCTATCATGAGCATTAGCTCATTTAAAGCCCATCGCAGCCCTCTAGGGGAGGAAGGTAGGTGCACCCATGTCACAGATGGGGAAACCGAGGAAGGTCCACTCAGGTCAGACCACGAGGGCACCGTGACTCTGGCTTTGGTGGACAGCTGGGGTTGGAGGAGCAGCCCAGCCCTGGGGTGGACAGAGGCCCGGTGTCCTCACACTGCAGCCCGGGAGCCTGGCATTGGAGTGACTCTACCCAGTGCCCCCTCCACGATGAGGCAGACAGCAGCTTTGGACAGGGCCTGACTCCGGCCGGACGCTGTGATGCAGACTCACCTGTGTTCCCTTCCCACCCTCTCGCCCTGGGCAAAGGTTGAAGTCTCAGAAACCCCCAAAGGAGAGGCACTGAGCTCCTCTCTTCTCCACCGGCCTCCCTGCTAAGGGCTGTGTGAGCTTAACCTCAGCCCCGCCCTCTGGCTTCATCTGAAAACAGCCTGACGTTGTCCCATGAAGGGTCACAAAACAAAACAACAAAACAAAACCACAGCCTGGGGGTCAGGCACGTCAGGCACCTCTCATTTCTGTAATCAAGTGTCCACCGAGCCTGCCTCGGGGTTGCCAATCAACCAACCTTGGCAGCTTCAGCATAAAGCGGCAGAATGGAGCTCTGTGACAAAGACCTAAGTATCTGCATCCAGCCCTTGAAGTGTCTGACCCCGCCCCAGAAGACTGGAAGATCAGGGAATGGATGGATGGAGGCATCTCTAAGGGTCCTATTGGACTTGAGCGTCTGAGGCTGTCTGGTGCTCATGGACCAGGGTCACTGCAGAGCCACCTTCGTGTCCCCTTCTGGACTGCAGGGGCACTCAGCGGCCGTGTAACCCAGAACATGTGCTGACCTCTTTAGTGTCACTTTCCAAATCTAAGGGCCTCACAAGCTTGGTGAAATCCTGAGCGATGCTAGGGGCAGGAAACAAGTGGCCTCATGTTTGGCGTATACAGAATGCAACTGGGGCTGGCAGTGCAGCTCGGGGTAGGGCGCTTGCTTAGCTCGCACGGCCCTGGGTTCCAAGACCACAGAAAGTAAAAGTGTTGAAGAGCATGCAATAGATGATACCTGTTGATATTTTAATCAGCTGCAGGGCCCTGCACAGCGTACTTAACCTTGCTCTGCATCCACTCCCAGGATGGGATGAGGATAAAACAGCGCCACCTTTGGTGATATTTCCAGGAAGATAAATGTTGACAAGCACGTGAAGTGTGGGTATAGGCAGCCTTCGCAGCAGCATGGATCCACCAGCACCAGCACGCGGATCGATCGCTCCAGCCCAACTTCCACTTACCCTGCACGTCACCCCCCTCCAGGAAGTCCTCTGCGACCTTGCTCAAGGGTCTTGGAGCAGCTTCACAACTGTACCCCCATTATCGTATGGCATGGTACCCCCACCACCTCCCAGGCATGGACTCTTCGGCCCTAACAGGATGTGGGCCCCCCCATCCCCTGACTGCACCCCCAGGGAGGGGTCATATCCACTCTCAGGCCAGCGGTGACCTCGCTTAGCCCTGGCCAGAGTCGCCGAACGAAGGGGAAGAGGGAGATGAAGGTGCAGGGCTGGATGGAGGTCGGGCATCCGCTTCAAACCTGCTGGGACCCCGGAGGTCCCTTGGGAACCTCAGTGTGTCTTCCAGTCCCATCTTCAGCCTCCTGCTCTGAAATGGGGGTAACCTGTCCCCAGGGCTGTGATTGGCTCCGAGCAGGGAAATGTTACCAACCCTTGGCCACACACCCCGCACCCACCTGCGCCCGGCTCTGCTACTCCCACACATCGGGCCAGGGTCCCGGCCCCAGCCCCATCCCGCCCCTGGGACTGGCTTCCAGCAAGGACTCTGTGGCTTCAGGCAAGGCTTTGGCTGTCTGCGCCCCTGGCCACATCTGTAGAGTGGGAGATCTGCCCTGCAGCAGCTGCTAGGTGCGGCTGGTGGGAGGGTGGTGCACAGGTCCAGGTCCTTCCTGGACCTTGCAAGGTGAGGAGAGAGGGCATCTGGGAAGCGCCTGTCTGGCTTGTGTGTTCAGTAAGGTGCCGGCTGCGCTGTGCCGCCAGAGCCCATGGGACCCCAGTGCCCGCCTCCTCAGGGCCTGGCCTGGCACAGCCAGAGCCAGAGAGCAAGGCTGTGCCTGTGGCCTGGGCTGGAGGAGACCACGGGAGGCTGTGACTTTCTCCTGATCTTAAAGGCCAGCCAACAGGGAGTTTTCAGGGTCTTTGAGAGCATTTTGGAGAAAAATCACGGCATTGTGAAAGCAGGAAGGAGTCAGACAGGCAGCCGAGTGCAAGTCAGCCGGCAGGAGACCAGGATAAGAGGAACCCAGCATGAGGGGCTAAGGACCAGGCTAACAGGGACGGGGTCCTCAGGTGGGGACAGGGATGGGGGGGCAGGCTGGGGGCAGGGATGAGAATTTCTGGCGCAGGGCAGGAGGTCAAGGCTGGACAAATAGCTCACTGTCAGACCCTGAAGGGCTGTGGATGCTCACTAAGTCCCACCTCTTTACCAAATTAAGGCCACACCCTCCCTATGACTGCTGGGGATCTGGAAGCAAATTCGCAAGTGCTATGGTGATAAAGAAAAAAACCAACTCACATTACCAGCAAGCTGAGCCACGCCTCAGAGTACTAATTTCCACTGGTTTTTGGTTTTCAGCTCTATAAATCCTAAATGTGCTTTTCATTTCATTTTTCCACTCTTTGAGGACATCTGTTTGACATTTACCTCATGGGGCAGGGCTGGGGTCGGTGCTGGGTAAGCTCCCTTCTGATGCCTGTGCTTTGGGAGGGGGGTGGCCGGGCTGCTGGCAGTGCCCACTCCGGGCTCCCGTGCCCGATGGAGGTGGCTGCATTTCCTGTTCCCGTGTGAAGGACGAGATCTTCAGGCCATGTGGGGCAGCTTCACGTGTTTCCAATTTATAGGTTCAGAGCAGCATGCTGTAATATGGATTTTTATAGACTTGTACAGTCAGGTTTTTTGTTTGTCCTTTTTTGTCTGTTGATAGGACTTCCTTTGCCTATATATTTTCCTTTTAATTTAGCTGATTTACATCAAACCTGGGCTCTGAGTAGGAGGTAATGCGCACATAAATGTCAAAGCAGGAGCTGGCAGTGTCGTCATGCGGCCCCAGGAACAGACCCTCATTTACATGAGCACCTACTATGTGTCAGAGTGGTCACCATGCTTTCCTACGCTGTCTCTTTTTTATTATTGTTTTCCTTTTTCTAAACGAGCTGGATGTGATGGCGCACATCTGTAATACCAGCACTCTGCAGGGTGAGGCAGGAGGATCGAGTGAGTTCAAGGTCAGCCTGGGCAACATAGTGAGTCTCTGTCTTAAAAAACAAAACAAAAAATTTTTTAAAATTATTTTAATTTTAAAAATCCAAAATATCTTTAGTGCTAATGATACAGTTTATGCTGGCTTCTCTTTTCAAAAGTCACACACGACAACACGAATTCAGTGGTCTGAGAACATTCAGCAATTGCTTATCCCAAAGGGACCGTACTTCTGGATCTATGCAATCAAGGAAGTATATAAACAAAGGAATATTGTAAAGATTTTCTAAAACTTGAATCATCCCTTCCACAGTGTTCTAAGGTCTGTGGCAGGGTCAGTTGAAGCAAAGGCCCTGCTCTGTCCGGAGCAATAAACATCCCGTGGATTCCACCCCGCCTCACTCCTTTAAACCCTTCCCACCTTGCAGCAAGATTCCTAGTCGCCGAAGCCTCCGCCACCCCGGGGCGCTATGACCGCAGGAAACAGTACCCGAGCAGGGATCCAAGGCGCTCCATCGAGGGCGTCTTCGGTCCCATACCTGGGGGTCCGCACAAACCCTGCAGAAACCTAGGAGGAGAGAGGTCAGGTGAGTGGACCCCACAGGGCATTTTCTGGAAGGGAAACGGCGCCCCCTGCAGGCGGAGGCCGCATGCACACTGCCCCTGGTGCCTCTACTGCCTCCTACCCAAGGAAACCTAAACAACCGTACAGGGCGGCCCCTCCCAGGACCTGCGCCCTCCTGTCCTAGACTTGGGTTCCCCACCCGTCGGACAGAAAGCAGGTTTCTCGGGCCTGGTACCCTCCCCCCAGGCCTCTCATAAGGGTAAATCCCACCAAGGACGTGGCAGTAGAAGTTTCTGGCGCTTTCTCTCCCCACTAAAGATTGCCCGGCTCTTGGGTCCTTTTTATTGAGTTAAAAAGCCAGGATTGTTTTTGGATGGGCTTGGCTTAAAGGCCTGGAAACTTGGTAACCTGAACTTCCCAGGTTTATAGACGGATCGTGTTGCTTGGAGAGATAAGGAGGGCTGGGTTTTTGCAAGTATTGAATGATTTTCATTTTTCATATCGGGCTGGGGGTGTCTGGGCCCTGCACCCTCTGGAACGACAGTCCCGGGTCCCCCTGGTCCTGCTTCCTGTGCAGGCAGTAGCCGGATGTGGCTGCTGGTGCATGGGGGAGGGGCCCTGGGAAAACTGGGCAGGGGCCTCAGGAGGGACCGTCCCTCGCCACGCCCAGGAGGGAGTGCGGAGGGCACAGGTCCACGTCACGCTCCAGGCCAGCCTGAGCTCCACAGTGAGTTCGGGACCAGCCTACACTACATAGCAAGACCCTGTCTCAAAAATAATAATGATAATTGAAAACAATGCTGCATGGACAGCTTATCCTTCCTGTGCCCTGCACCACCCTCGGACCACACGGGTAAAGATGCGGAGCCAGCAGAGCAGTGTGGGCACCCTGCCGCCTGCAGAGCCCTGGAAGGTAAGAGCGGCCTCCAATCTGCACGGCCTCGCCTCTCCTGCGGCCCCCATGCTCCTCGATAGGGGGACCCAAAGGAGCTAACAAACCCGGACCGGATCCCGCAGGAAGTGAGGGACAGAGTGAGACTCCATGGCCAGACCTGCGACCCTGTGTGCCCTACTCCCTGATGGAGTGGGTAGCAGCTCCTGGGGGAGGGGCCTAACGGACCAAAGGAGGGAGGGGCTCTGAGCCCCCACTGCCTCGCGTCGCCCTGTGCTAAGAAGCCCCAGCCTGTCTTCACCCAAAACCCAGCCTTGCTCTCCATCGCCAAGCTGCTGACTGGCGGAATTGAAGGGTTGATAAGCCCCTTGCCCCTCCCAGCCCCCAGAAGCCAGTTAAAGCGGATACACAAGTCGCGTGTGCTGGCACACACCTGTAATCCCAGCACTCTGGGAAGCTGAGGCAAATTCAGTCCTAGCCTGGGCAGCTGAGCAACTGTTAGGCTTGTGTCTAGATGTCCCCCCAAAGCCTCATGCGCTCACAGGTGGGGAGCCTCATTTTTCAGAGGTGCCTGGATCTAGTGTGTGATGCTGGGACTGATTCACGGTGCAGTGCTAGCCTCAAGGGCACTAGGATTAAGGGTGTGAGTGCTGCCTGCCTAGTAGCCTGGATAAGATGTAAGGGACAGAAGGAGCTGTGGCCTACCTTTGTTGCTTTGCTACCTTCTGCCTGCCATGAACTGTTTCTCCTCTGCAATGTCTGTCTGCCCTGCCACCTTGCCTTGGAGCCAGCCCATTATGGACTGAGCCCTCTACAAACTGTGAGCTAAATAACCTCTCCTCCTTTAACTTTGGTTGTCAGGTATTTTTGTCTCAGGAATGAGAAAGTAACTAAGACAGCAACTTCGCAAAAACCTGTCTCAAAATCTTTAAAAAAAAAATTGAAAGGGCTGGGGATCAGCTGTTCCTCTAGGTATCTTCCTGAATGAGTTAAAGACAGTGATCCATGCACACCCATGTTTATAGCAGCACAATTCATAATAGCTAAATCTCTCATAACAGCTTCTATACCCATCAACAGATGAATGGATAAAGAAAATGTGGTATTTGCACACAGTGGAGTACTACTCTGCCATAATGAAAGATAAACTTGATTCATCTGTAGGAAAATGGATGCACCTGGAGACCATAGTGCTAAACAAAATAAATCAGACATAGAAGATTATATATTGTATAGTTTCTCTTAACTGAGAAAACCCAATGGGTAAATAATTTAAAGAGCAAAATAAAAGATAGATAACAGGAAATGAAGATAGATCTTTTGCAAATGGGAAGGAGACCAGGAGATAGAGGAGAGGAGGGAGGAGAGAGAAGGGGAATTGAGAATTCAGATGTGCTGCGTGCGTGGACCAGGGACGAAGGTGATCATTATGCACTGGAAACATGTATAATAAATGTTTTATAAAAGTTTTTTTTTTAAAGAAAGAAATCAGACACACATACAAAAATCAAAAAGGGCTGGGGTGTGGCTCAGTGTGAAGGCCCCTGGGCTCAACCCCCAGTACTGCAAAACAAAACAAAAAATAGAAAGAGGCAGGACGCACACCTGGTGCCAAGATGGCAGATGCCCTTGGCCTTAGGAGCACTGCCATGGCGTCTCCGGCTCCGGCTCTGTCTTTGAATCCTGGGCGGGTGTGACGGGCCAGAAACTGAGCAGCAGCCACAGGGTGGGACTGCGGCCAGACAGGGCTCGCTTGGAGACCAGGGCGCTGCTCGAGCTGGCTCCGGATGTGTCAGGACAGTGGTGTCTCTCCTTTCCTTCCTCGAGGAGGTGAAATACAACCCCGTAATAACACTGTGTCCCTGATTTGCCCTGGACAAAAGTCAAACCTGGGATCTGATACATCTGAGATCAGCGTTCACATCTAATTGGACTTCACGGGCTGGCTGATTTCACATCCTCTGTTATTGTTGGTGCCGACAGAAGAAATGAATCTTTCAGGAGATCCAAGAAGAAATGAGTCTGTGACTCCTGGGAACTGAATACCCACCTATTTTACTTACTACAAAGGCGGCCTCTGTCCCACCCTTGAAACTTTGCAACAACAACAAAGTCAGACCCTGGGCCACCTTTTCACCAACAGACCTCATTTGCAGACCACCTGCTCCTCCTTCTCAATCTGAAAAACTCCTACTCACATGCCGAGACCCAGTCCAGAGGTGCCCATCTCTGAGACTCCCCAGTCAGTTAGCCGGGGCTATGTCCTGGTGACCAAAGATTGGATATGGTCAGCCCACTCCTAGCGCTCTACTTGACCTCCCCTGGTCCCTCTATGCCATGCCAACAATCCAAGGGCAGGAAAGTAATACCCTGTTCTCCTCTTCGTACAGTCCCCAGCACCCAGCAAGCACCTCCAGGATGTTTGCTGACTGAATAAATGATTGATTACCACATTCAGTTTTTCTTCTGATTGTAAATTAAAACAATTGTAGGGCCCTAAAAGTAGCATGAGGCTTGGGTGCCCACCGTGCTGTACGGAGAGGAGGTCTTTCATTAAGGAACCCTCTACCCTGCAAAGCAGGGACCTCCTGTCTAAGCCCCACACCCCCAGGGCCGCACCACTGAATGTTACTTTCGGTAATTAGCAAGGCTTTAGGGCAAAGAAGCCAACAAGGACAGCACACACTTTCAGGGGAGCTTTCACGAAAAATCCAAGCGGCTTTTCCCCCTGCTCCAAATGGTGGGGAGGGCACAGAATGCACACTTTGTCCACTGGGCTGCAGGGTGGTGGCGACCCTGTCTTCTCCTCTTGCGGAGCGGGGCTGGTTCCTCAAGAAGCAGCAGGCCCTGAGGCTGCAGCCCTCGTCTGCCCTGGGTCAAAGCCACAGCTAATTCTTCCCAGAGGCAGCAGTTTTGACATTGCAGTAGTTGGTTTTCCAGGGAGACAGAACCAACAGGACGTGTTTGTGCATGTACGTGAGGCCTCACACGTGTAAGCACAGCCATGAGCAAGGACACATTTTCTTTTCTTCTTTTCCTTTCTTTTTTTTTGGTTTTTTTCATACAGGGTCTCGCCATGTAGTTCAGAATGGTCTTGGACTCACTATGTAGACCAGGCTGGCCTTGAACTTGCTGTGATCCCCCTGCCTCAGCCTCCTGAGGGCTGGGATTACAGGTGTGTGCCACCAAGCCCGACTCTAGGGGACACTGTGTATACACGTGTCATTAGGCAATCTGTCATTGTGCACATGTCAAACAGTAATTTACGCCCTGTCCCAGGTACAGGTCAGTCCCTCTGTACGGCCACTTGATAGAGCCGAGCGATGAAGCACACAGCAGATGGACAAGCCTGCTGCCTGCGAAACACGGCAGACTCTTTCACAGCTTGTTTTTAATAAGGAAAAGGAGCACAGTCTAAAATGATGTCTAAAAGTCTAGTATGGTAAATAAAGAAACCAGTAACGTATGGCTTACTAGTATCAAGCATTACTCACTGTGCCTAATTGTACATGCCATTTGATATGACAGCAGCGGGGTAGGGGTGACCACCAGTGTGGCCAGACGCCAGGCACAGTGGGCTGCCGTATGATGTCACAGCGTCACTAGGCAGCAGTAATTGCAGCTCCCTTACTATCTTGCAGGACCACCGCCACATGAGTGAGTGTCTTTAGTGCCCTATTGTGGCCACCTCTGTGGCCTGAAGTCTCAGGGTGCCAGATTCGTGAATAATAAGGATGAGGACACAGCATTATGTTTTTATTTGACAGAAATTGCCATAAACATTTTTTTTTTGGTACTGGGGGTCAAACTCAGGTCCTTGCACTTGTGGGGCAGGCAGCGGAACCACTGAGCTAAATCCCCAGCCCCACCATAAACATTTTTAATTGATTCAGAATATCGAGGCAGCCACAAAAAGATGCCCAGGAATTCCAGAAGTGCTTTAGAAAGTGGCAAGAGGACAGCATAAGTGTGTCCAAAGCGAGGGGAGCATTCTGAGGGGGAATCCATGGCAATGTGACTTTGACTATAATATTTTTAATTTAAACCTTCGCTGTAGTTTTTTTGTGTACGGGGGGGTTTTTTGGTACCGGGGAGATCAAACTCCAGACCTTGCGCTTGCGAGGCAGGTGGTGGCACCATTGAGCTAAATCCCTGGCCCGATTCGCTGTAGTTTTTGATCACACTGCATATGGGTCTGCATGTGTATGCATCTCTGTATGTAACAGAAAAAGAGGGCGACTTTTTTCGATGTGTGATTTTATTACTGTAAATATACAGTAACAGTTTAAAAACTAGCCAGAGTATACAAATGATGACACATGTGAGTCTGCACCCCATCCTCCAAAGCAAAGCACTGCCCCACACTGAGGAGGAAAGGGCGTGCGTGTGCCCATGGATGGAGGGTGATTTCAAGGAACTAGATAAACATTGTTGCGGAGGTTTTTTGAGTCCAAAATCCCACAGGGAGGCCACAGGCATTGGACCCAGAAAGAGCTAATGCTCCAGAGCAGGTCCTCAGACTGTCTGCTGCAGAATTCCCTCTTGTTTGGGGGCATCTGTCTTTGTCCTACTTGGACCTTCCACTGATTGGGCGTGGCCCACCCATTGTAGACATGGCCGCTGCTTTATCCCAATTCCAGTGACAGAAGTGTTTAGTTCATCTCCAAAGAAAACACCTTAGCAGAAAGACCCAGAGGAATGCTTGGTTAATATCTGGGTGCTGTGACCCAGCCAAGGTGACAATATTAAGTTAGTCATCAAAAGGTCTGAAAAATGTGTTCTATTCTCAGATGTTTCTCTCTCTCTCTCTCTCTGAAAGATCAAGGTGAGCGAGATGCATCAGCTAAACATTTCCACCAGCCAGGCACAAGGTTTTTGCCTCCCTGCCTTCCTCCTGACACTTCACACTGCCCAACTTTCCAGTTTGTATGTGTTCTGTGCCAGTTCAATGGGCACAAACCAGCACTTCCTTTGCTGGGCATGGTGGCACATGCCTATAATCTCAACACTCAGGAGCCTGAGGCAGGAGGATCACCAAAAGTTTGTGGCCACAGGACCACTGGGCCCACTGGCTGCCGTTATCCAGATGTCTGTAGCGATGATGGTCATCCCCAGAAAGGCACTAATAATATCTCAATAAACGCACATACCACTGGTCCTCCCTGTTTACCAGCCGGGGGCTCAGCTCCACGTGCACACCTGTTCTCAGCTCCCAGTGACAGAAGTTCAAAACAAGCCAGGTGTGTGGTGGCACCGTGCAAAGGGCCTGGGTTCAATCCCCAGAAATGCCAAAAAAAAATCCCCCAAAAAAACCTGAGTCCAAATGTCCAGTATATTATGGCATGGATCTGTATCCATCCCAGCCTCATGCCCTGGCCGTCGGACCTGAGCTGACCGAGTCCCCTCTTCTGCACTGTCGTCGGGGCTGGATGGCCCAAGACCCAGGGCCCTTGGGAGGCTCTGAGAAACAATACACGGTAAAGTGGATAAAATATTAGACTGAGGAAATGATAACAGAGCGTACAGCGCCTAGAATTGAGCGAGTGGTAATAAACATTAACTTATTTTTTGAACTTCTTATTTTGTTGAGAAAATGTCTCAGGCTGTAGCCCAGGCTAGCCTCAAACTCAGGATGACCCTCCTGCCTCAGCCTCCCGAGTGCCGGGATTATAGGTGTGCACCACTACTCTTGGCCTAGATTTTTGTTTTGTTTTTATTCGTATGTGTTTGCAGTACATAAGTTTAAGCCTTATTGCTCCCAAATCGGCTTCGTAGTGACGAAAATTCTGCACTTTGGCAATATAGTATCTGCTACCACCGACCCCTGAATCACTGGCAGAGAACCTGATCGCGATCCTCTGCCCTCTCTCCGGGTCTTGATAAAATGAGTCTGTCCCCAGCTCTACTCCCCACCTTGGCCCATTCTGCAAAGTCTCCTTGCAAATATGACGGACGGCCTGTGACTGCTGAGGTGGCCATGGGTTTCTTTGCAAGGCTTCTTTGATCTCATCTTTGTCTCCAAGAAAGGGGAGCCGAGGTGACTGATCCTCAGAGAAAATGCTGGGATCCCCGTGAGAGGTAGCAACCTTCCAGCGGACGCCACCACAGTGCAGTTCTCTCTTCAACACTGTGCTCCTGGCTGGCCAAAAAATCCCAGCTGAGATGTTTCCCAGAGGCCGTGTGTTAAGGGCTTGGTTCCCACCAGAGGGCGCTGTTGGAAGTGGGTCCTGAGGCATGTCCTTGGGCACTCTATCTGGCCCCTGGCCTCTTCTCCTCTGGCTCTGTCTGCTTCCTGGCTGCCATGACGTGAGCAGTTTGTTCCGTCACGCCCTGCCTGCAGTGTTGTTTCTGCCTCACCACAGGCGTAAAGCAATAGAGCCTGCTGACCGTGGAAACCGGAGCCAAACAAACCTTTCCCTTTCAGCTGATTTTTTTGGGTATTTTGTCACAGCAACAGAGAGCTAAGAATTATTCCATCTCAAACTGGTTCTCTGTTAACAAATAGGGCAGGAAGAAATGGGGGATGCCGAACCCTTAGGGAAACACTGCGTTTACCTCAGTGAGGTCTCAGTAGCATGTAAGAGCTCCCCAGTCTGTCGAGGCCACGCTACACACTTCAAGGGCTGATGATGAAATTGGGGGCTCTCCTGCAAGGATCCTGAAGGCCAGGTGAGCCAGGGTGACTGCCGACAGTGGCCCTCGGGCTGAATCCAGCCGGATATCAATCTGGAATTACCTTGCCTCACCCCACATTCCATAAACTCCAGTGAACCATCCAAGATGGTGCCAGGAAGATATGTGCAAGTGTTTTTCAGCCTTGGCGGATGAGGGCCCTGTCTTTTGTACAACTGGGTTCCAGACCTGACCACCCCCCATGACTGCATGATCATCTGCATTTTTGTCACCTCCCTGGTCCCCAAGTCTGCCAGCAGGCTCTATGTGGTTGCTTACAGTGGTGAAAGGCTGGATGTAGGAGGAAGATGTGACGGGGACCCACAGAGATGCAACATGCCCGGTGCCTAGGCCCAGGTTCCCTTGTCTGTCCCTGTTTCCCTGATAGGAGCCCACTTTGGGCATAAGGAGGTCACCAGGGGCTTCAAGAGGCCTGGAGCAAGTGGCTGCATCCAAACCTGGTCCTCAAAGTTCTCCCGCTCCACAGTCAAAGTCCTGTGGAGCCGGTAGCCCAGAGCCCAGGCTGCTCAGTTCGGCCGCTTTCACCTTGAGGCGAGGCATTGCAGGGTTTTAACACTAATGTGCAAAGGGCTATGGAGTGAGTTGCTGTGCAGGCATGAGGCTGCCATGTGATGTATGGTAGCAGACACTTTGGCTGCACTGCCTTACACCAGCACTGAGCTTTCCACACCCATGGTTCCCCAACACCGGGGCTCAGGATGCTGCCAGGGCTTCTCCAAGCCACCAGCTCCTCTGCAGACTGAAATTGCAATGCTCTGCTGGGGCTGCTTGGCTGGAAGTCTTTGCTTAGGTGGATTTTTTCCATTTCAAGTA
Organism: Heterocephalus glaber; assembly: GCF_000247695.1. The sequence goes on from NW_004624734.1 coordinate 7,338,796, forward strand.
GTGTAGCACTGTAGAAACTTGATGATCAAAAGGAGAGCTGGGGGGAGGCGGGAAAATAATGTTGGGAGTCAGACAGTGGCCAAGTCCTTGGTGAGCAGATTCATCCACTCGGGTCCTGACAGGTGAGCCTCCCAGGGTCCGGAGCCTTGCTGCGTGGATATTGGTTTGGGACTCTGATGTAGCTGCAGAGGGGCATGGGTGGAATATATAGCACTGGGTAAGTGTTTGAGCCTGTGAGCACCAAGATGCAACAAATCTGAGGTTACCAGAAAGGGAAGACACAACAGGAATGAATCCCAGGAAAGGGACTTTCTTCAGTGGCATTTCACACTTGCTACCCAGAGGGCATTAAGGGCGCTTCCTTCAGATGATCCCCTTAGACTCTGCACACCACCCAGAAGGAGTCTGCTGGGCTGACAGGTAGAGGTAATGGCATGAGATTCACTAGCATCAGTAGGAATCAAAAAGCTGAACCCCTGATCAAATACTAGTGTTGAAATCCTGATTTGCAGGTCAATCCCCTTGCCCATAATAATCTGTCCCGTGAGTGTGTGCTGTGGTGTAAGAAAGAGTTTGGCTGCTATCTCTCAATTACCCAGGGACACCGGGGAAAGAGTCTGAGATTAAAACTGAATAAGCATTCTCTAGTTTCCTAGGCTCTGGGCCTGTATCAGGTTAGAACGCAAGAAATTAGTTCAACTTAACTTTTGACAGAAATGCCTTTACCACGTGCCACTGAAATAATGAGGTTCTTCGCTTGCATGGCACCATTAGATGCCACCTTATGCCACTTATTACCTTCATCAGGATGCCTCATCATAAGAAAGATGTGCCACATAGGGATCAGGAATAACTTTCTCTCTGGGCACGTTGGTATGTTTCCTTTGCTAGATGAGCATTACACAATCCATCTGATTTCTCTTTATTTTTGCTTTGGCTGACTGCAAGTCCAACGTTAAAGTATCTATTTAACTCTGGTAACTATCCTAGTCTAGATTTGGGGGTATCATTTTTCCATTTACTTCAATATTTTTTCTCCTTCTGAGCTAATTTTAACCGTCCTATTGTATCTGAGTCTCATATATATTGTATCCGTTAAGAGGATTTCTTTTTGCTTGCAACTGACAGAAATCTAGTTCAATTAATGCAAGAAATAAAAGCAGGGGCCAGGGATTTAGCTCAGTGGCACTGTGCCTGCCTCACAAGTGAAGGTCCTGAGTTCGAGCCCTGGTACCAGGAAAAAAAATTTAGAAATAAAAGCAGGCAGAAGAATCTTATTGGCTCTTATGACTAAAAAGTTGGAAACTCCAGGGTTTATTCAATCAAAAAGCCTTGAATAGGGGCAGATGCAGGGGCTGCAAGAGTCCATGAGAAAGAATTCCCATGACAGAAGCTGTAATAATATGAACAACAAACTAAATAGTACAGCATTGAAATATATCCCCAAATATAAGACATGTTACACAAATCCTCTTTATATAAATAAATGATTAAATTAAAAAGTAAAGAAATGGGGACAAGAAACAAATCTTCCTTACAAAAGAATTTCAAACAATATATGTAAATACTCTCTTTCCTGAGGGGCCCCTACCTGAAGGTGGCCTAGATGTAGCAACCCGCTTCCCAGGAGCAGAGAATGGGAAGCTGAGGAGAGCAGCTTCACAGAGGGGAGACCCGGGACCTTAACCAAACCACGAAGGTCAGTGTCCCCAGGGCAGTCACATTGATGTCACAAGCGTCCTGCAGGTGACAGGAACACTTCACTTCCTGGTAACTTCTCAAAAAGTCCACAACCACAGTCTCATCACTCATCAGACAGTCCTGAGCTGGGGAATATTCTACAGGATTCCTGGCCCATGTTCCTTGTGACCATGCAGGTCATGCAGAACAAGGAAAGGCTGAGTGACAGGCACAGACCCAGGCCCCTGGGGAGCCACGGCCACCTGCACACAATATGGTGCCCTGCATGGGAAAGTGCACACGGGCAGAAAAACTGCTGAAGTCCAGACAAAGTCTGTCGCATAGGGAATGGTGACGTGCCAATGTTGGCTTCTTGTCGGCCTAATGGACAGTGGCGATGTATATCAGCGGGCAGCAGGGTGACTGGGTGGGCAGTGGATGGGACTCTGGACGCTGCCTTAGTCTGCCCAGGCTGTCGCTGCAGAGTGTGAAAGCTATGTGGCTTCAAGGGCAGCGATTTAATTCTTCCAGCTCTGCGCCTGGGAACTGCGGGATCGGTGCCCATGTGCTCAGTCCTGCCAGGCACCTTCCTCTCAGTTACAGATGGTCATGCTCTCCTTGTATCTTCCCACTGCAGACAGCAGAGAGAGATCCTATGTCTCCTCTTTCCGGGGGGGGTCTGCCCTCATGACCTAGGAACCCCCAAGGGTCCCCTCTCCTGCCATCACTTGGGGATTAGGCTTCAGCACACAGCTTTGGGGCGGGGCGGGGGGGGACGACACAGCCTTTCGATCCACAGCAACTCTGTACATTTAAAACTACAAGGGCCAAATAAAAACTAGGTGACGAAGTTGTAGACCTAAATCCCATCACACCAAAAGTCACACTGAATGTCAATCCTCCAGACATCCCAATAAAGAGAGAGAATGGTCAGAATGGATACAGGAGACCCAATTGTATTTTGTCTGAAAGAGATACACTTTAATTATAAAGACAGATGATCTGAAAGCAAATGAAGTATAGATGACTGTATAATGAGGACACACATATATGGATATATACATATATAACATATTTTTGTCATTGTTTAGGCAAAATATTTTCATAACATACACGCTTCACCCCAGCTTGCTTTCCATTGTTCTTTTTCAATGCCTCCCTCAGGTGCCCTCTCCAGGCCCCAGGTATGGTGTTAATTCATTATTTTTATTATTAAGAATTATCCATTATTATAATTACAAATGAATTATTACAAAATACTAACAGTTATCCATAATCTACTCAGTGTGGAACACCTACCCTCCCATTACTTCTGTGCTCACAATTCCCAGGTGTGGGCTTTGGGGAGAGGGTTGTTTGTGGCTGTCATAGGCTTTGTCAGGTTTCCTTCCCCCTTGCTAGTGGGCTGGCCCGCGCGCCATAGCGGACTCAGACGCAGCACACAGACAGGGCTGTTTAACTGGTGCCAGTCACAGTGTAAGGCCCAAAGCCTGCAATCAATCTCTGCACTTCGGATCTGGACCCTGCTGGCTGATCCCTGCTATTGCACCCCAAAGATCTGGGAGCAGCCAGCCCAGTGGCAAAGCACAAACCTTGACTCCAAATCCCACCTACAAGAGCCACTGCTGTGGGTTTCACTTGAATGGTGTGTGTGGCTGTTCTGCAAACCAGACTCATGCAATCCGGCAGCAAGTCAATTCAATAAAGTGTATGAGCACCTACTACATCTGCTCCTGAGGCCTGCCTTCCCAATTGTAATGCTTTCTTTTTTTTCCTTGGTATCGGGGATCGAACTCGGGACCTTGCACCTTTGAGGCAGGTGCCAGAACCACTGAGCTAAATCTCTGGCCCAGATTTTTTCTTTTTTAAAGTGATTTATGCTTGCAGTTCTAGCAATTTCCTATTATAATATTCCTCTACATTTGGCAGGGAGGGTACTAGGGTTGGAATTCAGGGCTTTGTGCTTGCTAACCAAGTGCTACCAGTGAGTCACACCCTCAGCCCCAGCTCCAAACATTTTCCATGAATATGGACTTTCATTAGGTGATAAAATGACCCCAATGAGTCAACAGCTGCAATATACATTTTGTGGTGGTTTCCTAAGAGGGTAAGATTTAACTAATTCTCCAGGGCTGTCTTTTTTTATTTTTAAAATAAAAAGTGAGGAAGACCAAGAATGCCTTCCTGTTCACTCTAGAGTTTCTGGAACTTGCCTGTAAATTCCTTGGTGCTCTGCCCATCAAAAGGTGGAGTCTATTGCCCTCCCCTGAACAAAGGTGGTTGTAGAGACTCTTGGAATTGACCCTTGCTGACTTCTAAGCAATGTCTAGTTATAGAAGGTGACAGAGATTCTCCCTGGTGCGCGTTCTCTCTCTCTCTCTGGTGAGCTTTAGAGCACTGAGCCACTTAGTCACTTGTCCCATTGCCGGACACAATACCCAACACCTACAAGTTGAAGGAGGAGAGGTTTCTGAGGCTCCCAGTTCTGGGAGTCCATGCAAGGTTGGCTGGCTCCGAGGCAGGAACATCACGGCAGAGAGGCCTGGCCAAGCAAATCTGCTCAGTTCCTGGTGTCTGGGAGGCAGTACCGGGGCCAGTGCCAGAGAAGAAAGAGCGAGGGACCACAGTCCTCAACACCACGTCTCCACGATCCATGCACACACACCCAGCTGTGTCCTCTGCTAATCTGCTGGGGGGTTCTTAACCCAGAAAAGTGGACAGATCAGAATTAACAGTCACAGCCATGCGGGCGGCACCAGGCAAGAGACCCTGTCACTTCCACATGGGGACAGGGACACCAGAAGAGCCGCAGGTGTCCGACGCAGATGCAGATGGAGCGGGCAGCTTCAGAGGTCCCAGCCTACCACTGCGTGTGTGAGAGATAGAGTGAAAACCTCACAGCCCAGCCTGGGAAACCAGCACCGTCAGTGAGCTGAAGCTGTTATTTCCAACCGCATGGTTCCAGGGTGCTAGGCAGCAGTAACGCGCTGGGACATTCTAGGGGAAGAGATAAATAGTACAGCCACGCCTCCCGCCCCACACAATCCAGGGAGCCAGACTCGCAGTTTGACCACAGCCTGTTCGACTGTGGGTTGCAGGCGAGGTTGGCAGACAGCATCAGGGCAGGACTAACTCTGACTTCCAGACCTGAACACGGAAGACCCTCAGTGTTTGCTTTTTTTTTTTAATTTTAAAGCTCTTTTATTTAATAATAACAGCTCTAATCTGCACAAACAGCTAGGAAACCAAACTACTCCAGGAGACTGACGTGGTGTCGTGTGTTGTATTTGTGCAACATCAGCGCAAACTCGCACGGCAGTCACGAGCTTAGCCTCTGCCCTTGGTCGGATTCTCCTGATCGCTCCATCTGCTGGCCACTGCGGGCGGGTTCCGGAAGCTTTAGCATGAATCCCATCTGCCACATGATCTCTTCCAGATCAATTGGAAGTGAGGGAGACAAATATTTTCTACTTCACAATCTGGTCTGAAGAAGAAGAAAAACTCAGCATCCTATGCCAAGCAACTGACGCCATCCCGTTTGACCACAGGTCAGTCCCGCATGGCAGAGAGCATGACAGTTGCCAATAGAGGCAGGAAAACCAACTCTCAGAGAAGAGGCTGTCAGCCCAAGGCCAGCAGAGACTGGGCTGGGGTGGGAAACTGGCTCTGTCCACCCCACCTCTTTCTACTTATGGACTGAATTATGTTTCCCCCAAAACATGTCGAAGTTCTAATCCCCGAAACCTGGAGGGTGACCTGCTTAGGAAGCAGATGGTGGGAGCCTTAATCAGTTAGGATGACATCACACTGGAGCTGGATGGGCCCCTAAAAGGACTGGCACCTCACAGCCAGAGGATGAGATGCCTTAAAGGACAGGGGAGAGACGAGAGGCAGAGACTGGTGGAGGGCCAGGAAGTGGGCTGAGGCAGGAAGGATCCTCCCCCCGTGCCTCAGAGGGCTGGGCCCTGCGCACACTATAGTCACACACTTCCAGCCTCGGGAATGAGAGGATGTTTCTGCTGTCAAAGCTACTCTGCGTGGGGTACAGTCACCCATCCATAGCTGGGGGTTCTGCAGGTGCTGATTCAACCAACTGCAGGTCTAAAAGGGTTAGAAAAAGGGGATTTGCACTGAATGTGTTTAGACTTCATTCCTTGTCGTTATTTTCTGAATGTTGCCACTATTTAGAATGTTTTCAGGGCATTAGTGTAGGTGATCTAGACATGATTGAAAGTTTATGGGATGCCGGGGATTTAGCTCAGTGGTGCTGCCGCCTGCCTCAAAAGCGCAAGGTCCCGAGTTCGATCCCCGGTACCAAAAAAAAGGAAAGTTTATGGGAAAATGTGCTGGGGTTCTATGCAAATACTGTGCCATTTTACATAAGGGGCTTAAGCATCCTTGGAGTTACTACCATCTATCCCGGGATAGAGGGATGGCTTCCTTTGTCACTGCAGCACTAGGAATCTGATACACACTGCCATCTCCATAGTTCTGACCTCCCATGTGGCCCACATAGACCTGTTCTCACCTTATCATGACCTTGACACCACAAAGAGGAGCGGGTACGATGAGGAAGTGAAGAAGCTGGTTGAGGTGGTGCACGTCTGTAATCCCAGCACTCTGGGAGGCTGAGACAGGAGGATCACAAGTTCAAACCCAGCCTAGGCAACTTATGACTTACTAAGACCTTATCTCAAAATTAAAAATATAAAAGGCTGGGGATGTAGCTGAGTGTGAAGGCCCTGGGTTCAGTCTCCAGTACTGTGGGGGAGAAGGCGAGCGAAGGATCCACCCAAGCAGGTGCCATGGCCACCCTGAACAGCGGGAGGTGGCCCAAGCGTCTCGTGCTGGTGGGAAAGTGCTCTTGAAGTGGGACCTAGGGTTTGCTCCTGTTGCTGTCACCGACAACCCAGGTTCCTCTTGTCCAAGGACCTCCCGTGTGAACAAACTTGCAAATCGATTCACATGAATCAGGCTCAGCACTGAAGAAGCAGAAGGAAAAGTCCTGTCCCCAAGGCTGCAGCTCATGGCCGTGGTGGCAGGGGGACCCCTGTGGCCCAGGGGAGAACAAAGACAGAAATCAGAGAGGGAAAGAAACCTCAAAATGCTGCTGGACACCAAGGGCATGAGAGAGAGAGGGGAGTTTAAGATCTGGGCTCCCTAAGTCACGACCAGGGTTTCTACCTCCAGCCTCCCTGATTCCTTCATCTTCCAGATACAGGAACACACACGGACACATCCAAACACACACAGATACACAGACACACAGAAAACCCCCACAATCAGGTACACACAGAGAGACACAACGATGCACATATATGTCAGATGCACACACAGACACATCCAACAAAGTTATATACACAGATACAGACAGACACATGGACAAACAAGCACAGATACAGACTTGCACACACACTCACCACAAACACACACATCACATACACTAGACACACACACACACACCTTGGACACAGGGATAACTGCATGTTTTAAAGATTTAGAACAGTATCTGTGTGGCCAGGCATGGCAGCACACACCTATAATCCTAGCACTCAGGAGGCTGAGGCAGAAGGATCATGAGTTGAGGCCAGCCTGGGCTATATAATGAGACAAACAAAACACGGTCTGTATGTTCACACCAGGCCCTGCGAGGCACTGTCTCAGCGGCATTCGCGTCTTGTTCTTTCCTAAAAACAACCGTCCCATTTTGCAGACAGGAACACGGAGCCCCAGGGACACTTAGCGCTGGCTCTAGATTCTGCAGCTGGCTGGCTGGCTGCCCGCCCAGTGGAAACCCTGAGCTCAGGCCCCCCAGAGTCACAAACCCACACTTCCTCAGGTGACAGTTTTAGGTGCTCTGGGAAAAGCCACGAACAAGATGGATCAAGGCTGCCTGCAAGGAGCTCGAGTTTCTCACCACTGAGAATCCACAGCCCTTTGCACACGAATTGTGTGTGTTCTCCCTGGGACAGAACTTACCAACCTCCGATGTGCATGGAGGCATGAGTCCCAGGCTAAGGACCCTTCATGTCTGATATGGGGGCAAAACCTGTACTTCTGACCATCTCGCTGTGAGCTGATGCTGCTGGCCCATGGACCACATGGGAATGGCCAGGCTCTAGGACATCCTGGGCAGACAGAGGGGTGTCCCTGTCCTAGCTCAGCCACTGGGCATGTTTTAGTTCTGGCCCCCAATATCTGGCTGCTGACTTGGAAGGGCCTGGCAGACATGGTGGGATTGCCCTGGGGACCATCCCACTGTGAGGCTGGGGTGTCCCGTGGCCCTCCTGCCATGCAGTCTGAGGAATCTCCCAGCCCACAGATGCAAGCCCCAGCCCCAGAACCTGCCTGACCAAGACGGCGATTTCCCATTTGCTTTTCTCTCTAATTTCTTAATTGGTTCCAAATTGTGGCAGGGAAGAGGTATTAGGTTAAACCATGTGAAATTGCCAATTATACAGTCATTTAAAAACAGTAGAATATAAGTAATTTTATACAGCTCCACTTAACATTTATCAGGCACCCTCATATACTAATACTAACTAGATATCAGTGGTTTCCAAACTCAAGGCATAGCAGAATCACCTACAGCTGGACGAGGTGGCGCATGCTTGTAATCCCAGCAGTCAGGAGGCTGAAGCAGGAGGATCACAAGTTCAAGGACAGTCTGGCAACTTAGCAAGACACTGTCTCAAAATAAAAAATATATATATAAAGGACTAGGGGTACAGCTTAGTGGTAGAATGTCGGGAGCAATGCTACATAATTTTAGCGAAAAATCATTTGGTTAGCCTAGTTCTCCTGCCTACAGCCCAGCTATGGAATTCTGAGACATAATTCCATTTTGGCCTCCGGTCACAACTGAGACCTCAAGGATCCAGTGATGCTGTGATTCTCCAGGACAAGATTACACCAGCTGAAGACATCCTGGGAGGAACAAAATCTTCATCTACTCAGTTCCTCCTTGTTCTTGGATTGTCACATCTTGTTTCCGCAGGATGTACTGAGCTCTCTGCAGGTCATTTGTTACATGTGTTTCTCCCGATGTACAGGTGAGGTAAGCTGGGGGCTTTCGTCTTTGCCACCCAGAGCAGCACTAATCAGACCCAAAGCTCAGCTTCTTCTCAAAGTCTCATTTGTCTACCTTTCCTGTAATTCCCCGTGTGCTGCCATGGCTCGCAGGAGACTAGAACTTACTGCAGAGGTTCTAGTAATGTCCCCTTTCCCTGTTCCCTACAGTAGAACACTTGCATGAAGCTCTGTGTTCAATCTTCAATACCAGCAAAAAACAAACACACACCTTGCTGATTATTAGCACAGTCACGCATGGTCTTGGGGTACTTACACCCACCCTGCTTGTGTGCTGGAAGCGATGCAGAATGGTGCACTGCTGTGTACCTCTTCCCAACACTGCCTTTGCGACCTCGTGGAGCTTGAAGTCATCCGAGGTGACACGGTTTGCACCACAGGAATGGGCACCCACTATAAATCAGGCTTCCCCTGTCCCCCACCGCCTCTGCACCTGGAAGTTGGTTGTTTCGACATTGGCCCTGGCCATTCCCACTTCACAGATGAGGAAACTGAGGTAGTGAGAGTAGGGGATCGACTGACCCCAGACAGCTGGCTCAGGACCCTGGAGCTGTGACTGAGACACCTCTTGCTCTGCATGTGAACCTCCCAGCTCCCCAACAGCCTCCCTGGACCCCACGGCCCCTCCCTTGAACTGAGACCACACAGGGCACAGGGGCCTGGCAGGACAAGGACCATGGCCTCTGACAGCAAGGACAGTTTCTCGGCCCAGGCCCAGGCCCAGGCTCCTGCCAGGCGCCCCAGGCTGAGGGCCCTGACCGTGGAGGACGCATGTTTCAAGTTTTTCTTCTTTTGGTTCTGGTTTACTCTTCTTTATTTTTTGTTACAGTGAGTGTGTGTTTGTGTGTGTGTGTGTGTAATAAGTAGGACCAAACTATTTTTTAAGAAAAAGGAGAAGAGAGCTGGGTGTGGTGGCACACACCAATAATCCCAGCACTCTGGGAGGCTGAGGCAGGAGGATCGCAACTTTGAGCCCAGTCTGGGCAATTTAATGACAGAGCAAGACCCTGTTCCAAGAATTAAAAAAGAAAGGAGAAGAGAAGACAGAGAGACAGAAAGAAAAGAAAGGAGAAGTAACTCAGTGCAAAGGCCCTGTGTTGAATTCCCAGTACCACCAAAAATAATGGTAAAATAAAGTAGAAGAAAAAAGATGGGACATAAGAAAACAACAGAATTACACAGCTATGTAATAAAAAAATACCTTGATAAAGCATCAAATAAAGCACCACTTTTTCCCAACAGTCCTGCAAGGAAGAAGCAGAGATACTTACTAACCCAATGTAAAACTGGGGAAACTGAGGCCTGGGGGCAGCTGGCATTTCCAAGTCAGAGTCCACTGCAGGCACAGGACCTGTCTTGAGGTCCCCAGGTCCAATCCAGGGCCCCTGCCAGAGCGCAGAGGGAGCTTTACATCCAGGGACACCTGGGCCCTGCACCCAGCCCAAAGGGCTGCCCTGCACCTGCCCCAGGTCCAGAGGGCGACCTGCTCGGCCACGTGGCGTGGGCCATCTGTCCCCTAGCCACAGACGCCGTGGCCCACAGGGCGGGTGGGAGCACCTAACTCAGGTAGGGCTGATCAGAGCCCCTCTGCTAGGATCAGGATGTATCACGGAGAGGCAGAGTGAGGAGAGGCAGGAAGGAGAGAGCCTAGGCAGCAGGTGTCACGAAAAGGCTGGGGGAACACAGAACTCCGGCTTCTGGAGAAAAATAAAAGGCACAGAAAAGAACAGAGAGACAAAAGGAGAGTCTGGGGCTTCTGAGCCTTCCCCAAGCTCACCATGTTCCTGCTCACATCCTCGTATGGCTGATCTTGATCAAAGACAGTCTGAGTCAATACTTGCTGCTCGCAGCCATAAGAACATGGGGGGGGGGCTGTGGGTGCTGCTCCATGGTAGGGCACTTACTTAGCATGCACAAGGCCTTGGGTTCGAACCCAGCACTGAAAAAAGAACACAAGCTAGAAGCCAGGTGTGGTGGTACATGACTATACTCCCAGCACTCAGAAGGCTGAGGCAGGAGGATCACTGTGAGTTCAAGACCAGCCTGAGCTACATAGTGAGTTCAAGGCCAGCCTGGACTATGTAGTGACCCCCCCCCGTGCCCCCAATTGTAACTAGCTGTTTGTCTAGAAGGAGGCCTGCCCTCCTTTGAGCATTTGCAACAGTTTTTATTGTTCGTTTCTTTGTTTTTGGTACCGGGGATCAAACTTGGGACCTTGCACTTGCACGGCAGGTGGCAGAACCACTGAGCTAAATCGCCGGCCCTGCTACAGTTGTTAATGGCAAAACAAAAAGCACACGTTTATCAGTGAGCCACAGAAACTGCTCCTCCAAGGAAGAAGCAAAGATGCCTGTTGCTCACACTGCCACACTCGCTGCTCCTCTTGAGGCCCAAGTGCAGGCAATAGGAAAGGAAAAGAAATAAGAGGAACACGTGTTGGGAAAGAAAAGGCAGTCAGCACAGTTTCCAGGTGCTCTGATGGGCCACCTAGTAGATCCATATTTTTAACAGGAAAACAGGTTGAACCGATAGGAGAGTTTTGCCATGGAGTTGGATATACTATAAATAACCAGTTATTTATCTGCATGCAATACAAATAGTGTTAACATGTAATGGAGGGCTGACGGTGTAGCTCAGTGGTAGCGTACTTGGCTGCACATGAGCACTCTTGGGTTCAATGCCCAATATTGCCAAACAGAACCATTCAGCTGGTGCAATGGTGCACGCCTGCAACCTTGGCTACTAGGGAGGTTGAGGCAGGTGGGTGGCTCACGAGTTCAAGGCCAGCCCGGGCAACTTAGCAAGACCCTGCCTCAAAATAAAAATTGAAAAGGGCTCATAGTGTAGCTCAGCAATAGAGTGCTTGCGCAGCACGCAGAAGGGCCTCGATTCAGTCCTAAGAACCACAAAAATGTGTGTGTGTGTGTGCGCGCGCACCCCCATGTCCTTGCACATAATGAAGAAAAGATCCCATTAATACCAAGTCAGTGAGAACCATAAAATAAACCAAATGAGTATTGTGCAATCTGTGTGCAAATCGCCATGAAACTTCACTAAACAGCAAAAAGAACCCAATGCAAAGCTACATCCTGAGGTCAGCTGGACATCCCGCTCTTGCCTTGGCTCAGTGTGAGAAGAACACAGCCTTGACTTTGGGCAGGAGTGACAACGTGGACTTCCTGGAATTCCACTTGCCTTCCTGGACCTCCACTTGCCTTCCTGGAATTCCACTTGCCTTCCTGGACCTCTGCCACTTCTGTTAGAGGCACTCGTCCTAGACCAGCTGGGAGAAAGGAATACGGGGAAGCAGACCTGAGCGGAGCCTCGGGGAAGAGTGAAGCCCGGGCCGGCGGAGTCCCCAGAGCTTGAGCCAGAGCCACTCAGCCCGGCCCAGGCCCCAAGAGCCCACCTCCAGCCAACAGCCAGCCCTGTGAGCAATCCCAGGGATGTGTGTTAAGCCGCTGACCTGTGGGGTGATTTGTTAGACAGCAATTGTTAACGGAGAAAGCTGGGTGTGGCACTGTGTGCCTGTAAAGCCAGCACTCAGGAGGCTGAGGCAGGGGGACTGTGAGTTCAAGGCAGCCTGAGCTACACAGCAAGTCTCAAAAAGCAGTAACAGATGATAAACATTATCCTGAGTGGAGAGACTCAACGTGGTAAAGATGTACATTTTCTACACATCTAGAAAGTGTGACTCTAATAAAAATACCCACAGATATTTATTTGTTTGGGGTTTTTATAACAAATTGTTCAACAAAATTAATCACTGATTTTTTAAAAGAAACTCATGGAAGGAGAAAAGATCTTACTCTGTTAAATATTACAAAGGACTGGGCCAGGAATTTAGCTCAGGGGTGCCACACCTGCCTCACAAGTGCAAGGTCCTGAGTTTGATCCCTGGTACCAAAAAATATATTACAAAAGACCCCCAAACTAGGATAATTACCCAACACAGGACCAGAATAAGAAGAGACAAATGAACCAAAGCACAGTGACAGGATGAGAAAAGGGGGATGACAGAGGACAGACAGACAGGAAGTGACACAGATAAAAATAACACTATCACAAATCAGGGATAGAGGTGAAAAATTATATTCTAAGTAGCAGTTGAACAACTGGCTATCAATTTGAAAAATAAAAATTAAACTCTTAACCAGGCATGGTGGTGCACGCCCATGATCCAAGCACTTGGAAGGCTGAGGCAGGAGGATTGCTGCAAGTTCAAGGCCAGCCTGGGCTGCACAGTGAGTTCAAGGCCAGCCTGGACTGCAGAGAGAGATCCTGTCTCAACCACCTCGCCCCCCAAATAATAATAATAACACTGAAAAATTAAACTCTTTTACTAGATCCTAAAATAAATTTGAAACAGATTCAAGACCCAAATGTAACAATAAACTGAATTCTAAAAGTACTAGAAGAAAATCTACAGAAGACTACTGTCATAACCCAGGGGGAGCAGGCTCTTCCGAAACAGGCGGGATCTGCAGCCATCAAGGGTGCTCCCCAGATGAGAGGTGCTCGCTGCAGAGAAAAATCATCACAAAGTTCAAAGAAAAAGGCCGGTTCCGGAGGAAACCTGTATAACATACATCAGGGCCCCAGAGGTTCCTTGGCCTGACTCACTCAGAGCGGGAAAGGTGAGAAAAGGAGCATCAGTCCCATAAACATGGGGGCAGCAACAGACACCAAAGGGAAGAAATGCTAACAACAGCTTTAAAAAATCTCAGCCGCTCTACCAATGAAGAAATTACAATGAAAACTAGAGGTACTGCCCTCCCCGCCCTCTGCCTAGCGCCCATCAATGACTGCAGGGCTAGGACAGGCACTGGGCAGCGACTCTACCTGCAAGACTGCAGGCTCCCAGGGACTTGTCCCAGAGGCACAAGGTGAACAAGACCCGGGCACAAGAACGTTCATGGGGCATCAACTGTGACACTCAGAAATCAGAAATGGAGCCAGGCATCGTGGCACACGCCTGTAATTTCAGCACTCTGGGAGGCTGAGGTAGCATAATCACAAGCTCCAGTTCAACCTGAGCAACTCAGTAACTTAGCGAGAGCCTGTCTCAAAATTTAAAAAGAGCTAGGGATATAGCCCAGGGCGAAGGCCCTGGGTTCAACCCCCAGTACCACGCACACACAAATCAGAAATCACTCCTGCCAAAAAGGAGATGGTTAAATAAATTAAACAAACAAGTACCCGCCAGGCATAAGAGGTTGACATTCATCGATGTGTGGTGATGGGAGGGATGCGCGGTGTTGTTTAGGGTGGGCTGTCTCCTAAAATCACGTGCACTCGCACACGCAGAGACAGCGTCCCGGGCCTCCCAGGCTTGGAAGGGCACCCGGCCCAGGGAGCGGCGCTGCAGCAGGAAGGGTCATCACCCCTTACCTCGAGCTTCTGCGAGGCTCCAGTTGCACACATGCACGTGTGACTTATGTATCCCTCAAAAACATCCCAAAACTCGGCATGGAACTCCGTGAGCACGCATGGATCTCAGCCTGGGGGAGAGTCAGATGCGGAGACAGAGGCACAGCTCCACTCCCTTGCCACTCTGTTTCAAGTCACCGTCTTCAAACATCCGGCACCCACCCACTGGAGGGAAGCACTTAGCTGTGTGTGTCCAGCCTCAGATCCAGCCAGGGCGGAATGGAGTCGCTACTGACTTGGGGTACAATCCTCCCGTCAGCCCGATCTGGTGACATCTCTGCTTCAGTGAGGACACTGGGAACAAATGCCACTTGGAGGGGAAGAAAAGCCCCCATCCATCGGCCCCGGTGCCGGTCCTGTAGCCCAAGGCCCTGGGATCAGCCCCTCTTCTCCCCAGCCTCCCGCCATGGCTCTGGCCACCTCACCACCCTGACACTCTTCCCGTAGCCCCCCAGGAGGCTCCAGGCCACCACTCCCAGAAACCTTTGCTAGCTCAGAAGTTCATCCTGCCCTTGCCTCCCACTCACGGATGGAACTGTGACCCAGACGGAGCCCAGGCACCCATGGGGCATGACAATCAACAGGCCCGGTGCACAGAGGTGAAAAGCAAGGCAGGCAGTGGACAGGAGACGCTCCCTGCCTGGTCCTCCACTGTCCCCTGCACTGGCCACACTCGTGGCTGTAAATCTGCCCCCTTCCCTGGCTAGGAGCTCCTTGAAGCTGGGGCTGTGTCCCGCTCATCTCTGTACCCTCAGCAACAAGCAAAGGCCAGGAGGATCACAAGTTCAAGCCCAGCCCGGGAGACTCAGTGAAGGCCTGTCTCAAAATAAAAAAAGAAAAAGGGGCTGGAGCTGCAGTTCAATGCGAAGGCTCTGGGTTTGATCCCTGGTACTGCCTCTTGCCCCCACATCCAAAAACAATAAAGAATGCAGCACACAGGGTCCTGAGTGATCTTGCATAGGACAAGCAAAAAATGGTCACATTTCATAAAGGACCTTCGTCCCAGTATAGGCTAAAAATAGCATTGTTCCCACAGCAACTGCATTCACACAGCCTCCCGCCCCCACTCCTATGTGGGCCTGGGCCCTGGGTGCCAATTCAGGCTCTGCCTTTGCTGCCTAAGTACCTCTGGGGCCTAGAACCTTCCACCTCACAGCTGTCTCCCTCCAGCAGTGACAGCAGGCTCCTCCCTGCCTGTCACCTTGCAGAGGCTGCCGTCCTGAGCCACATCCAATTCCCAAACTCCTATTGGCTTGACCGAGGCCTAAATCACTGTCCTGGTCCTGGCCTGTCCTTAGTGTCCTGAGCTGGGCTCAGAGATACACTGGGCAGGGGCCAGCTCTGCACCCTGTCTCCTGGTGTTCTGTGCCAAGCTGTCCTGTGCCTGGACTGGAAGGGTCCTGCACTCCCTGCTCTCCCAGAGTCCCCTGCGTGGGGCAGCAAAACCGCTCATACTGCTGCGGAGTCCATGCGGTGGGTTAAGTTTCGTGAACAGAGACCGTTTTCCTGCATTTTGCCTTTGGCCTCTATAAAAAGAATACTCTTAACAACATCCTCAGACAAAAATATGGGCTGTTAGCAACATCATACTCTGCCCCATCATGTCCAATTCCTGTGAAGACTGCTTCTCCCTCCCTCTCAGAGGGAACAGGAGGAGGCTGATGGCAGGCTCTTCCAAGATCACTGTAATTTGCCCCAGAGAGAACGAAGGGTCATCACTTATTAGCTCCGTTTCCTACTCGAAGTGACCAGGTCTCCAAGAGATTAAGCATCGCGCCTGTGTCACCAGGCGGGCGACAGGGAGCCAAGCTGCCCGCTCTCTGTCTCCAGACTGGAGCTCTTCCCACCGCCCGTCTTGCCTGCAAAAGTGCTTTTCCTGCCGTCTGTCGACAGCCACATAATTTGGACCAAATGCAGACCAACCCCTCAGGACAGAAAAAATAGAGCCAGCCTCAGGGATGTAGCTAAATGGGTTGAAAATGATTGAAAATCGCTCATGTCCAATGAGAATCCAGAGAGAAACAAAAGCCAGTGGGGGAGCACGCTGTCACCCAGCAGAAGCCGCTGCACTGTGGGGAGAGGCACTCTGCAACCAGCTCTTTACCTTTGCTCTGAAAGCAGCACTCCCCCTCCGGCCAGCAGTGACAAGGGTGTCCCTCCCCTCCCGGCGCGGGAAGGATGCTGCCCCCAGCTCAGCCAGCCAGGCGGCCCTCCATGCTAGGAGGATGCTGGCCGGCACCCAGATGACCCCTCTACTTGGCAGCCCTCGCTCGGCTCTCTCTCGAAGTGGAGGCAGGGAAAGCTCCTCCCCTGGACTCAGCGGGCAGCCACTTATCTGAGCGGTGCACCCTGACCTTTTCCAGAGGAGCAGACTGGGAAGAGAGGAAAAGGAAGGGGCTGTGCCCAGGTCCTCCCCTCACCAAGGCAGCAAGGCGGGGGGACAGCGCAGCCGCTGTGTCTCACGGAAGTGGTCTCGCACACTTCTAGCTGGGGACCTCCCCTCTCCATGACCCTGTGATGGCATCGCATTCAGTGCCCAGCGCGCTGGAAGAAGCTGGCGGCAGACTCGGGAGGGGCCCACGCAGAGCCCAGTGTGGCGTCTGCACACCCGGCAGCTCAGGGCAGTGCTGATGAATAAAACTGGAGTAGCTGGGTGTGATGGTGCAATGCCTGTAATCCCAGCACTGGGGAGGCTGAGGCAGGAGGACTGCCATGAGTTTGAGGCCAGCCTGGGCTACATAGCGAGTTCAGGGCCAGCCTGAACTACACAGCAAGACCCTGGCTCAAAAAA
>NW_004624734.1:7355885-7387615 GCF_000247695.1 Heterocephalus glaber
TCTCAAACACAAGGTCCTAAATTTGATCACCAGCCTGAACTACACAGCAAGACCCTGGCTCAAAAAAAAAAAAAAAAAAATTAAATGAAGTCCTTGGGGTAGGGGCCTAATTCATCTAGTCTGGTGTCCTGGTGAGAACAGAAGAGGCACCACAACTGCAAGGCCAAAGGTTCTATATCCAGCGCTGCAAAAGTAATACATTTCCAGGTGTGATGGTACACACCTATAATCCCAGCACTTGGGAAGGTGAAGCAGGAGATCACTGCAAGTTTGAGATCACCCTAGGCTGCATAGTTCAAGGCCAACCTGAACTACACAGTGAGACCATGCCTCCTCATAAATAAAGGGCTAGTGCCTGGCCTGGGGAGCCATGGCTGCTACACCCCATGTGTCTGGACCTCGGTTTCCCCATCTGTAAGGGAGATCATTCGTCCTGCCTCATTCTCCTGTCAGGGCTACTGAGTGGCTCTCGCCACCTGCAGGATGTGCGCACACCAGGGGACTGGTCCTGGGCCGAGAGGTGGTGTTGGGGCAGGAGGACGGGTCTGTGTGGCAGCATCCTCTCCAGCTGAGACCCTTCACCAGTCTCCAGGAACTGTTCTTGCCTGGCCCGCCCTGAGTCACCTGCTGTGGCTGGGTCTTCCTACAGCGCGGCCACCAAGTTGGCATCTCTTAGAGGGTGGCTGCGGGCCATCTGTCCGTGCCCTTTGGGGACAGGGTCTGTCTCCAGAAGCCCTGGGCCTGCCCTCCTGGAATGGGTTGGATTATGTCTCCCAAGACCCACGCCCGGGCCCTGTGAACAGGGGTTCACGAGGGACGAGGGCCTCTGGGGGTGGAGGCTGTGTGGAGACACAGGCAGAGGTCGGAGTGATGGGGCCAAGCCGAGGGACCCCGGGCCCTGGCAGAGAGGGGAGGATTCTCCGTGCGAGCTGGCGGACGCAGTGTGGCCAGCGCCTTGATTTTAGGCTTCTGGCCCACAGATCCGTGAGAATCAACTTCTTTCGCTTTAAGCTACAGAGTTTGTGTGATTTGTTGCAGCAGCCCCAGCAGACGAATAATACCTGCCTTCGTCCTGAACTGACGTCCCTGGATGTCTCACCCAACAGCCATTCGTAATGACCATTAGGGTGACTCAATCTTACTCTTCCCTTCTCTCTGCCCGCAGCATTTTAATTTTCTATTTCGTTTTAGGGTGTGTGAGAAGACAGCAAGGAAAGCAGTGATCACTTTTTTTTGGGTCAGTACTGGGAGTTGAACCCAGGGCCTTTGCACTGGGCAACAACGCCAGCTATTTAACATTTTATTTCAAGACAGGGTTTTACTAAATCACTAAGTTGCCCAGGCTGGGCTCAAATTTGTGGTCCTCCTGCCTCAGCCTTCCAAGTGCTGGGATTATAAGTGTGCACCACCACATGCAGCTTGATTGCTCTCTTGCATGTAGGGAATTCTTATGATTTCCTTTCGGGAAACATAACCACCGCATCTCTGCTCCTGTGCAGTTAGGGAGTAAAGCTGCAGCCTTCAGAGGAGAACAGCGAGGCCAGAGCCGAACACTCCCCCTCGGGCGTCTGTACATGCCTCTCTCTCTCAGGAGGTCTCTCTTTCCTGGGCTTCTCCTGAACACCACCCTGTCCTCCAAGGGCTCCCCTGCTCTGTCGGGGCAGCAGCAGAGTACGCACTGGCTGGGTCCAGAGCCCTGTGTTCCCAGCCCGCTGTGAGCTCAGGCGTGACTCCCCACCTGGGCCTCAGTTTCCTGTCTATGAGTTCAGTTTGGCACCTGCTCCATGGCAGGTGGGCCTCTAGATGCTGGGGGGGGGGGGGAGTTGGGCATGCAGACACCTGGAGAGTCGAGACTCCCAGCTGCGGAGGGCAGGGGTCGGTGCTGAATGCACAGGCGCAGAGCATTGCGGAAGT
The DNA here is from genome assembly GCF_000247695.1 of Heterocephalus glaber. The sequence continues at coordinate 7,357,800 of NW_004624734.1, forward strand.
GCTTTCCCCCCACATTTGTCACCATCTTCTCAGCTGCTTCATGGGCTGTCCGCCTCTCCCTCCCCTGGCCGCCCCGTGGCAGCTGCAGGGTGAGTAACAGACACTTGGGGTGGCTACGAATGGCATGGAATTTGGGTTTTTCAGGAATGATGGGGATCATAGCGGAGCACGGTGGCACATGCTTATAGTCCCAGCACTCAGGAGACTGAGGCAGGAGGATCACCATGAGTTCGAGGCCAGCCTGGGCTATGCAGGGGAACTAGAACATAGTGAGACCATCTCAAACGATGATGGGGATCACAGGAAGTGATGGGTTTGTGCTTTCATAGGTCACCAGGGGACCCATGGCATTATGATCATTCTGCTGAGACTCTTGAACATCCACTGGGAAAAATCCTATCATTACAAACCCAAGAGGCCTCTTTTCTGGGCCATGTTTGGGTTTGGTCGCGTTGACTCCCACTTGCCGTCCACATGGCTCGGACTGGGTCGGTGGGTCAGTGTTTTCTTACTGGACAGCAGCTCTGACCCAGCACCCCACTGGCTTGGAGTCTCGTTCTTACACCGCCAGGCATGAGCTTCCCGACCTTGGCCCAAACCCTTAACCTTCTTGAGATTTACCTCTGGTCTGGGAGAGGGTAACGTTGTGTCCCGGGGCTGGACTGGCCCTCGGTTCCATCCCCAGTACTGCAAAATCAGAAAACAAACCACCACAAAAACTTAAAAAAGAATAGCTAGGCAGGGTGGTGCACACCTGTAATCCAGCACTCAAGAGGCTGAGGCAGGAGGATTGATGCAAGTTTAGAGCCAGCCAGGGCTACCTAGTGAGTTCAAGGCCAGCCTGCACTACACAGGAAGAGCCTGTCTCAACCCAACAACAGAAAAATGATAAAGGGCCTGAAAGGGAAGGGAAGGAAGGGACCAGGCTCCCTGTGTGTGTCTCAGGCGAATATGAGAGCTTGGTTGGCTTCAACAACACACGTTTATCTTCTCAGAGCGTGGAGGCCAGAAGCTCAAGTCCACAGTGCCATAGGTTTGGATTCCTAGCTTACAGGTGGCCACTTTCTCACTGTGCCCCACATGGCCTGTTCCCATGGAGATGGAACCTAGGGCCTTGAACATGCAGAACACATGCTGTACCCGAGCCCCATCCCTAACTTCCCACTGTGAATCTAGTGCTCCTTCTCTCCTCCTCCTCTTGCCCCATGCTCAGTCCCGACATGCAGGGGGACAACGGGGCTGATGCCACCTCTAGAGACTCACCAGACCCCCACCCCCATTTCTCAGACCCGCCTGTGGGGTACCCTCGCAGTCCCAGCATTTGGGAGGCTGAGGCAGGAGGGTCTCAAGTTCAAGGCCAGTCTAGGTTACATAGTGAGACCCTGTCTCAAAAAACCAAACAAAATAAATAAACAAATGAACAAACAAAACCCCAGGTAGAGCAGTGGGTGTGGAAGAGGGGAATCCTGCTGTCGCCCTGCATGCTCAGAGCAACAGCCCCGGCTCCTTGTGGAAGGGTTTGGGTGGCAGTGCCCAGCGTAGCTTCCTTCAGCCTGAGCTCAGTCCCTTCACGCTCAGCTCACACACTCAGCTCTGGACGGCTGTTCCCGCTGAGACTGCAAAACACCTGGCACGTCCCCACTGCCTTCCTCTTCAGAACTGACCCGTGTCCTGTGCCTGGTGACAAAGCAGCTTAAAAATAAACCCAGGCCAGCCGGGTGTGGTGGTGCCCACCTGTGGTCCCAGTCTGGGCTACACAGTGAGTTCAGGGCCAGCCTGGAATACGTAGGGAGACCATCTCAAGAAAATAAAACCCTATAATAAATAAACCCATACCAGGGAGGCTGTCTCTGGGGCCATCTTCTTCCTTACCTCCGAGTTTACGCCATGTAATTTGGCGCTTACAACATCCTGGGTTTTTCATTTTTTCTTTTTTCCTTGAGGTACTGGAAGTTCTCTCTACATTGCTCAGACTTGGCTGTCTTGCAACCCTCCTGCCTCAACTCCTGGTGGGCTGGGATTAGAGGTCTATGCTACCACACTTGGTTGGCTTCCAATAAAACTTTATTGACAAAACAGCGGTGGAATGGGTCAACCCTCAGGTTGTGGTTTCCCAACTCCTTTCCGAAAACTGTAAGCTTAGCCAACCCTGCTCCAGCCTCCTGGATCCCATGCACTCCCCAGACCTGGGTTTCAGATTATCATTTCCCACTGTCCGACACCTGTGACGTGTTCGATGACTGCCTGCTCAACGGCATGGAGCTCTAAAACACACCTAGCAGACTAGGCACCTTTTAAATACTTGAGGACTGGAGACTTATTATTTTCATCATTGTCTAGTCATCAATAAAATTTTTGACTGTGCTTATGACTAAAACCTTGGGCAATTTTCATATTGTGTCAGAAATTATGAGACTTTAACCACAGACCAGCTGTAATTCTCCCACTTTTGGAAGGAGAGGGCTGAAGCTTGAGGTCATACTGCTTTCTTGTGATGAGGCAGGGATTTCAACTCAGGCTTCAGGGCTGGTCCTGACCAAGGATGGCAGACTGGAAAAATCGAAAGAGCAAGAGAACTGGACTCAAGAGTCCAACACTCAACCACCTTACCTACGGGAGAAGTCATAACGGGGACAGGAATGCCAACTTCGGAGCTGTGGACATAGCTCGGGATTACAGCACTTGCCTGCCATGCACAATGCCCTGAGTTGGATCCCCAGCATCAGCAGCAGCAGCATCACCATGACAATGTCACAGACTCAAGGACAGAGGAAAATGCAGACGCTGACACAAGTGCAGTGCCAGACCAGTGAAAGCTACTGCAGTAGTCACTATTATGTAAAATGGTGACAGTGACCAGGTCCCTCCTTCCTCATCAGGGGTCAGGCGAGGACGCTCCAGGAAAATGATCCTGAAGCAAATGTAAGATACATTTTTTACAAGATACTCTTGGTGTTGCAGAAAACATTTTTTATCTGACAACACAAAAAACAGTGTAGCCATCTTTTTTACTTACCAATCCCTGGTCCCTCACATTCCTGACCCCGGGCACTCGCTGCTGACATAACAGAGTTGTGTCTTTTGGTCTCAGGCATCCAAAGCCACCCTTTAACCCCATTAGGTTCTTTGATTCCTGATCTTTGATTCCTTGAGGTGCGCTTTCTCTAGGACTCCCAATCTTCACTGCACAATGTTTGTGAGAATAAAAATTAATCATGGCTGATCTAGAAAAACAATCAAATGAAAAAAATCAAAACTACACATGAGGCTGGGATGTAGCTCAGTGGTAGAGCAAACATAAGGCCCTGGGTTCCGCCTCCAGCACTGTAAAACAATAGAAAATACACATGCGCATCTTCCATTAAAGACAAAAATAAACTGAGATCTTTTCAGAACTTGAATTGCAATCAAGAGAATTGAAAGGTAAGCTTTCATCTGCTCACATTTGTGTCTAGGTCCAGTAACTCCATGGGCAAGAACGGAAACAAATACAAGGGAGCCTCATCCAGCCAAGCAGACAGGACCGTGTCCCCAGTTCAGCCACTCCTGTCAGGAGCCCCCTTGTTGCAAAAGCCCACAACGAACAAAAACAGCAACCCTAATGGATGAGGCACCGCTGTGCTCTTGGTACCCTGCACAGTGGCAGGGGCTAGCAGACCTCTTGGAAGGTTCCACGCGGGGCAGGAATCCTGCAAGCTGGGGTTTTGTTTAGGGTCCAGTCAGAGGAAATCAGTACTCACATACAACTTTCCCTCCCTGCCCACCTCAGTAGAAAGTGATTCACTTGGTTTCAGATTGAAAGTGTTGAACATGCAAGCCCCAAACGTCCCAGCCCTTTGGGGCATCTTCAGGTGAAAGCAGCAGCTGGGATTCCAGCTTCTTGGAGAGCTGAGTCTCCTGGCACAAGGGGCCGTCGAGGCTTCTGGCCTCCTAGCTTTTGGAGAGCGGTTTTCCTTCTCTGGTCCCAGAGTTGGCACTTCACGGGTTGTCAAAGGAGGATTCTGCACTCCCCACCTGGGAGGCAGCGTCTCTCTTCGCCTAGGGCTTACATCAGTTATGTGTGGGACAGAACTAAAGGGGGCACCGTCACCCAGAGGCTGAGCCACAGCGAGCCTCCACCTGGCAGGGCTGGGCCCCTGCAACAACTCTGCCGGGGCCCTGGGCTGCTTGTGTGGCCTGAGAGTGACATAGTATCCGTGGTCACAACCCTGTCTCCTGCTGGACAACACGGGGCTTTTTTTTTCCGAAAACTTCTTTTTTTTTCCGAGACAGGGTCTCACTATGTAGTTCAGGCTGGCCTTGAACTATGTACCCCTGGCTGGCCTCAAACTTGTGTCTATCCTCCTGCCTCAGCCTCCTGAGTGCCAGGATTATAGGCCTGCTCCACCAAACCCAAATAAATTCTTACTTTTAAAATAGTTCTGTTTTCCCACAAAAAGAAAAATAAAAAATATAAACAAGTTTCCCTCTGTACTGGGTAGAGGAAACTGCCAGGGATAGGATGTCTTGCTCCAGAAGGAACTGGTCCCCAGGGCTGTGCCTCGGGGTGGCCTAGCTGAGGGCGACACTGGTTAGTCGTGGGTCCCAGGACAGCATCACACATTGGGCCCACCAGTGAGGAAGTGACACGCGCTTTGAAACTGTGCATCACAGCTAAAATTACCTCGCTAATCACAGCTTCTGTATATCAGCTTTGGCGGAGGGAGGCGCACGGGGGCTTCCCTGGCCTGGACACTAGGGAACAAAGAGAAGGACCCAAAACTGACAGACCCACTTTCGAATCCCGCCGTGCTCATCCTGCTTGTCCCATAGGCCATTCACGCTGCAAAGACAAGGGCTCTTTATTTTTCCCAGGCTTACATCCAAGCCACAGTAAGCGAGGTATTCCATGTCGTCACAGACTCAAGGGACAAGCTTTGGGACACCCCACGTCCCTTCCATGAGTTAAGAGCTCCCAAGAGCCAAGGACCCAGTCATCAACTCCATATCTTGCAGAACTTTCAAGGGCCTGGCCACCAGCTGCCCGGAAGGTTTGGGTTTTACTTTTGAAAAGTTTCAAGGTTATTTCTCAAACCTTGGATGTGGAATCCAAACCCCACTCGAAGTATTCTCTTCACTCTAAACCCCACTGTCCTGAAGCTTTGGGGGAGACCCTGGGCTCTTCTGTCTGCTCAGCACAGGGCTGTGTCCCCAGGCCAGGCCTTCACTTAATTTCATTAGAGTCTGTCCTATGGTCGCCCCTAAGCTCCTAAACCAACAACAATTAAAAGCAAGGGGCATTCCTTAATTCCTAATTCCAGTCGACTTAGGCAAGGCATTATCCAGCTGATCTGAGAGCCCTTTTCAAAGCCCTGATAACAAACCTGTCAGACACTCGGCTGGGTTCCTTACATTATCTAGTCCTCCAGTGTCCCCACCCACCTCACAGGTGAGGAAGGAACCCACAGACGCAGGGCTTAACCTGCTGAGGTTCCTGGGACAGGATGTGGGCCCATCTGGACAGGAGCCTGGACCAGTTATTTCAAAATCACTGGCCATGACCGGCCCTGTCCCCAATTCCATCTTCACAGAGGAGCCTCACTCAAACACACCTTTGTTCCACCCACAGTGGACAAAGTGGACAAAGTGGATCTGGAGAGACCCAGAGGTACAGAACGTGGGGTCACAGCAAGGCAAGGCCATGGCCTAAACTGTTTTACCAGAATCACTGTAACGGTCATGCAAATTACAAATCACCCCGCCCCCCCCCACATCTCTACCCCTTTGGCCCCCAGCTGGCATCACATGCAACAATGGCCAAGGCATCTTCCTGCTTTCTACACACACACACTAAAACATCACTTTTCATACAAGGGTTAAATCTCTTGGTTCCAAGTTAAAGTGTCAATGAAAGATAAAAGAAAAAAAATTTTAGTTAAAATGTCAAAACACAACTTTGCCAAAGAACTGTAACCAAAGTACACTCTGCATGAACAAAAGTCCTTCCCCCAGCCCATGGCCACCAGCTGTTAAGAACTGAGAGACGCCCTCCTGCAGGGAGACATTCAGAATCCGGGAGCCTGGATTCTTCCCCTTCACCTCACACCTTGCTGTTCTCCTGGGCAACTTCCACAGGGCCTCCCTGGCCCAGGTGACCCAGGGGACCGTCACCCCAACCTCAACACATCCCTGGGGCTATGTGGAAGCCTGAGGAGGTCTGAGGGGTCCGACCTGGCTTGCTATTTATCTTTCGCAAGCCTCCAATTCCCTCTGTACAATGGGCTGTGGCTCCCACGCCCTGGGGGCAAGGGATGTGTTTTCTGGTAAAGTGCTAGACCAGCACATAGGGGGGGCTTACAACTATGATGACTGCTCCTAGCCAGAGTCTGTCTGGCACTTGGAGCAGATTAATTGCCCTGTCCCCAGTCGTTCGCTGGTGGTTGAGCTTGTGCACAGGATTCTGTCATCAAATACGGCAGGCTGAGGCAGGAGGGCCGGGCACCCTGCAAATCACAGTTCCCATTCTCGCCCTTTGTTTCCTCAACTATGAAATGGGGACCGCACCTTCAGGACAGAGGGTGCCGCACAAACCGGAAACCACTCAGGCCAAGTCTTCTAGTCTACACCTGGCCCGCACCTTCCAGCCACTCTCCAGGAGCCTGATCTAAACTCCCGCTGAAGAAAATTACCAGGCCGGGTGCCTCTGCTGCCTGACCCCATGTGGTCCTGCGTGACACCCACAGCAGGGCTAAGACAGAGGTCTGTGCCCCTCAGCTGCCTGGGCCAGGCAGAAGGCAGCAGGAGCACTATAATTAGAGGACCATGCTGACATTTCCCTCTTCACTCCAGACGTTTATTATGCTTATTTCCTGTGAGCCGGGCCAGTCCTGAAGCACTAGGGCGGGGACTCCAGGCACAGTGAACGCTGAGCAACCCTTCTGTGCCCCCTGTGCTACGCTTCCCAGGGCCAGCTAGGAGCAGCGCTGGGCCTCTCACCGCCTTCCCTGCTCACCTCACTCAAGTTCCCTCTCCCTATCTTTCCAGACCAGATAAAGGCAGGTTTTTATTTTATTTATTTTTAGTATTAGGGGTTGAACCCAGAGGCTTCACACTGAGCCACATCCCTGACCTACTTTTTATTTATTTTGAAATAGGGTCTCATTAGTTGGGCCTGAACTTGCAATCCTCCTGCCTCAGCTTCCAGGTGCTGGGATTACAGGCCTGCACCACCAAGCCTGGCTCAGATTTTCTTTACAAGGAGAGTCCCCTCTAGCGTGAGTCTGAGGGCAAGTCACACCCAAGGAGACACACGGGAGCTCATAAACAGGGCTTATGAGACTACACTGTCTCCTATTAGAATGCTCCAGATGACCCTGATGCCTGTCCCCTCTCCTGTGGGACAGACACCAGCCGGGAACATCAGCCATTAATGGTGGGGGTGTTGTCAGGCACTGATCTCACCTGGAAGTCAGGTGTCTAAGCAGGACAGGTAGTAATTCATTTGAAATTAATGTAACGGCTCCTTTGGATATTTCTCACAGGAACTGCTATTAGTGCAAACGTTCCCAATTCCCCTCAGTAGCTCTTATGGGCTGCGTATTGCTGAAGCATTTCACGTTTCTGAACCTTACATTTCCTCATCTGGAAAGTGCCGACTGTGCTCCTCATTTCAGAGCTCTTAAAAGAAAAAATGAGATCATGTATATCAATCTGTAAGAATTGGTTCTGACATAATATAAATTGTGACTTTTTAAAGAGAAAATTAAGGAGCCACACGTTAGGGTTCCTGTATGCGAGGGGCCACTCTAAGTAAGTTTGTGCCTTTAGTTCCACACCACCCTGGAAGCAGGTCCTATTACCAGGCCCATTCCACAGGTGCGGAAGAAAGGGTCAGAGAGGTCAGAGGTCAGGCAATTTGCCCAAGGTCACAGGTCGATGGTGTGATATGGGCAAAGGCCTTCTCGCACCTTGAAGCCATCTCATCTAAACCCCCCACGTAGCCCTTTTGTCTCTGGACTCTTCCTTATGAAAAAGGCAGGCCCGGGAGTCACCCCATACTTCCCATGTGTCATCCCACCTGCCCTGGGAGTCACCTCTACCTGGCAAAACAAAAAATGAGAGGGGGGGTTAAAAAAAAAAGGACCTTCAAAAACAAGGGCTTCCTTGGAAAACAGGGGCTTCTTTACCTGTGCTGTCCCATACCCTGCACATCCTCTCCTTTCTCGGGGGTGATACTGCTCCAAAGGCAGCCCAGGGGAAGGAGCTTCGGGTTCCTCGGCAAGCTCCCCCAGCGGACTCACGGGAGCCGGTGCTTCCTCTTGGATAAGTGGACTCAGAGCACAAAGAAATAAAGTCCGACATATTAGAAGCTATCCCTGCTGCTTTGGCCATCCCGTGCAGCCCTGATGCGGCTGAGTGGTCTTGTCTACAGCGCTGGTGCAGGGACTGAGGCCTCCCAAGTCTTCCACAGACACACACTCCTGCGAGCTCCCAGACAGTCCGGTCCTCTGGCCCTGGCTGCTGCAGGGGGAGATGTACCGGGAGGAGGGGTGGTGGGCACTGCCGCCTCAAGCGGCCTCCCAGGCAGTGGCGATCTTAGACAAGACTGAGAGCTGTATGAGGCCTTGCTCAGCCTCCACAGTGCCAGGCAGGATCCCCGCAGATCCCAAGTCCCTGCAGCAGTGGGCACTGGGGAGACAGCTCTAGGTGCCTTCCACAGAGTTCGGACCAGGGCTGCTGGGCAGAAGCTCTTGCCCCTGAGGTAGGGGCAGCTAGGGACCTGGGCAGCTATGAAAGTCAAGGGGAACACTGAGGAACCAGCACCCACTGTCTGAGTGTGCCCACAGCCTGTCCACTTCAGGCCTGGGGACTTGAAGCAGGACCAGTGAGTGGCTCTGGAGACACTCTGGGGGTCCTCCAGCCCTCGGGGAAAGAGCCCATCTGCCCCTCTCCAGGGCAACTCTTAGCGCTTCCTGGAGATCTAAACCAGGCCACCCCCGTTCTGGAATGGGTTCCTCGGTTTCTTTTCTTTTTCTTTTTTTTTTTTTTTGGTACCGGGTATCGAACTTGGGACCCTGCGCTTGCGAGGCAGGCACCGGAACCACTGAGCTAAATCCCCGGTCGGTCCTTCTCTTTCTTTTCTAAGGAGTCAAAGTTGTTCACTCCCCTCTCCACTCTTCAAACTCAACAGGTCTTTGGGGGACTTCCACTGCTGGAGGTGGTGCTGGAGTACAAATACAGAAAGTGGCCCGTCTACATCGCCATCACTTTATTGTACTGTCACCGTTAACTTAACTTTAAATACTACGGTGGGAAGCGAGGCCTTGGGCCCGGGGCTGAGCCCGGGCACCCGTCCCCAGGCACCGACCCGGCTCTGTACACTATTTACAGTTCCTGTTCCTTTCTCGACCCCTCCCGCAAGGCAGCGCGTGTGCAAGAAAGTAGCATCGTCTGTCTGTGCAAGTCCTTGAGCTGGCCAAGCGCCGCAGGCCGCGGCCGTCAGCTGTCCGAATCCAAATCGCTTTTACCTTCCTCTTCCCTCTTCTCAGGCGATGTCTTGGAGGATGAGGAGGAGGTCTTGTTCCACTTCTCCGCGTTTTCGGACTCCTCCGATGAAGACCGCTTCTGCCGCCTCCATTTGGCACGGCGGTTTTTAAACCAGACCTGTTGCGCAAGGGAGCAAAAAACACAGTGAAGATCGAAGGGCCGCTTCTCCCGGCGCAGGGACACCGAGGCGCTACGCGTGCCCGCTGGGTGAGAAATCGGCACCGCACGCCGCCAGCACGGACGCCAACAAAAGAGGGGAGCCACCCGCTCCCGTTTCCGCCTTTACACTCCACTTCCTGGGCCTAAAGCACCCTCCCGAAGCCTTCAGGCTGCCACTGCCAGGTTTTTTTTTTAAGTGCCAGGAGCCCAGAGAAGGCTGGGCAGACGGGGCTGGGGCCCCGATCGCAGGGCAGGAGCCACGGCGCCTACCTCCACTTTCTCCTCGCGGAGGTGCACCTTCCGGGCCAGCTGCTCACGCGTGCCCACGTCTGGGTACTTGGTCTCCTGGAAAAGGTTCTCCAGCGCTTCGAGCTGCTCGTCGGTGAAGATGGTGCGGTGCCGCCGCTTCCTCCGGCAGTGCAGCTGGTTGAGAAGCTGCAGCTCGGTGCGCGACAGCGTGCCCACGTTCATGTAGGGCAGCATCTGGTGCGGCACCGGGGACACCAGCACGGAGCCGGGGCCCTCGTAGCCTGCGACGGAATGGAGCGCACGGTCAGCCACCCTGTCCCTGTCCGAGCAACGGACACCCAGGCGCGCCCGTGCGCCCGTGACCGTCTCCCACTTAAAAAACCCATCGCAAGGGTGCTGGGAACCCGGGGGTCGCGAGAATCAGGGCGCAGGGGGGTGTGCGCGTCCACCGCACACGCGCGAAGCCAGTTATGGAGCTCTAGCAACCTCGTCGCCCCACACAGGCTCCGAGTTACGGCCCGGGCGTTGGTGGAATCGCGACCCAGACGCCGCGCGGCTTAGTTTTCGCTAACTCTCGCCTAAAATTGCCGCAAGAGGCCCGCCAACTCCAGCACCCGGTCGGCCACAAGAAGGACCCTAGGCAGCGGTGGGAGCTCCCAAGAGGTGGATAAAGCAAGCGGGCGCCCACCCAACCCCATCCCAGCCCCCGGCGAGGCCCGCGCGGCCCTACCTGGGGGCGTCGGGACGCAGGCGCACTGCTGGGCGCCCAGCGGCGGCACAGCCCCGCAGCAGGCCGGGCCCACGGGCGCCGCCTGCACGTGCAGCTGCCCGTAGAAGTAGTTGTTGTAGCCGAGGCGGGAGCTGCCGACCGCTGCCGGGAGGCCCGCGCCGCCAGGGGCCACGGGGCGCGGGTAGAAGGCGCCAAAGTCCGAGGAGCTGCCGCCGCCGGCGCCATACAGCGGGTCCCCCTGCAGAGCCGGGAAAACGACCGGGGCCGCGGCGCTGGGCGCCACCGGCAGCACCGAGTCTTTGCCGCGCGGCCGGGCGGCCAGGATGTTGTCGATGCTGAACATACTGGCGGGCATCCCCGGGCCTCGCGCCGGGACCTGGGGCGGCGGGGACGCGACGGGGAAAAGCGTCCGGGGGAGGGGGCGGCTGTCCTCCCGCGGGCGAGCGAAGCGAAAGAGAGGCCGGCGGCACGGCCCGCGCCCCTCCCCGTGCCCTGCGTCCGCGCGCCCTCCGCCCGCCCCTCGCCGCCGCGCGCCGCACTCGGCCCGGGGGAGGACGCAGCTCGGACCAGCTGAACCCTTGTTGGTTTTATACGGAGTCGACGTCATCCTGGATTTAGTTCCTGGTAATATGCAGATGACAGACAGAACCAGATTCGGCTCTTTCTTTTCCTTTGGGTGGGGGGAGGTCTCGAGGGGAGGGGGGAGAGGTGCCAAGGAGAGGGGGTTCCAGGGCCTGAAAAGAGATTGTGGATTGAGAATTAATGAAATTAACCTAATCTTTTCCATTCGGCGGCCCCGCAGCGGACCAGCCAAGCTGGGCAGGCGGCCTAATTGCCCCGGTTAATCTCATTAATTCCATTGTGCGGCCGCATTAACAGCTCCCGCCGCCGACCTCTCCGCCCCCACCCGCTTTCCTCAGATTGGGTCCTATTATTGGGTGCGATTTCCTCTGCCTATAGCTCAAATGCATTGTAGCCGATTTTACTTTGGAACTACTTTTCTCCCCCTTTAGGAATTTGTTTTGTTTTAGAAAATGTGAGTGGTTACGTTCTCCCTCCAGTCGGATCAAAAATTCAGCTCCTCCTCCCGGCCCGGTGCACTCACCGCCTAATTCCACCTTTTTAAAAAAATCTTGAAGTTCTCTCCCTAATGGAACAGTTTAAACCCCCTACCCTAAACCTTTTGTTTTTCTAAAAGCCAGCATTTGTAAAGGCAAAAAGGACGAAAGAAGAGATGTATCGCGTGTTTCTTAACCATTTTTTTCTTTTTGCTTCTTTATTTTTTTCAGGCACGTAAGATCTGGAAACTACCATACAGTCCCTACCTTGATCCTAACACAGAGAAGACCAAGTTCAACCACTATTTAAAATTCACCACCCTGAGTGTCGGTAGGTTTTTGTGCCTCTTCTTTCTAATTATTATTTTTGGAAAGGTGGGGGGCTTCTTCCCAAACTGTTTTTGGTTTTCAACCCGGACGGGGACTTTGGGCTCCTCTGTCTCCTTCCCCAGCAATTGAGTTGTCACGTTTTCTACTTGCTGCTTGGCAGCCCCCTCGCTTGCGCTGCCCTTCCCGCGGGCAGGCCCAGACTGGGCCCCCGGCCCCGGCCAAAGGCAGCTCCCTTGATTTGCGGGATCTTCCGCCGGGCGCGGCCCGAGGCGAAGCGAAGCGAACCCAGCACTTCGCGAAGGCGACCGCACACCCTGGAGAAGGTAGGGGACAGGCTGCTCCAGCTAAAGCAGCGCCCGAGGTGGCAGAGTCGTCCTTTCCCGGGCCACTCAGACCACTCCAGCGGAAGAAGCACACAGTACCGGACTGAGGAGAGACTGGCCAGGGCTGGGTTGGGGAACACTTCGGGCTCCCCAAGAAGGGCCACCTTCAACTCCTGCCTGGCGTTCCTGACTTCTCTCTAGCAAATAAAGCAGGACCCCCACCACCACCACCAAAAAAAAGTTGTCTGAAGTCTCTGAAGTAGGCTCCCTGTGCCGCGTCCTCCTCAGCGCTGGGGGAAAAGGGAAGGGCCACTTGTCAATTGCTGTACCTGAGCCACTGGTTCCTGCTGGGCCTTACAGCCGGGCAGCGAGCACAGCTTCTCCTTAGGCTTGGGCTTGGACCTCCGCATCCCCACGCCCACCGCTTCTAGCTCATAGCCTAGGAGATGCAAACTTCGGGTGGCTAGAGAGAGATTAGGACCTGCTGGGATGAGTCTCAGTTTGGAAAGGCAGTGGATTTTTTTAAATACTAAAAACCACTCAGGGAGTGTAACCCACTCCTCCAGAGAGGCCAGGTCCGTGGCAAAAGTGGGTGCCCCCCTTCTGCTAATCAGGGAGGGAAGCACTTTCCGTTCGAAGACTCCTGGCAGGCGGCAGGTTCCAGATGCACATGCTGCCCACTGGCCTTTCCAAGCTCCAGCTCCGGGGGCATGTGATGCGAGAAAGAGAACTGGAACTGCAGCTCTGCCTTTGCCGGCCATTGTGTTGGCAGCCAGGTGTGTGCTTCGGTCTGCTTGGGAGTGCATCTTTTGACTTTTGCCAGAGTCTAAGCCTAGCAGGAAAAGTGCTGTAGGATGTTTGGGGCCAGTTCTCATCTGTCCCATTTTGCAAAGGGTGTGCAGAGCAGCACCGGGCTGCGTCCTCAGCCCTGGACCCAAAAGAGGGCCCACAAGTTTTTTTTTTTTTTGTACCGGGGATCGAACTCGGGTCCTTGCACTTGCGCAGCAGGCGGCGAAACCACTGAGCTAAATCCCCAACCCAGGCCCACAAGTTTTTAAAAGTATGAAACATCCTCTCCGGTCCAGTGCTTTGTGTCTCCTCCCTTGGTACTTTGTTCTTAACTGTCAGGTTTAAGAAAGCCGTAGCCAGCGTCTCTCTTTCAGAAAGCCATCTTGCTGTACTCCTGACTCTACACTGTACAGGAGTGAGCCTTGGAGCTGAAGACTGAGCAGAGCCACCTGGCAAATTTGGAGGCCTCGGGATTTTATTTTTATATATTTAGTTTTGGCAATTGAACACAGGGCCTTCGCACTGAGCTACACCCCCAGCCTCGTTTTTATTTTTTGGTGAAGCAGGGTCTTCCTAAGTCACCATAGGCTGGGCTCTAACTTGCCATCCTCCTGCCCCAGCTTCCCAGAATGCTGCATTACAGGCTCTGCTACCAGGCCGGGTTTGGAGGGTTGTAATTGATCTAACCAAGTCTAGCCTTCATCGAGGGTCCCTTACAACCCTAACATTGAACCAGGGTGACTGTCACCTGTAGGCCAGTTAGATTGGGGATGGACCTGGGGGCTTTTTCCTGTTCTTTTCTTTAGGAGGAGGAAGTGTGTGGTCCCCACCTTTGCCCGAAGCCAAGGGCGCTATCTGTGGGAGAGCTAGGTCCAAGATAAGAAAAGGGAGTCTGCAGGCTTTTTCCTCCGCAGAGGGAACTTTCGGGAAAGGGGTCACGGGACTGGAGCCACACACTACTTTTGTTGCCCATTCAGCTCTGGGGGTCTCCCCCGTGTGGCGGGACCTCCCCCACTGGCTGCATCCTTGATCTGTGGGCTCAACTCTTGGTTGGGGGACGCACACACCCTGGGAAAGCGGTCAGGGTGTTTTGCGCCCCGCTATGCCTCCTCAGCGGGCAGAAACCCACAAGTGTCCTAAGTGCGCGCTGCACAATCTCCAATCTCGCTGGGCGCAATTGGAATAACAAATGCGACGCAAGCAAATTGTCCCCCTCGGGTTGCTAAGCGATTGTTTGTCGGCCCCGCACGCACGGCTCAGCATGGGAGGACCTAGAGCTTCGGGAGGCGGCTGCAGTGCTCGGTTAGAAATTCAGTAAACACGCCGCTGATTTTCCCTATTATCACCCAAACACGATTTCACACAAAGCAATCACCGCGAAGAAGTCTATGAAAATGTGTTTGTTGAGGAGTCACTGTCTCGGTAATAGCCCTCATTTTTAAGATATTAAAGAAGAGATCAGTGGATTCCGCATGCATAAGGCGTTTTTTGCCGGTCCACGACTCGGGAAGGCGCGTTCGCGCCGCGCGCCTCGGTCATCGCTAAATTGATTCGAAGAGCATAGATTAAATTGCTTCTCTGATTTAAAACAGAGCACCCAAGTGTGCGTGTGGGTTGTCTCTTCTTGCCCCAAGATATTCTCACACTGACCCCATACTCTTTACACCCGAGCCCTAGAGATACAAAAAAAAAAAAAAAAAAGCATTTGCGGCCCTAACTTCTTACCATTTCTTAATCCGTTCAGTCTCTTGCTTGGTCACAGAACAGTTTATAATCGTGTTTAAGTAGGATTTTTCGTACCATGCAAAAACCCGATGAGTCCTTTGCAAAGGTAGGAGCCCTCCGGGCTGCCGGTAGCGAGTCAGAGGAATTGGGTACAAAGCACAGACCCGGGCAGCGGGCTCAGCGCGGAGACCTCAGGACAGTTTTCGTACCGTGCAGATTGGTGTTTGTGCTTTTAAAAAAGAAAAAAATGAAACTCCAGCGCCTCAAAAACTACTTCTTGAAAGCTTTGCAGAGTGGGTCCTGGGATTGACCGAGGGGTGCAAATTCAGAACTGCAAGTGCTGGGTCCCTCGTTCAGCCGAACCCAGGACACTTAGGAGCTGGGTTTTGTTAAGTTTTACAGCATTCTAAATAACAGCACCAGAGCCCTGGGGACAAACTAATCAAGGTGTTAGGAATGCTTAACATAACCCTAGCGAAAGAGGGGCATCGGAAAAGTGTCTATTCCCAGGGCCTCAGAAACTGGGGGGAAAGAGAGCTTCGGTTTTCCCGGGTTGCAGAAATCTGCTTTTAGCTAGGTTATTTACCCAAGTTTGTTCCAAAGTGACTGTGCTGTAACTTTTGCAAATCACAGAATGCAAATGTCCATAATTTGTTCTCAGAGAAACTTTCTCTTGAAATGATTAGCAAAGTCAGTCATTTGAAAATTAGAGCGAAGGCACAGACGTAGCCGAAGCCGCTCGCTCACCGCTATCAGCTTCTAAAGTTTTCATTCATGTAAACCTCATTAATGAAGATCTTTTATTTAAACGTCAAGGGGATTTGAAATCTAGAGTAAATTATGAAGCTTGTATGTCTAGCCAAGTCATGGGTCAAATGCATTTGTGAAAAACTGCTAAAAGAGCATATGGTTTTGAATTTTTCTACAATGACTAGTGTTTAAATAAATTGCTTGTACTGCTTAACTTCATGTGTAATTTTGACAGAAATTGGCCTATAGCCTTTTGATATGTAAACATTTCAGCCTTTTATGCGGTATAAAAAAGACACTTGCTTTTTAGGATCAGCTAAGGCAGTCACCCTGTAATTCAGAATGCTGGCACCTACCATTACATTCTTGCTAGATTTCAACTTTCAAGTGGCAGCCTCAGGGAAAAAAAAAGAAAAGAAAAGAAAAGAAAAAAGAGGATATTTCAAAAGCAATGTCCATTTGGGATTAAAAGCTGTAAATGAGGTGAGAACGTGCCACTTACTATCTGAAAGAAATGGATAAACCATAGTTATTAAAGAACATCTCTGTCACTTTTCTTTAAGTCAGCCCATCTGAGGGGACACTTAAGCATGTCATTAAATGCTTAAAATGTCTTAGGGCCGAGCCAATCAGTCCAACACACAAATAGGTGTTAAAAATCTAGGTATAGGTTCAGGATGTTGCTAGTGAAATGGCTCCGTGTCACAGAACCCATTAAGATGCAAAAATCGGACTCTGGAGAGAATCATGGAGGGAATAGAATGACACATTCTCATGCTTAGGCTTTCTTGGTTGAAGGCTGTTACTGGGAGCTGTGGAGCTGGGACAGGGGACAGTTCTGAGCCCTCTCTGGGCTGCCAGGGTCTTGAAACCTAAATCTACAACATCCCATTTGTTACTAATATGTCTGCCTTCCATCAGTAAGCACTGGGATGTGGATTGGGCACCGCAGTGAGGGGGGACAGGGTGGTCCCTTAGAGTGTGAGACAGGACCACATGTCGACTTCCGGCGAGCTAAGGTCCTTCCCCACGTGGCATCTAGCCTTGTGCACACTCTCCCAGGGACACTGGCTTGCTGGAGAAGTTTTAGAGGTGCTGGGCAGGCTGGACAGACCCACTGCTTTGTACACAGTGAACCTCCCCAGCAAATGGAGATCCCTTTTCTTAAATAGACCTCCCTGGGAAGAATCTAATTAAGAAAAAAAGACTTGCTGGGAAAGACAGGAGGAGGTGTTTTACTTCAAATTCTTATGCATTCCAGTTCATCAGATTGTGGTCAGCAATCCTGAAAGCAAAGAATACATTTCATGACATAAAAGAAGCATGAGAAGCTTTTGTTTTGTTTTGTTTTCTAAGCATTCTATAGTCCAACCTTTCAGTCTATTTTGAAATGAATAAAGGGTAAAAAAAAAAAAAGTCTCCATTAGCTGTAGTTTTAAAGTTCTTAAGAAAAAAATTTGATCTGGAAATAAAATAGTTCCATAGCCTTCAGCTGCTTAACTTTGGCAAACTTATCCCCAAATGTGTTTGGGGTCAAAGTTAGCTGGGCAAGATAAGTATTTTGATAAAAATAAGAATACTTACTTCTGGGGCAGGGATTTAGCTCAGTGGTTCCGGCACCTGCCTCTCAAGCTCAAGGTCCCAAGTTCGATCCCCAGTACCAAAAAAAAGAATACTTAATACTTTAAAGATACTTTGGCAGACTGAGAGGTTTTTAGTTTTGAAGGAAAGAATATTATAAAATAAAACTGAAAATTAAAAGCTAACCATGCATGAGTGGCTATTGCATGTCTAGAAGACTAGTACCAGTGGAAATAGGTTTAAGTGTATTCATCTTTTTAAAAAAGACTTGATGAAATGGTCATTGGCTGATAGATCATCTTAATATCTTGAGACACAGGGCTGGGGATTTAGCTCAGTGGTTCCACCGCCTGCCTCGCAAGCACAAGATCCAGAGTTTGATCCCGGTACCCCCCCCCCCAATTTGAATCTTGAGACACAATTTGCATCAGGTATCATGAGTGATACTTTGTTTTGAGACAGTGACTCCCTGTATAGTTCATGCTGACTTTGAACTCACTATGTAGTCCCTGTTGGCCTGGAACTCCTTATCATCTTCCTGCCTCAGCCTCCCTGGTGCTGGGACTATAGGTGTGTGCCACTATACTAGTTGATGATTGGTATATTTTAAACAGCAGAAGGAGGAAAATAATAACCGCTTTACCCATGAGTCTTGTCCTTGTGTCACTGAGTCCTTTTCAACAGCTTTCTGACCTGGAAGCCAATGACTCCCTTCTGCCTTCTAAAGAAGCAGTGTGCAGAGCCAGGGTTCCAGAAGCAGGGTCAGGCAGCCATGGGGATCCTGAGGAGTGTTGCTTTCAGAGGTCACAAGTCCGGTCACCTGCTCTGTCCCACCATGGCAGGGCCTGATGCCACATTGAAGCTGTGTAGATTATGCTGGAAGGAGGAGAAAAATGCCCAGAAACAACTGCATCTTTCCATCTGCTTCCTGTCAGGGCTGTCATCTCCCAGCAGGGACCAGGAGCTTTGGAATGACCCTTTCTTGCACGCGGACACCTCCAAGCCCCACGTTCCCCTTCCGTCCCATTGCACAGTGGGCGTTCTCAGAGCCAGCAGACCCTACCGCACTCCTCGGCTGCCTGTGCCGGAGGTGGCGTTTGTGTGCTTATTTGAGGTCTTCACCCACCGTTGGCACTGCAGGCTGAGTCTGGTCTGACCAGCACGGGGATTTGGTTTCACTCAGCAGTAAAATTCTTTCTGCAGACCAGAAGTTCTCGGGTTGAAAATCCCAGGCGTGCGTCTCCCAAGCCATGAGGCTGTTGGTAATTTATGTATTACGAGGGAAAGTAGTCTATTCGTAGCAGTGACAGCCTGGGGAATTTGGCACACTGTAGGAGCCGAATGTATGGAAGTTGTACAATAAAGAACCCTTTTTGCCTACACGATACCATGCGGGGATTTTTTTAGACCAGTCCTTAAGATATTTTGTTCTTTCCTGAGATCTGCAGATACAGTATTTTCAGCTCTGCCTGATAGATCAATACAACATGTCCAAGAGAGCTGGGCGTTGTGGTGTATGCCTGTAATCCCAGCACTTGGGAGGCTGAGGCAGGAGGATTGCTATGGGTTTGAGGCCAGGCCAAATTATAAAGTGAGACCCTGTCTCAAAAAGCCACTCCTCAAATATATGGAAGAGAAACAATGATGCCTAACCCCAACTAATGACAATCCTTTCGCTGAAACTCTAGAATTCTGGAATTATTTGTATCTTAAAGTATCTCCAGTCGATTTTGAGACAGAAACATAAGTTTTTGATAATGCTATTCACATTCTGATTTTAGCCATGGCCGCTCTTTTTTTTCCAAACCCTCAGAAAGTTGCTTTCCAAGTTAAACTAGACGAGGGTGATCAAGTGAATGTTTGCCTTGAAATAATTTTTAAAATAACCGGCTCACCGTTCAAGCGCTTCCACAAAGTGGAGTGGGCTGCTTTACAAAGCTCTCCACTTGGCAGAGGCCTTGTGCACTTCCGGGGAAAGGCAGACACTGAGTATGTGTGGCAAATGCATGGCGCTCTGTACTTGAGGAAATTCCTTATTGAATATTTCTCGCTAACGGAGCCGGAGTCACTGTGAAATCTCACACAGTGGACCTCCATCTCTGTCAGGGCTGACCCAGCCTCCCAAGCTCGTAACAAATTGCCTTTTTATTGGTTTGAGTTTGAAATGAGACCCACACCTGCACAGCGGTGCAAGGCAGCAGCGACTGCCATTGAGGATAAGCGTGACTCAGGCCATGAGACTGCTTGCGGTCCAGTCGGGCAGGACACATCCGTGTGCCCAGCGGAGGGTCCCTGCTCTCTCGAGACAGGGCCCTGTTGCTGTGACAGGCAAGAACCAGACCAGACAGGCATCCCTCCCTGCCCCTCTGGTCTGTCTAGAAGAGTTAGTGCCAGTGGCAGTGGGACTTTTAGTGTATTCATCTTTTTAAAAGGCCCCCTCCCTCCTCCCAGTTGAGGCCTGGATTTGGTTTGGTTTTTGGTTTCTGTTTTTTTGAGACAAGCTCTCGCTATGTAGTTCAGGCTGGCCTCGAACTCACTGGATAGCCCAGCTGGCCTCAAACTCACAGCAGTCCTCCTGCCTCAGTCTCCAGAGGGCCAGCGTTACATCAAGGCCTGGGTTGGAACTCAGGTGGTCTGACCCAGAGCCACCCTCTTGCCATTGTCCATACAGACTCCTCCAGCCCAGTGACATGCCTTGCTCCTCAGCTTGGCGACGAAGACCTTCCTTCCCAGGCATCAGGTCAACTGCTCTGCTTCCCTCCGCTGCCAGCTCTCGGCCCGCTGCAGCTGGCTTTGTTCCTCCTCCCTCAGCTTCTTCTGCTGGCTGTGTGTGCAGACTTGGCCTCCCCTCCTGCCACGTGGACGGAGTGTCACCCACTCTGCATGGCTAGAGGTCGCTGTCCAAACTCTGTGACCCGGGACCCATCTGACCCAGACTCACATGCGGATGGCAGCTTGGAATTTGATTTAGCTCCTGCCACCCGCCAGCTGGCCCCAGGTCTGGGCACGAGTGGGCCAAGAGCCCTTTATTTATGGAAATAATACATTTCCCCTTCCCCTTCCTCCCCGCCCTGCCTGCTTCTGGATCTCCCCAAGTTGCAGGCCAAATCTGAGCTGTTAATGAAACAGCTCAGGGTGCTGTCCCGAAACAGATAGGGTCCTGCCCATCTGTCAGCTGAGCCGTCCCCACACCACTGGGGCCACTGTACAGTGCATGGGAATAAAGCAGCAGGTCGGCTGGTGCAGTGTGTCTTCCACCACCTGTGTCTGAAGGTGGGCCACACGGAGTGCCCCCTGATCCTTGGGGTTGGGTCCTGAAGAAAGCATGGCACCTCCCAGGCCTGCCAGACGGGGTCACCTTGGAGTCTTCCTTTCCCCTTTCCCGTCTGTGACAGGCAGACACTTGCCATCCCCCACAGGGGACAGCACTGGCCTGTTTCCTGGAGCAGCCGGAGGGCAGAAGAGGTCGGGACCTGGCCTGGTGTCCCCCAGGCTGTGGGAGCAGAGTCCCCTGGGTGGGGCTAACCCCCCTTCCCCGGGACCCTCTTCTCTGGGTCTGGCCCAGACGGAAGACTGGAGTAGCAGCGAAGGACCAGTGCCAGGGAGAGAAGATGTCTGCCCCACATTGCTCAGACGCCTCTGCTTCCCACGGTGGCCGTGTCACTGGGTGAGTCACCTGAGCTGTGCCTGGGGATGGGGTGCTGGGCAGCAGTCCCAGCTTTGCTCCCAGACTGACTTCCCAGTCTTGATACTCTTTTTGCAAGACAGGGTCTCTCTCTGTAGCTCAGGCTGGCCTCAAACTTGTGGCGATCCTCTGGCCTCAGCCTCCTGAGTGCTGGGGTTACAGGTGTGTGCCATGGTACAGCAGCAGCAGTCATGTTTACAAGCCTAAAATCCTCAACAACTGGGTGGGGATGTAGCTCAGTGGTGCCACTGCCTGCCTCGCAAGCCCAAGGTCCTGAGTTTGATCCCCAGTACCAAAAAAAAAATCCTCAACAACTTTAGGGTTTTTCCCATGAGGCCTTCCAGCACTGATTGGAAGAAAAGTTGTTCACACAGGGACAGAGGAGAGGGGTGCTCGGCTCTGCTAGCTGCTTAACAGGCTCAAATCCCACCCCAGGGAGTTCTCGAGGAAAATGCTCCTCTTCTTGGAATCGAACTTTTCCAAGATTTCATCAGATTCTCAGATTAGAGCATTAGAGGCCACAGGGTGGGGCCATGGAAGAAATTGCTCAGCCTGGCCTTGAACTTGTGATTTTCCTGCCTTGGCCTTCCAAGTAGCTGGGATCATAGACCTGCGGTAGTGCATCGGGCTCCACATTGCTGTTTTAAAGGGTGAAATTAATATTCTGATCTTTCAAGTTCACATCCACTGTGCCTTCCTTCAGCAGCTATTTAGCCGGGCGTGGTGGTGCACACCTGTAATTCCAGCACTCAGGAGGCTGAGACAGGAGGATCACCATGAGTTCGAGGCCAGCCTAAACCACACAGTAAGGCCCTGTCTCAAAAAAGGTGGATGGCTTGTGCAGTCAGTCCACCTAGGTGACCTGGCACACAGAAGGGATTCGATCCCTGGATGTCCTTCTGGCAGGGGCAAGGTTGGTCATGCGTGATGACCCGGAGAGACACACGGGGTGTCCAGGGTCAGCATCTCCCAAGGCCCCAAACACCAAGACCTAAGTCACCGTACAGCTGCCTAGTTGGCTTCAGAAAATTAACCGGAGTCCTTTCAAGGGAAACAGGGATGGGGGCAGATAAAGGGGACCTTGGGCCTTCTGAGCCCCCTGGACTTGAATCATTCTCACCAGGGGCAGGCAGGGCTGATGAGCAGTGGCTCAGGGTGTGAGGAGCACCAGAGGTCACATGTGAACCTGAAGCTGCCAGCCCAGGTCTCTATTCTTTCCTCTTTTTTTGCTCAGAGCCATAAGCATCATGATTGCTTTGTTATTGTTTGGGCAGCACCAGGATAGAACTCAAGGCTTTGTGTGTGCCAAGTATGTTAAGCAAGCATCGAAGGGCGGGGCGTGAAAGGGCTGTTTCCAGCAGCGCTTCCTTTCAACAGGACTCTTCTGTGCATTAGCCTAGGCAAGTTCCCTAACCTCCCCCCTCGGTTTTTGTGTCTGTAAAATGGGCTCACAGTCCTGCTGAAGACAAGAGCTGTAAATCACTAACAGGGATGACATGACGAGGGCGTGGGCCTCATTCGCAGGAGTAGACTCTGACTTTGGAGGAAAACATTTCTTTTTTTTCCTTTATGTGTGCATAAGAATGAAGTGGGAGAACAATGCTTTTGTGGCTGTGGAAGCCTAAAGACCTCTTTCCATCCTGGTAACGGAAGAACTGCTGCAAGTGTCTGCATTCTCCGGGTGCTGCTGAGTCACAGGGCAGCACACAAGGCCAGGGTTGGAGCTAGGTGGGCACCTGGCTCCTGGACAGACATGTGTAGTGGCCCTGCCATGTCCTAGACCATGCTTATTTTCAGCAGCAGCTCTCCTGGAGCTGGCTGTGGCAGTGTGCACCTGCAGTCCCAGCTACTTAGTAGGCTGAGGCAGAAGGGTCACTTGTGCCCAGGAGTTTGAGACCAGCCTGGGCAACATAGTGAGACCCTGTGTCAAAATTTAAAAATATTAAGGACTGGGGTTGTTGCTCAGTGGTAGCATGTCCCTGGGTTTGATCCCCAGTCCCAGAAAAAAAACAAAACTGGGAGAGATAGGAGACGCACAGCACCTATGAGCGTCACTGTAGCTGTCCTAACCCTTGGCTGCCTTCGGGCCACATGGGGTGTTTGGAAGCAGGGTTGACACCTCTTGTGCAGAAGAGGTCTGTGACTGCTGGGAGGCCCCCGGTGGGGCAAGCTGACAGCCAGCCAGGTCGGGACAGGCTGGGGATCGTCAGCCACTCAGGCTTGTCCCTGAGAATGCACAGGCATCCAGCTCCAGGGCACGGGCCATGGTGGACAGGAAACGGTGTGCTGGCTGGTACTCAAGCCCTTCTCTGGAGTGCAGATGAGTGAGATGGGACAGTGGCCAGCCTTCCATGTGACTACTTTTGTCTTTGTTTTTTGTTTTTTTCATATGACTGCTTTTGTTTGGCGTGAGTTTGAGATTCTCGCCTGTTGGTGCACCTACTGCTGCTGCTCACTTTTGTACTGCTGTGCATTATTCCGCCTGGCATCCCACGCTTCGCTGGTGCACAGGTGATGGGCTTTCCGTGGGGGAGGGATACTTGCACTGCTTCCTGTCCATGCTGTTGTTTAAGTAATGCAGTGATCTCCACAGGGCCATTGTTTGTGTGGTGTCTGTCAGGTGTCTGTCCTTCTCTTAGGTGATGGTTCTGGGTAATCTAGGAGTGGGCTTGCTGCCAGAAAACAATTTCCAAAGTGATTGCACCATTTTGCATCCCCCTTAACAATATATATTTAGGGTTTCTCTTGCCCATTTAGGGGTTTTTGCCGGCTTTCAAACCTGTAAGTTGGCTCCCTAGTACACTCTTTGAAAGATGCAAAACATTCTTTTCTTCTTCTAACACAAATTTAAGTTTATTTCATGTGTCTCACCATACTGCATTAGTGCCTTACTGTTATTCACCTTCCATATCTTTGATGAGAGCCCTTTAATATCCTTCCTTCCTTCCCCTCTCCCTCCCTCTCTCCATCCATGCATCTTTGTTTTTTGAATCAGATCTTGCTATGTAGTCCAGGCTCACCTTGAACTTGATCCTCCTGCCTCAGCCTCCTGACTGCCGGGATTACAGGCATGCACGGCTGTGCCCAGGTTCTGCCTATTTTTCAATTGGGTGGTCGGTTTTCCAGACTTGGAGGAATTTTTTTTTCTTTTTTTTGTTGAGACAGTCTAGCCGAGTCTGGGCTGGCCTTGAATTCGCTATGTAACCCAGCCTGCTCTCCAAACTTGCCATCCTCCTGCTTCAGCCTCCCGAGTACTGGGAGCACATGGTGTATGCCACCACATGTGGCTTAGATTATAGGAATTGTAATATAGTCTGACGCTCTGTTCTCTGTCGTACATGTTTTGCCAGTATCATCTCATTCTGGAGATGGAACCTGGTCCTTGTGCTGTCCCACTGAGCTCTCCTTGCTCAGACGCTGTGGTCTTCATAGCTGCCTTATTTCCTTGCAAGAAAAGATGTTCCACAGCCAGCTCCCCCACCCGCCCACACCTAGCAGCCACCCTTCCTGGGTTAGTAAGTAGACGCTGGAGGCCAGGCATGGGGGCGCAGGCTGAGGCAGGAGGATCTCCATGAGTTCCAGGCCTGGAGGCCCCAGTAGGAGACGGGGCCCTGGAGTTGGCACCCTGGGTGGCGGTTCCAGGCCTGTCTGGGGCCTTTGGGTAGAGCAGGAGGAAGACTATGGGCTGGGGCTGGGCATTGGGGGTGCGGTGCTCGCCTGGCACAAGCACGGCCCTGAGTTTGATCTCAGCAATGTGAACAGATGAGAGAAAAATTTGAAAAATGAGGAAAGAAATACTAATATCTTAAAAATGTAAGCTGTATCGTGAGTCTGTGCTGATGTTTCTAATTCTAACTCAGGATCTTCTTACCCTTTGCAAACTCAGATTCCTGTCTCCTTTTTCCTACACCAAATATCCTGGCTTGGAGTGACAAGCGGGCGATAAGATAAGCAGATAAGTAAAGTGCTGGCCTTGATCCCTCACTGTTATGCACCAGGCCCCATCTAACCCTGCACAAGCCTAGGACCCAGTTATTATTGTTCTGGGACAGAGAAGCTGAGGAAGCTGCCCAAGGTCACACAGCTAAGTGGAGATTCAGACTCAGGCTGCTCTGGTGCAGGACAGCAGCCAGTGCCAGGGCCTGGGGACACCGTGCTGGAGAAAGGGAGGCAGCCAAGTCACCCTGTCACCAGTGACAGTCAGGTTAGGGTTACAGATGCGGCAAGGGGCATCTGGGGCAGCGAGGGATGGGAAACCATGAGACTGTGAGTACCTCACTGCTGCTGAAGGTGGTGCCTGACTTGTGCCATCCCCTCTCCTCCCTCCGGCCACTCTTGAGTGTGAACTGGAGCACAAATGTCTGTCACACCCAGCAAGTGAGACCCACTGAGGGGTCCCCAGGGTTGGTGGTGCACACCTGTTAGGGAGGCTGAGGCAGGAGGATCACCCTGAATTCAAGGCCAGCCTGAAATTCAGGTGAAACCCTGTCTCAAAAAAAAAAAAAAGAAGTCACTTATAATTGGGACAATGGAGGCGAGGGTGAGAGAGACTTTCCCGGGCTCTCACCGCTCTGAGGTGCTAGAACTGGGCTTGGACTGCAGGCTTGGGCTCAGCTGGGGCTGGCCCTTTAGGTTTGGCAGCTCAAGAACCACACAGGACAGGCAGGGTGTGATGGCCCACACCTGTAACCACAGCACTCAGGAGGCTGAGGCAGGAGGATCGAAAGTTCCAGGCCAGTTTGGGCAACTGAGTGAGACCCTGTCTCAAAAATAAATTTTTCTTTTTTTGGTATTGGGTTTCGAACTCAGAACCTTGAGCTTGGGAGGCAGGCGGTGGAACCACTGAGCTAAATCCCTGGCCCTTCAGAAATAAAATTCTAAAGAAGGCTGGGAGTGTAGCTCAGTGATGCAGTGCATACTATGGGTCCGGTCCTCAGAGAAGGAAGGAAGGAAGGGAGGAAGGGGGGAGGGAGGGAGGGAGGAATCAAATAGTCATTACAGCAGTTGGAGCTCTGACTGCATCTTCACGTCACCCTGGGCTTTCCTGGGAGCTCTGCTGGAGTCGGAATGTTTTCATTTGTTGGTTTGCTTTTTGGTTTTTTGAGATACAGTCTCCGGTACCAGTCCAGGCTGGCCTCGAACTCATGGCAATCCTCCTGCCTCAGCCTCCCAGAGTTGCTGGGAGTACAGGCTTGCGACATCATACCCAGAATACTGTTCTGAAATCACTTGTCCATCAGCCTGGATGGCTTGAGGCCAGCAGAAGCCTGGAGAGGAGCTGGGACAGATGCCTAGCCCTGCCACACCTCCATCAGACTTCGGGATCCAGAATCAAGGACCCCACATTCCTACTGTGAGGTTGCTGAGCTTCCTTCTAGCAGCCAAGGAAACCCACAGTCCTGGCTGCTGTAACGACTGCGAGATTCCTTTCTTCTTTCCTTCCTTCCTACTCTGAAGACCGAACCCATAGCAAGCACTGCATCGCTGAGTTACACTCCCAGCCTTTTAAAAATTTTATTTTTGAGACAGGGTCTCACTCAGGTGCCCACACTGGCCTGGAACTTGTGATCCTCCTGCCTCAGCCTCCTGAGTGCTGGGGTTACAGGTGTGGGCTGTCATGCCTTGCCTGTGCTGTGTGGTTCTTGAGCTCCCAAACCTGCCACCTGCCGAGAGCCCCTCTCACCCGCACCCCGGGGGGCCCCTGGGAGCCACACAGCTGGATGCCCCTGACTGACAGATGGCGAAACTGAGGCTTGGAGAGGGAAGCACCAACCTGAGATCCCAGCTACTGCTGTGGGGGCCACAGCCCGAGCTCCAGTCCCCAGACCCCGTCTCACACTCTTCCTGACATCCTGCCCCGCTGGGTGGTAGAGGCTTATCCACGCCTGTTGGGTTTTTTTAGACAGGGTTTTGCTATGTAGCACAGGCTGGCCTTGAACTTGTGGTCATCCTCCTGTCTCAGCCTCCCAAGTGCTAGGTTTACAGGTGTGTACCCTCAAGCCCAGCTTTGGTTTAAAACTTTTACAGGGAAGTATCAGGACATTCATTTACTACCGACAAGGACATATTGTCTAAGTCAAGACAATCTTGGCAGATAAGATTGGCAAATACAATAAAATGAAGACCTTTGTTCATCAAATTCACCTTCACCCAAAGGACTATAAACTGAGAAAAGACAACAGCAGCACCTGCAACAAAGGATTACAACCCAGGCCACAGAAATGATCCTGTAATCCAAATAGAGGAAAGCACAGAGCCTTGTAAAACAATTTTGATACAAAAAGGGGTCCTCCCAGCTGGGCATGGTGGCCTGTAAACTTAGTACTCTGGGAGGCTGAGGCAGGAGGATCCCAAGTTCCAGAGCAGGCTGGGTAATTTAGTGATTTAGTGAGATCGTGTTTCAATATAAAAAATAAAAAGGACTGGGTGTATAGCTTAGTGCAAAGGCCCTGTGTTTAATCCCTAGTAACACACACACACACACACATACACACACACACACACACGGATCCTCCTTTTCCCCATGATATGAACAGAATGACAATTCTTTTGCTTTGCACTGGTCTCTGAGTTTTGTTCTAGGCTAGAGATAAAAATACAGATGTGACCAGGAGTTCTCCTGCTCTGAGAAGTGGATGCTGGCTGGAGCTCCACGCTAGAGCACATGTCTGCCAGGTCCAAGGCCCTCAGTGCCCAGCACAGCAAAATTAAAGAAAGAACGAGTGGGAAAGAGAAGAAGAGGAGGGAAAGGAAAGAAAAAGGTCACAACTTCTGTGAGGAAGGCTTTGAGTCTGGCCAGTGGTGCAGACCCAGGGAGGGGGGGGGGTGGATTATTTGAGATAAGCAACACTGTTTTGTAAATTTAAAAAATCAACATTGGAGTGTTACTTATCTCCTAGATAAATTAATGGGATTAACAATGGGTGAAAGATTTTTCAGATAAAGGGAGAATTTACCCAGGTGGGTGGACCAGTTCCCAGAACCAGAGGTTTCCTGCAGTTTCAGTGGGAATTCCTGCTGGAATTTTCGGGAAACAGAACAAGTGGATTCTGAACTAGACAAGGAGTGGAGGCCGGGCTGGCTGGGGAGAGGCTGCCTGGGGTCCCCTGCCCTCCATGCCATGCAGCTCTGCATGTCCTGTGACCCTCGGGCTCACACTGAACCCCACAGGCACAGCAGGGCTGCTCTGTAGGGCCTCGCTATGTCCTGGAACTCACACCAATCTTCCTGCCTCAGCCTCCTGAGTGCTGGGATGACAGGGGTGTGCCATGGTGCCCAGTCTGTCTCCCCCATTTCTGCATCCCTGCACCTAGCAGGGGTTGGATGTAGAATGTATGGGGACAAAAGGATGACGGGCCATGGATGGAGAGACAGTGTCAGTACTTGCACTTGTACATGGTTGTCAGTACTTACATTTGCAAACATGTTGTTTGCAAAATGATATTTTGTTTTCTATATTTCCGAATGCCTTTTCCTCCCAGTCTACAGATTCTTTACAGTCCCCATCTGAAGTTAGTTACATGCTGTCACCAGGTGTGGTGGTGCATGCCTGTCATCCCAGCACTTGGGAGGCTGAGGCAGGAAGATCACTGTAAGTTCACAGCCAGCCTGGGCTACATGGTGAGTTAAGAGCCAGCCTGGTTGGCACAGCAAGACCTTGTCTCAAACAACAGCAATAAAACCCCAAAGCCAAATATGCTGCTGTCCCTTTCCGCCAAAAAGAAGGTGGCCCACTGGTAGACCTGCACACCCTTGCCGGCTCACGGTCCACCCCCCCCCCACACCTCCTGCCGAGGAGAACCCTGTGCGCAGGCTCCTCTTCCATGACAGGTCCCAAGTTTCCAAGACAAGGCACCGTCATAAAACCAACTGTCCGCAGCCATTTAGAGCCAGGCATGGTTAATGCCAGAGCTGGCTTCCAAATTGACAGTTAATGAGGGCGAATGGCCAGGGCTGTGCTACCGGACACCGGCCCCAGGTAATAAACAAGCCGTTAAAGCCGGGTAGTAAACAACTTGCCAAGGACCATTTATGAATTTATTTTTTTGGAGAGGAAAAATGAACCAACAAGGCCGCCTCCTTGGGTGACCGGGTCCCGTTGGGAGGAAGGGAGACACAGGGGGAGGTGCAGCGGGGCCTGGCTGGCGGCCTCCATGGATGCCCTGGAAAGGGACTTTGGTCCCCGCTGTCCTGAGTGGAATCGTCTCTCACCCCAAAGCTCTGTTCCTCCCGAGCCTCTGAATGCACTCGCATGGAGGCAGCACAGTGCGGGCGTAGTGGGTTAGGGTAAGGCCTCAGGGCAGCAGAAGGCAGGGTGGGCCACAGTCCACTGTGACCGTGTCCTCAGAGGAAGGGAAGGCACTCGGGGAGCAGCGTGGCAACGGAGGCAGAGGCTGGAGTGATGCAGCCACAGCCAGTGCCAAAGCCTGCCAGCAGCCGGCAGGAGCCGAGCGGAGGTAAGGACGGCCCTCCCCGAGCCTTCAGAGCGCAGCGCTGCTGACACCTGCAGCTTTCTGGCCCCCAGACTTGTGTCGAATTCGACTGTTGGGTGTTTTTATGTTTTGTTTTTTTTGGTTTTTGAGACAAGGTCTTGCTGTGTAGCTTAGGCTGGGCTTGAACTTGCAGAGATGCTTGTGCCGCAGCTTCCAGAGGGCTGGGATTATAGCCCTGCACCAGCTCTGATTCACAGGATGCATCTGTCCAATGTGACCACTAAAGGTCCTTGCTGAGACCCGCTGAGGGCCCCAGGAAGGAGCCCCAGACATATTCATGGGGGACGCCGGACTGTGCTGGAAGGTTTAGCTGCGGCAGATCCAATCATTTTTTTTTTGTATTAAATTCTTTTATTGGTACATTGTAGGTATACAACACAATTACATTTCTCATTGGGAATTGTACCTTTACATAATGCA
>NW_004624734.1:7396689-7489623 GCF_000247695.1 Heterocephalus glaber
GCTTGAAATACTTCACTCCAGGCTCTCCTTGATTTGAGGGTTTGTGTTGAGAAGTCTGCTGCGATTCTGATGGGCTTTCCTTTGTAGGTGATTTATTTCTCTTCCCTAACTGCTTGTAGGATTTTGTTTTTGTGTTCAGTTTCTGGGATCTTGACTATTTTATGTCTAGGTATAGAGTTTTTTGATCATGGCTAGATGGAGTTCTATATGCCTCACTTATCTGTATGTCCAATTCTCTACCTCTGTGTGGGAAGTTTTCCACTATTACTTCTGTGAACAGTTTTTTTTATGTCAATTGTGCTTTCTCCTGTTTTTTCATGGACTCCTATCAGTCTTATGTTATTGTTCTTTTCATCTTCTAGGAACTGCTGGATTGATTTCTTGTGGTCCCTTACTATTTTTAAGAAATCTGTTTTCATGGTCACTAACCACAATCCTGTCTTCTATATCTGATATTCTATCTTCACATTTGGTCAATCTGCTGTGAATACTTTCAGTGGAGTTTTTAAATCTCCTGGATATCTGTCTGAATCTGTTTCATGGATTCCATTTCTTCCTGTGTTGGGTGATCATGGTTTCCATTCCTTTCTTATGCTAGGCATTCATGGCTTCCAGCATGGTTCTGAGTTCATCTGTGTTTTTTATCTGTTTCTTTTCTAGAGCCTTTAATCATGTCTTTCACTCTGCTCACCATCTCTGTAGTTACCTGGGAGATTATTTCTGCTTTGAATTTTTCTAGAGCTTCATTCATCTGTTTTGTTCCTTCTTGTGCTATCAGTTCAGGGTGTCCAGGTGGTTGATTATCACACTTTTCCACCTCGTTTCCCCCAGAATTTGCCTTTTTTGTGGTGGAAGTCTGAGTTTGTGACTTGCTTAAATGTCTTCTCATTTTTGTTTTTGGTACTGTCTGTGGTTTAATTCCTGGGTTGATACTTTGAAGTTGCTTATTGTATGTATCTTTGTAGCTTGTATTTAGAACCCTCATGGAATGATTGCTTCTCAGAGGTGTCTTCCAGGTATAGCTGGTCTTTAGGTTTTGAGTCTCTAATGACTCTTAGGCAATCTCATTTTCATTATACCAGGAAGGACAAGTGATTAGATCAATCACAACACCTTAGCCCAAGTGATACAGTCAGCAACACCATAGCATCAAGCACAGCTTAGAAAACGACAATTTGTGGTGGTTATTAACCTATCACCTTTAACTGTGTGAATTAAATCAAAATCGAGGACCAACCCAACATATGTTTATAGTTAATAGACTCTTCAATATAGCAACTTTACCCTTCAGGATGGGGATTTAGAAGGAGTTGGGAGGGAGGGATAGATAGGTAGAAGGATAGGGAAAGGTTAGAGGTAGGCCAGAGGGGCACAGGAAGATCATGCAAACTCTAAGAAACTGTTGAAGTCAAGAGGAAAAGACAGAATGAAAGAACAAAGATGAGAACAGAACAACCTAACAGTAATAGGGAGGCTAGAAACTGTATTCACTTTCCTTTAAAACTAATGACAATGGAGAGAAGGAAAAAGAGAAGAAAAGAAAAATAAAGAAGAAATTCAAATTAGAGCCAGAACAGGAACAAAAAGGGAGATGAAGAACAGTGTGGGACAGTGAGAGAAATAGAGAGAGAGAGAGAGAGAGAGAGAGAGAGAGAGAGAGAGAGAGAAGAGAAAAGAAAAACAATTGAAAATAGTAGAAAAATTAAAAATTAATAAGAGCAAAAACATAACTTTGAAAATATCACATAAAAAATAAAAATGAGGGGCCTCCTTTGGGGTATGTCTCTGCTGTCACAATAGACAACGTGGGCAGCAGTGTGCACATATAAGTCACTGAGTCTCAGAAGCCAGTCACAGACCCATGAGATTCAGGCAGATTTCTGGCTGCCAGTCCCAAGTTGAGCTCCCTGTCCTCCTGCAGGGTTGAGCTCTGCAAGGTTCTACTGCAGGTTCCAGCTGCCCTTCCCCTGAAGATAGCCCAGGTTCCGATGGGAGGTGATGATCCCTCCGACTTACCAAGCACAGGGGTCTGCTGTGCCTTTATTGCAGAGATTCTCTTCACCTTTCCAGTGGGCTTCAGTTTTCACCAGGGAGCCTGAGAGGCCCTCTCTCTGTTGTTCACTTCTGGAGCTCAGGACAATGGCCTTTATGACCCCCTTTAGTGTGGAACCAGGTACCGCACAGCCAAGGAGGATGGGGGGCGGTTTACAGGCGCCCTGGTCGCTGGGGCGGGGGGGCAGGTGGGAGGGAGCCCCAGTCCACACCCCAAGGTCCTCCCCTGGCCCTTTTTATTTACTTTGAGACCATCTTGCTAAGTTTCCCAGGCTGGGCTCAAACTGGGAATCCTCTTGCCTCCGCCTCTGAGGTGGCTGGGATTGCAGGTGTAGCCACCAGAGCAGGTTTGCATTAGACACCTGTGACTGCCCCCACCTCATCGCAACCACCAGCTCCTCTGTCCCTGGCTCCTCTAGCATCGCGTGAGAAGACAGCATCTTCCCACTGTCTTCAAATTCTCACTCTCTTCCTCTCCGTCCTCCTTGTAACTTCCAGGCTCAGGGTTCTGAGCCTCCAGCTGTGAGCACTAGGGGGCGTCTGAGACACCTGCCACGCTGCCTGCCATCTTGGTCGCCCTGCTGCGGGCAAAGCCCTGGACTAGACACCTTGGGCCAGGGTGCCGTGCGTGCAGACTCCACTTTAACACCCCGTCCCAGCTGCCCCTGACACCCACTCATTCCCCACTTCCGGGAGCTGGGAGCTGTCCGTAGTTAAGGGCATCTGTCCCCAGGCGGGTGGCCTCCAGCTCTTCGATGCTTGGTGGGCCGGACACCCAGGTGATCGGGAGCATGTTGGTGGGCTGTTTGTTCTAAACCACAAATATGTATGCGCACCCACATGCCAAATCTGACCTTGATACTCTCCGTTGCTTAGACCGGGGGCTTTCCCCATAGCCAGGCTGCGGTGCCTGTTGAGGTCATCAGAGCCCACTACAAAGGGAGGCCTCGAGTCTGAAGCGCAGCGCTGAGTCACGCAGCACTTGAACCCTGGTATTAATCTGAGTCGTGCCAAGTCTTAAGTTTCCAGAGCATGAGAAGCACCTGGGTTGGCCTTTCCTATCCCCGGGGACTGTCAGAGGTAGGCCCTCTGGCTTTTTAAGCTGGGGTGCTCCCTGCTTTGCATCACATTTATTTATCCCCATATTTGCTTGTTTGTTTATGTTTTGGTTGTCTGAGAGAGGGTCTCCCTATGAATTCATGGTGATCCTCCTGCCTCAGCCTCCTGAGTGCTGGGTTTATAGGCATGCATTACCATGTCCAGCTTTTTGCTAAGCAAGTGCTCTGCCACTGAGCCACACCTCAGCCCTCCCCCAAATATTTATTTAGCACCCAGACCCTGCTCTAGGCTCTGAGGGTACAGCAAGGAATAGGGGTTGAGGTCCTGGCCCCGCTGGGGCTGACCCACAAGTGGGAGGAAATAGCTCTACAGAAAAGACCGCTTCTGAGAGCGCTAGCCCTGAACAGAACACAGCCTTCATGGTCGGATGGGGGTGAGAGGCAGCATTGGCCCAGGTGGTTGCAGGTGGCATTCAGAGGGTGCAAAGGTACAACCAGGCAGGTGCACAGCAAGTGAAAGGCTCTGAGAGCAGGGGGAATGGGGGCTGGGGTTAGGGCTATGTCAGAGGGGCAGGCGGGAGCCAGGTGCCTCTGGACCCCGAGAGCCGGGTTTGGTAGCTTGCATGTTGTTGGAGGCCAGTAGGTATTCATCTTCCTGGGGTCACAGATGCATGCCTTGTGGCTAGGGCCATTTCTCAGGGTTGTGTCTGTAGGAGCCAGGTTAAGCGATGAGGATCTCTCCCTCTGGGGCAAGGGCAGTTGTTGGCTCCTGCTTGCTCTAACAGGTTCCCGGAGCTCTGGGTTCCTCACCTGTGCTGTGGACCCACTGTGGAAACTGACCAATCCACACTGCCTTGTGGGAATAGGGGCTGAGGATGCTGGGAGGACATCAGACACTCTGCCTGTTGCTTTTGCTGGAGTAACAAAGTCTTCTGTCCCTGACCTCAGGATCTCTTGTCTTTTGTCAGCATCCATGAAACTGAGGTGCCAATTTGTTGGCCTGCAAGTGGAGTAAAATCCAGGGTCATACATCTGGGCTCTTCTGACTGGTGTTCCCGTAAGAGAGGAGATTGGTATACACAGATTAGTGCGTGGAAGTACATGCACAGAGAAATGACCATACAAGGACACAGTGACTCAACAGCCATTGGAAAGCTGAGGGGACAGGACACAGGAGAAGCCAAACCTGTCAGCACCTTGATCTTGAACCTCCACCATCCTGAATTATGTGGAATTAATTTCTGTTGTTTAAGCTGCCTAGTCTGTACTGACAGCCAAACTAATACACCATCCATCCTCAATTCCATTCATGATTTTGTTTTTATCAGTACTGGGGATTGAACCCGTAGACCACTGAGCTACATCCCCAAGTCTTTTTACTCTATATTTTGAGAATGAGTCTTACTGAATTGGCTTGGCTGACCTTGAACTTGAGATCTTCCTGCCTCCCTCAGCCTTCTGAGCAGCTGGGATTACAGGTGTGCCCCTGTTGTGTTCAGTGCAGAAGGACATGTAATGAACAAATGACCCAATGAAGAATAGCAAACAGGGTAGGCTGGGTTGATGCTAAGCCACCAAGGCCTGTTCTGCAGGACAGAAGCTCTTATTCCCCTGTCCACTGGGAACTCTGGCTGCCAGGGACTCAGCAAAGTCTCTCTGCTAACTTCCTGCAGCTGCTCTCACTTCCCTGGGACATCTGCACCCAGGGTCTGGTTGATGTGGGGTATAAAGGCCTTACTTCGATTTGAGTTAATTCTGAAGGGTTAGTCCAGTTCTAGAGCTCCCCACAGGAAGGCACGAGACCTTTGTCATGTAGTGGAATTAGAAAGTGTTGCATGAATAGGTGGATGGATAATGGATGGATGGATGGATGGAGGAATGGTTGGATGATGAGGGGGTAAATGAATATTAAATGGATGGATAGATGGATGAATGGATGGATTTTTTTGTGTGTTGTTTTACTTGTGGATGGTTGGATGAATGGTGAGATAGGTGAATATTTGGATGAATGGATGGATGGTTGAGTGGGTGGATGGATGGATGGATAAATGGATGGGTGGATGGATGGGTGGATGTATGGTTGGATAAATGATGGGATGAATGAATATCTAGATGTATAGATGGATGGATGGATGGATGGATGGATGGATACCTTTGACTAGCTCTGCTTAACCTGTTCACCTGAAGTTCACTCTCTTTGGACGGCGCAGCCCACTAACCTCAGCCAAACCCACTCTCTGCCCTGAGCTGTACTTTTAAAAATTTGTTTGTTTGTTGTTTGTTTGTTTGTTTGTTTGGTACCAGGGATTGAACTCAGAACCTTGCACTTTCGAGGCAGGCATTGGCACCCCTGAGTTAAATCCCCAGCCCTGTTTATTTGTTTCTATTGTTTGTTGAGATAGGCCCTTGCTTTGTAGTTCAGGCTGACCTTGAATAGAGCTTCTCCTCTGAGAGGAGGAGCAGCCACTAAAAATGAAAAGTATTTTGCAACTATCATTTTTTGTTGTTGTTGTGCCAATGGTCAAACCCAGGGTATCATGCATACTAGACACATGTTCTACCACTGAGCTACATCCACAGCCCAGGACTATTATTTCTTTGCTTTCTGCCTTTTTTCAGAAGACAGCATGGGGAAGCCTAATTGACATTAGTTTCACTAAGGAAAATAAAAATGAAGTCATTCACGATTAGGAAATGGAGATCTTGCAGGGTCTCACCATAAGACGTATACAGCTCAGGTACTGAGCCACCTGGCAGCCCGGGTGAAGGGGCAAGCAATCAGTTGCATAGCACTTATAATCAGGAGAGGAAGCCAACTCAGGATGCCAGGAATGGAGTGTGCTGCATGAAACAGAAGAAATTAAATCCTATGCTTTCTTAACATCTTGAATTGAAAGAATTTTGGAATGCTGTGCCTGCCAGTTCCTAGGTAGAATTTCTCCATGAAACCAGACTGAGGCAGGGTGAGGAGAGGGTTAGAAGGGAAGGAAATAGATGCTGTGAAGGAATTATTATTATTATTACACATAAGAGCGGACAGAAACTAACATCTCTGATCTGATGTGTCGCTTGTGGAGAAATGAAACACATATGCTCACTGGTTGGAAAAATGCTTCCACCCAATTGCTTGTGGATGAAGCACTTTATTTATAGACATGAGAAGGAAATTTGGCTTCCTTGCTCTATAATACGGCAGGGAACGGGGCCAGGTAGCTGCCGGTTCTTGGATCCCCTGTTCCGCAGGGCAAGAGTGTGGAACCACTTTTTGTGGAGGCATAGCCGATTTGACTCTGTCTTAAGATGTTTTGTAGAACTCTGAAGAAAACATGCTTAGCCATGAACGTGAGGGGTCAATAGCCCTCCAGCGGGTTAGGTGGTGGGGTCGCGGGGACCCTGCCAGACCCCTCTACTCTCCCCCAGGCTCCAGTTCATGCCTAAGAGGTAGATGATGGATCCCACCCTGCTCCAGACTCGGGATGCGCAGCAGCCAGGTGACATTCTCACACCTTCTCTGGGTTAGAGGGGACCAGGAAGCCGGGGCAGAGTGGAGAAGCCAGTCACCTCCAGTCCCAGCCCTTGGCAGCAGGACCGTCCCCTAGGAGGTGACCTTTGCACTGTGCACCCCAGGGAGGCCAAGGGAAGCCAAGAGAACAGAGGAGCTGCGGGTAAACCTGTTCCGGGAGGGAAGTGGGGTTTGGGATGGGGCGCGGGGCAGAGAAGCCAAGGCTGCCAACAGGGAACGTGTGGCCACTCCTTTACCTGTGCAAATGCTCCAAGCTGCTTGTTTCTCTCCCTGTCAGCCACCACTGATTGAGCACCTGCTGTGTACGCAGCCCGATGCCCAGTGGACTGGCTTCTGGGAGGACAGAAACAAGCACCACCTGCCTGTCTTCCTGCCACCAGAGCCACATGCTGCTGAGCTTGCAGCCCTCGTGCTGCCTCCGAGGCCCAGGACCTGTCCCTCTGGCTCACCTGGTGCCAGCAGTGGCCTCCTGGCTTGGTGCCCCTGGTGGCAACCAGCTGAACCCCTGAAGCCTGCTCTCCAGGAGGAAGCCAGAGAAATGCATTTCAAAGGCAGCCAGGCCTTGCTGTGTAAAGGCAGGTCAGGAACTGGTCCAGGTAGGGGAAGAGGGAGAACGTTACCAGCATGGAGCCTTCTGCAGGCCTGGTGCTGGGGTTTCAGGGGCCAGCTTGGCTGCACTGTACCCCCACTTATTTAATCAAACAACATTGGGTGCTACCGTGGAGGTATTTTGCAGATGCGGTTGATACCTGCAATCAGTTCACTGTAACTGATTGATTCTATGGGTGGGGCTTGTCTAATCAGTTCAAGGCCCAAGAACAAAACTGAGGTTTCCTAGAAGAAGGAATTCTGCTCCTCTGTTGTCTCTTTCAAGGACCCCAGTCCGATCAGATCAGGGCCCGCCTTGTGGCCTCACTTGGCTTTAGTGACCTCCTCAGGATCTGAACTGTGGGCATAGTCACAGGGCCACTTGGGAGCAAGGACACAACTCAGTCCACTGTGGTGCTTACCAAACCCTTACTGAATGAGAAGGGCAAATTGTACACATCTGTGTGATCATTATTCGGAGGAGCCCCCCAACCAACCCCAAAGGTACAGAAGCTTCTAGAAGGAAAGATCACTGGGCTGAATCTAAAAAGCGCTTCAGTGTGGTGGACAGACAGGAAAGTGGTAAACTGAGGCAGGAACTGGTACCATAGTCTTGAAGCAGAATTTCTTTTCCTTCTGGGAAACTTGTTTTGTTCTTACCTTCAACTGATTCGACAAGGCCCACTCACCCATGTTCTCTCTGACAAATCAAGAGCAGAGGTTCAGTACATTCAGACCCCACCAAGCTGGAAAAAGAGGAGCAGAAGGCCTGAGTGGGGCCCCAGCTGGGCTCTGTCAAGAGACAGGAACCACACAGTCAGGTGGACAAGGAATTGTACGTACAGGACAGTTAGCAGTGTACAGCATTGTTGCTTGCATTACTGCCAAGGTAAAAAGAACTGTAAGGCTGGCATAGGCAGCAGTGCAGGAAGCGGCTTTATTATATCTGAGTTGCTTCAGGGAGGAGGACCCAGGGGATCAGGGCCCCAGACTCTGAGGAAGGTGCTGGGCAGCCAGCCTGGG
Source organism: Heterocephalus glaber (assembly GCF_000247695.1). Next base: position 7,404,934 of record NW_004624734.1, read on the forward strand.
GACCCAGGATCTTTGAGGGCTGGAAAAGCTGCAGACTGGCTGAGCTGATTCTGTAGCAAAGCGGAGGGGCTGGATGCTGCCCTGGAAGAATTTCTAGCGAGGGAGGTGAGAGACTGTCTTCTGATTATGGAGGAGAAGGGGTGGGCAATATGAGGCAGACCAGGAGGGCAGAATCTACTGAGGCTGAAGTCAGGGTGACCTTTGACCCAGCAGCTACCCCAGGCTTGTGACACCAGGAGAAGAAAGGTCACCACACCTTTGTGCACGCTGTCCTAAAATGGAAACTGCCTAAGCCTCATGGACCAGACATGGGCTGGTTACGTGGCGGTACACATGTGAAATTAAATACTACACAGTGATAAAAAAAAGCAAACTGTGGACACCCGCAGCAGCATAGATGAACCCCACAATCATAATGACGACCACACGAGGTTCTGATCAGCAACATTTGAATGTGCTGTGGACAGTATCGTGGGGTGTGTTTGTCCTTTCTGCGTAGCATACAGTTCTGTGAGCGGACATTCAATCACCGGTGGAACTAACCATGGGGAAAGAATGAGCTCAGTGGTTATCCCTGGAGGGGCGGAGGGTGTGGGTGAGCGGGGACATCACATCCTGGCATGACCAGGGGACAGAGGCCTGGCACACAGCAGACCTCAGACAATTACTGCTGGCGGAAGGAAGGAATGAGTGGCCACAGTCACCTCCAGGACAGACGCCTCGACGCCTCCTGGCAGAGAGGGAGATGGAAAATGAAACCAGACAAAACACTCAGGTTAATCAGCCACAAATAGCCATTTATGTATCCAATTTGGGACAGTAACAGAGTGCTGGGTGGCCATGATTACAGCACCAGCTCCTGTTTTGGTTGACAAATTAATCTGCCCAGGGTTTGGGAAGTGAGGGGAGTATCTCCATCCACCACCCCAGGCCCCAGCCCAGCAGCCTCCTCCGACTTCTTGCAATAGATGGGGGCCGCCTGATTTCCATGTAGATTGCCCAGAGCTGAATGTAAATTGATGTAAATCAGGGAAACAGATCAGCAGCCACGGCCCCTCTCCTGTGCACGGTGGCCCGTGGCTCTCTGGGTGCCTTTCCCAATCTGAGCCTGGCAGCCTTCAGGGGCGGGGGCGGGGCACCGAGGTGGCCAAAGGGGCGGTCGTGGGGAGCCCTTGAGGAGTAGCATTTCCCAGGAAAGATGCCCGTGACAGCCGCCAGCAGTGCCGCACCCCACGAGCGCCTGGGATACATCGAGCCCGCAACGAGGAGACGGTTACAGCTTTTATAGAGGCAATCTGTGTTCATTGCAGGAAAGCTAGGACATTTGGATAAGCAAAGAGGAGAAAGAAAAATAATAACAAGCACCCACAACCCCACGGTCCCAAGTAATCAGCTGAAATTTATAGATGTATCTTTCAGATCTGTTGTAATGTGCGTGTTGATGGATGTGTCTGTGTGTAAAATTTACATTCTAACAGTGTGTCATTGTTAACTGCTTTACTCTTTCAGCTCCATGTATGAATCCGTTGGGTGAGAGGCTGGTGCTGGGGGTTGACCGCAGGGCCTCGAGCATGCCAGGCAGGTGCTGGACCCCTGGGCCACACGTCTACCCCTGATGAACCCAGATGCTGAACTGGGGTAAGTGAGATTCATCCAGAGGTAGATCTTCATGAAACTTAAATTACCAGCTGCCTCCCTTGCTCCATGCCTAAATTTACTTTTGTGTTCTTTTACTGAAAGAGGGCTCCCCAAGCTGTCTAATCTCTGTGCCTCACAAAGCCCAATTCCATGCCTGCTTGAAGGACTGCATTCCCCAAGAAGCTATGTTGAAGCCTAACCCTGGGTCCCTGTAAAGTGGTGCTGTTTGGAACCAGGGCCTTTGCAGATACAATCAGGGCAAGCTGGTACTGTGATGTTGGGCTCCTCACCCAAGAACTGTTAGGAAATACTGTACATTTCTGCCCAAGAATGGTGGTGCAGGCCTGTAACCCCGGCATCCGGGAGGCTGAAGCAGGAGGATGGTGAGTCCGAGGGCAGCTTGGGCTACAGAGCAAGATCCCATTTTAAGACAAACAGACAAGAAAATGTAATTGTGCTGTTTAGAGATGGCTGGCTGGTGGCATTTTGTTGTGACAGCCTTGGGGAATAACTATAGTCAGTGACCCCAGAGCTTGCTGAGCACAGGAATTCTGGGAGAGACTGCAGCGATTCTTAGGGTTTTGGGTGAGGGAGGTCCCAGATCAGGGAGGGAGCAAGTTGGGGGCTGCTCCCCAGTCTGTAGGCAACCCTGCAGGCAGAGGGGTTAAAAGAATGCTTTCCCTAGTGACCCGAGGGCCATCCGCCCAGCCTTGGGCACCAGGCTAGGGCTCCACCTCAGCTGTTCCTCGGCACTGGCAAGAACTCCAGCTGAGAGGTACCCCCACTTTCCAGGCAGGGAAGCCAGGGAGGCTAACAACTCCCCCAGAGCTGGACTCAGGCTGCAGGGCTCAGCCTGCAGGACCCTCACCCCAAAATCCGGAATCCTTCCCTTCCTGCTTCCTTCCAGCAGCTGTCAGAGCCCTGTGTGCAAATCCCAGCCCTCGCTGACCAGTACCAAGGCCAGGGGCCGGGTGCAGGCTTCTTTCCCAGCCCCTGCCAGGCCCAGGAGTGCGGTGCCAAGGGGCAGCACCAGGCCTGCTCCCCACCACCTATGCCCGTGCCCGGGAAGCGTGTGCCAGGCACTCCATGTGGCAGAGGAGAGACTCTTTGGATAAAAAGAAAAGACTTCAAGGGTATGTATTTTTTGTGATACATAAGAAATACATTTTTCTGTGATACATAATAAATACATTCGCCATGGGGAATTAGAACACATACAGAGTGCATCTTGATTCTTTCTACTTTCCTTCTTCTCCTGTCTCCCTCACCCCAGTCCCCTCCCCATCTCCACAAAGTCCATCTCCCTCTTTTCTGTCTTCTTTTATTTTACTCTTTCAAATTTTTATTTTTAGGAGTCCATGTTTATAGTGATGATTACATTCTCATAAGGAGTGGGTACATGAACAGAACACATTTTCTTTTCTTTTATGTCTCTTTCCCTTCCCTCTTTTTTTGGTACCAGGGATTGAACTCAGGTCCTTGTGCTTGCGCAGCAGGCGGCAAAACCACTGAGCTACATCCCCGGCCCTCCCCTTTTATAAAAGCTCTATCTCCCTGTTGTTCATTATGTATCTTGTATTTTGCTCTTTAAATTATTTATACTTTGGGTTTCTCATATAAGAGAACCATGCAATATTTAACCTTCTATGTCTGATTTATTTCACTTGGCATTATGATCTCAAAGGGCATCCATTTTCCTATTTTTTTTTTGAGACGGGATCTCGCTGTGTAGCCCAGGCTGGCCCTGAACTCTCGGTGATCCTCCTGCCTCAGCCTCCTGAGGGCTGGGATCACAGGCGTGTGGCACCACAACCAGCTTTACATTTCCTCCCGCCCCCCAGATCTGGGGATGGAAGCCAGCCACTAAGCTGCCTCCCGGCCCTAGGATCTGTGTTCAAAACAAAATCTGTGAGTTTCTCTTGCGCTGCCCCTCTTCTCCATCCCAGCAAACTGCTGAGAACGCCTGTCTTCTCGGCTGCCTGCAGCAGGGCTATCCCCCACTTCCTCTGTGATCCCTCATCGTGTGACGTCAGGCAGCTGGGGTCCCGGAAGTGTCCCACAGGCTGGGAATGGGGCCCTGGGCCTCACACATGCTAGCCAAGAGCTCTGCCACGGAGCCACACCCACAGCCCAACGGATGACTTTTTACCTCTCGCCTTCCTTGATCTTCAGAGCTCATGCAGGACACAGCGCCCACACTGGGAGACCCCCACACACCTTCTGCTCCTGATGCAGGAGGTCCAAGGTGGAAACTTCTGGGCGGACACCTCCGTGCTGACCTTGAGCACTGTGCTGTCCCCAGTGGGGGAGACAGGAGGGGCCCCACAATTATGCACTGATGGCCGTCAGCTCACACGTCTGGGGGACAGAGCTTCTCACCCAGGCAGGCATTCGATGCAAATGACACATATATTCATAGGAATCAAAAGGTAATTTGTACATGTCTCTGACTGTGGCCTCCTTCCTTTCCCCCATCAATTTCCCTCTCCCGTGAAAGGTGAAATTAAAGGCCTTGGAATATGACACCTTTTAGTAGTTACCAGGTGACTGGGAATCAGAGTGTCAAAATTATTGACAGGCTGGCAAGTTGAGCTTGAGCTTGCAATGTCCTTTATCACAGCTTCAAGCCGAGCAGTTTGTAACCATGTCTCGGAGACAATAGCAATTAATTTAGGGAAAACAGGCTACAGTGAAAACTTGTATGAATAATTTCACCATTATGGACACTTGGAGTTCTCTGGGGACGGACCCTCCCTCCCCCTCCCCTCCCCCTTCCTTTTTCCCTCCCCCCTTCCCTCCCGCTCATCCTTCCTTCCTTTCTCAGACTAGCTTCTTTCACTGTTATGGTTGGGATCCAAATCTTTCCCCAGGGGCTCTTTGTATTGAAGGCTTGATTGCCAGGGAGAGCACTGAGCTACATCCCCAGTTTTGCTTTTTAAATTTTTAAAAATGTTAAGACGTGGTTCCACCCAGACATGGTGGTGCAAACCTGTGAACTCTGCACTGGGGGGCTGACACAGAAGAATCGCTGCAAGTTCGAGGCTACCCTGGGCTACCTAGTGAGTTCAAGCTGAGCCTGAACTACATAGCCAGACCCTGTCTCAAAAAACAAACAAAAGACATGATCTCCATAAATTGTTCAGGTTGGCCTTAAATGTGTGATCCTCCTGCCTCAGCCTCCCAAGTTCCTGGGATTACAGGTGTGCACCAACACACCCAGCCTGTTTTATTTGAATTGTATTTTCTTTAACAAGCACAGCTTTCTTTCTCTGTGCTAGATTCTGTTCCCAGAGCTTTATTAATCTTTTTCCCAGAAGTTGGACACAGCAACAAGGGAGAGGCAGGAGGCAGAGCAGCCCCTGAGGGCAAGTGGGGATGGAGGGATTTCAGTGGGACCTGGAGGGAGGAAGGCCTCCCAGGTGAGGCTGAGCCTGAGGAGAGAGAAGAGGCAATGATGCTCAGAGATGGAAAGCACCACCCCATGCATTGGGGGTGCGGGGGTCAGGCAAGGGCAGCGGAGGCCAGCACTGGGGACCTGAGCTCTCTCGGGGGCCTCAGAGTGTCTGAGCAGTGGTTGAAGTGTAGGTTTGGTAGGCTCCAAAGTTCATACTATTTGGGGGAGTCTTTGTGTGTGTGAAGACAAGGTCTCACTCTAACTCAGGCTGGCCTTGAACTGACTAGCTAGCCCAGGCTGGCCTCACACTCACGGCCATCTTTCTACCTCAGCCTCCCAAGTGCTGGGGTCACAGGCGTGAACCACCACGCTGGCTCTGGGGGAGTCTCTTTGAAAGAATACAAAGCCTGGTGTGGTGGTGCCCACCTATAATTCCAGCACTTGGGAGGCTGATGCAGGAGGATCCCCAAGAGTTCAAGGCCAGCCTGGGCTACATAGTGAGTTCAAGGCCATCCTGCACGTGTCTCAAAAAGGAAAAAAAAAGAAAGGAAAGAAATTAGGGGCATGTGAGTGTCCCATTCACGTGAGGGGCCCTGAGCTTACAGGTCACTAGCTTTGTGGCCAGTCCCCTCCAATGCACAGCTGGGTGTTAGAGAAGCAAGTGTGGCCCCTGGACATCAGGGACAGAGATGTTGTCTTAGTCACTTTCCTTGTTGCTGGGACACAATACCCAGCACCGGCAGCTTAAAGGAGAGGTTTACTCTGCTCATGGTTTGCAGGTTTCAGCCTCCAGTGCTCTGGCTCCAAGGCAGGACAGCAGAGAGCTGCTCATCACAAAAACCAGGAAGCAGCAGGGCAAAGGGAGGAGCCAGGATGGAAGCCACGCCCTTCTGGCCACGCCCCCAGTGACCAATCCCACATCTCCTAACAGCAAGTAAGCCTCACAGTCCAGTCACCTTCCAAAAGCCCTGCCTGTGGCCGCGCGAGGCTCTTGGGGACATTCACTCCAAACCCTAACAGACGGAGAAGTGGCCGTGGCAAACCAAGGGGAAAGAAACTGGGATGCTCCATCGTGTGTTCCCTGGGGACTCCCGTGGCCGCCGGTACAGAGAGCTGGTGGCAGCTTGCGTGGTCACAGGGAGAGGAGGGGTGGATGACCAAGACCCATCGCCTCCACCCCGGGGTCCTCGTCTCACCCGGTGTAGGGTCACCAGACCAGAAGAGGTGACCTGGCTTTCTGAGTCTCCACTTGCCGACAGCAGGCTGTGGGGCCACAATCGCACAAGCCAGCTCCTGCACTAAATCTGTGAGTCCTGTTAGTTCTCTTAGCCCCCTGGCTTATACCACAGGTGCGCCAGGCGAGCAAGCAGTGCTCCTCGGACCGGGCTTCTCCTCAGCAGCTCACGCTAGCACATTTTATGTCCAGAGCCTCCGAGCCAGGTTTCATGTGGAAAGGAGGGGAAAGTGCACTGCCCACATTTTTTGTAAACAACTGCTGGAGAGCCAGTGCTCATGTGGAATCTGCAGAACTGGCCCTTGGCTGGGCTTCTAAGTGCCGAGGGGATTTGGGAATTGGAATTGTAAGCAGGAATCTGTGTGCATTTGCATCTGAATTTTTAATTAATTTATTTATTTTGGGGGTACCGGGGATTGAACTCAGGTCCTTGAGCTTTCTAGGCAGGCGCTGTGCCACTGAGCTCAGTCCTCGGCCCAGCACTTAAATATTTTTCTGGGAAGAAGGCTGCATGGCTCCCAACTCTTCAAAGGGCTCCAGGGGTCTCCTGGAGGTATGGGAAGCCACCACGCAGAGAGGTGCCTGTCCTCTGCCTTAGTCCCACATAAGGTTTGCACTGGCTGCTGTGGTTTTTCTGCTGGCATGAAGTGATGGATGGTGTGGGACAGCAGGAGCCACCGAAGCTGGTCCTGGGCCAAGTTCCGGGGTGCAGCATAGTGGGGTAGATTCAAGGCATAGCTTGTGGCTGGCCTTGAGGCAACCCCAGTTAATAAGAACTAATCTTTTTATTACAACCCAGGGTTAAAATCCGTATTCTGCCGTTGGTGTAGGAGATGACCTTGGCGTTTTACTTCACCAACACTCAGGTTCCTTTACGTAAAGCAAAGATGACCTTACCAGTGAATGAATAAAAGCGTGCACCGGAAGTGACTGGTGCTGTGCATGACACAGAGCAGCTCTGATGAATGGCAGATTGTCATTTCTGTCTGCCCTGTTGTTGTAATGTTTGTTCCCGGGAACAAGAGATGCTGGGTTTCAGTGATAAAATGTCCCTTCTCCACTTGTGTGTCTGAGTAATTAAGGGTCAAGTTGAGGGATCCTCTGTGGTTACTTTGGCATTGAGTAAGAGGCTGGATAAACTTACAACCTGAACTTTCTTCTGGGGACCTATCTTATGCCCCATCCAGAATCTGATCAAAAGTTTGCTTATTTATTATTTGGTTTTTTGAGACAAGGTCTCGCTCTGTAGTTCTAGCTAGCCTGGAACTCACTGTGGAGCTCAGGCTGGCCTTGAACTGTCAGTGATCCTCCTTCCTCAGCCTCCTGAGTGCTGGGATCACAGGTGTGCACCACCACACCCAACTTGATCAAAAGTTTTTAAAAAACAGTTACTGCTGTGAACCAGCTCTATGGTGCTAGGAGCTCCATGGCAGGCTGTGGTGATGGTGGTAGCATGATTTGCAAGGCCTAGGAACTTTACAACTGCATTTGAGGCTGTGTCCTTGCACCTCTCCTCTTTAGATTGTGTGTTCCGGTCTTGGTTGTAATCTATTTTGGGTTTGCAGCTCCACATGACATTTCTGGTTTTGCTTCACCTGACTATGGAGTCCAGAAGGCCAAACAGGAACCTTGCATGGGACATTGTGTTTCTGAAGTAAAGTTGCCTGGTGGGAAAGCCTGGAATATGATTTGTGGGTCCTGGGGAGTTCCCTTGCATGAAATAAAGGATGGGATAATGCCTGGTCAATACTTGAGGGAGAGGGTTTCAGACAAGCAGGCCTGGGCATTCATTTCTGCAGGGCTTCACAGAAGGTTGTGGGGATTATCTTTTCCAGGCATGGGAAGAAAAGGCAGCTGTAGTGAGGTAGAAAGCTTGCTGGTGCTGTAGCTAAGTAGCCTGGCTTCAGATCCTGGCACTTCCTCTTGCTACCTGACCTCAGTTTCCTCGGAAGATAATAATGCTTGGCTTCTAGGCTACTGCGATGATTAGAGGGAATAATATGTAAGATGGGGTACCCAAAGAGAGAATTGGTGCTTCCAAAGCATTTGTTGAACTGAAAACCATTAGACAAATGCAGTGAGTGACAGGAATGTTCTTAGCTCTGTGATTGTGAAAAAAACACAGAACACCTTCGAATTCAAAATGGCAGCTGTGGCCAATGGGAGGGCTTCTTGCAGGCCACCTTTGGTGAATCTTGCTGTGGTCATGAGGACAGAAGAGACAGGCCCACAGGCTCAGGGCCAACTCTGCCCATTGAGGGGACACCTGAATAGGTGGATGCTGTACTCTTGAAGCAGGCACAGAAAAGACAACTGAGTGTTCTCTACCCATTGGATGGTTGTTATCCTTATTTTGTTCAAATGGTGAATTCCATCCCAGGATCCAGTTCATCCTTTCTTTTGCCATTGTAAACTCACCATCATCATCCACATGTCCACTCATGGGCACTGGGCCATTGTTGCCCAATGAGGATCATGCTGTGATTCATGTGTTGGGATTCTTGAGGTGGTGGAACCTTTAAGTGGTGAGACCTGCTGGACAACAGTTAAATCATGGGGTGCCATCCCAAGAAGGGATTGAAGTAGTTTTCATGGGACCTTAGCTTCCAAAAGAGAGAGTCATCATAAAGGAGTGAGCCTGAGCCTGACTTATTCTCACCATGCAATCTCACCCTCTGTCACACATTCCCACCACAGTGCCACCCACTGTGATGTGACACAACCAAAGGGACCCTCACAAGAGGCCAAACCAGTTGGGCCACTGACCTTGAACTTTCCTTCTCCAAAACTGTGAACTGAGTACATTCTTTTAAAGATTATTCAGCCTCAGCTGTTTTGTTATAGCAATGAAAAAGGCACTAATACAACCCTGTACATCCCAGCCTTCCTTGCAGCTAGATGTGCCCATGCAATTAGATTTGGGCCAATGGAATACAAGCAGAATATGCAACTTCCAGGGGCATCCTTACCAAGGAAGTTGCCGATCCCCAGAGCCTCTTCTTCCTTCCCTCTGACAGCAGCTGAAACAGCCGTCCATGGGTGGAGTTGGGAGTCGAGTGTTGGGGATGGCAGAGCTGCCCGCCAGCAGGGTTAGTGATGGCCTGGTAGAACAAAACCATCTTCCAGCCCTGGTCACTCATCTGCCTCTGCATTGACATAAAAAAGAGACAAAATTCTCTCTGATTTAAGCCCCTATAATTTAGTCTTTCTGTGAGCAGCTAATATATACATAGAGACAGGCACATTGCAGCCCAGCCAAATGGGGACACTTTTGCTAAGCCCATTTCTAAATTGAGGGAGTGGTTTCCCTCATATGCTGTCCCCCCCAAAACCTGCACAATGGCATCTCGTTTTCCTAGGTACTAGAAATTATTTATTGTTTTATTCTTGCTGGGCATGGAATCCCAGCACTCAGGAGGCTGAGGCAAGAGGACTGCTGCAAGTTCAAGGCCAGCCTGGGCTGCATAGTCAGTTCAAGGCCAGCTTAAACTACAAAGTGAGACTCTGTCTCCAAAAAAAAAAAAAAGAAGTTTGCACGAAGAGATCAACAGAAGGTTTCTCACGAACGTATTTTTAATAGCAAAAGAATTGGAAAATGAAGGAATCAAATATCTAGCAACAGCTTGGATGAGTACAGAAATTTTGTTTTGTGTTTTCTTCTTGAGACAGGGGCTCACTATGTCGTTCAGGCTGGCCTTGAACTCATGGCGATTCCACCATGCCTGGCCTAAAGAATTGTATGTATGTATGTATGTATGTATGTATTTTTGGTACCAGGGATCAAACTCAGGACCTTCTGCTTGTGAGGCAAGCGGCAGAACCACTGAGCTAAATCCCCGGCCCAAGAATGGTTTAACCATGTAATGGAGCATTACTCAGCTGGTAAAAATCATGTTTCCAAGGAAAATGTAACAGCATTGGAAAGGGCTCATACCGTGTGATTTCGGGGGAGATATGACGCTTTTGCATTTTTAACATAATAAAAAGTTTAAACACTAGAAAATTTTTTTCCAGCATCAGGGATCGAACCCAGGACCTTGAGCTTGTGAAGCAGGCACAGCGCCACTGAGCTAAATCCCCAGCCCTAAATACTAGAAATTTATAATGGAAGAAATTCTTAGATCCAAACAATATGGCAGCCCACGTGTTATCTTTTCTTTTTAAGATTTAACTCTCTTTATTTTCTGACCTATCTATATATTATATATATTCCATTTATATTACATTATGGAATATATATATAATACATATATGGAATATATTATGTATGGAATACTTATATATGGAACACATATAATATATATCAGAAAATATAAATAAATATATATATCAGAAAATAAAGAGTTAAATCGTAAAAAGAAAAGGTATATATTAATATATATATTGCACACTGCATTTTCTCTTTCCCTTTGTTCCTTCCATATATATATATATAAAAAAAACTATATCTTTTATATAAGGATATATAAGGAATAAAGGGAAAGAGAAATTCCACTGTCCTGACAAAGACACTTAAAATTCTAGTTAAGGGCCAACTGATGTCAGAAGGAACCCGCTGGGAGAAGTCTCCTGGAGGCACACAGCCCGAAAGTCTCCTTGTACAGTCTTGCAGTTTCTCCAGAAAGGCACACAACTGTAGGTGCACTTCTTTGCCTGTGATACCCTCATTTGTACTTTTCAGGTGCTGCATAGATGGTGTTTCCACGCAAACGTGTATGCATTAAACGGAATCCTGTCATGCTACACAACCATGAACACCTGCCCTGGCTTCTCCGTGCACACTCCTGTCCCTGGCTTTCGGAGAGATTCTTCGTCCTGGAGTAACGGAGCCAAAGGGCAGGGCTGGGTGAGGCTCCTCCTCCCTCTCCCAGATTCCCTCTCTGGAAGGGTGCAACGGGGCCCACGCCTGCAGCAGTGTGGAAGAGGAGCCTGGGTCACGAGGGACCTGTTGCCCCCCCAGCCCCCTGCCTCACCCATGCCTGTCTTCAGGCTTCCTGAGACACCACGCCCTGCGGCAGGGTGATACACATTGCTAGGGCAGCTGAGCATGGCTCCATACCCCACAGGGGGCCCCAGGGCTGCTGCACGGGCTTCGGGTTCCCTTTTTGCCGCGGGACCAAGGACCGCTCTCAGACGGAAGTGACCAAGGGCTGCTGCAGAGCTGGCTCAGCCGGATGTCTCAACTTTCACAGTCTGCATCCCCCTCTCCCCTGGGCTGCTCTGGGGTGGTTGCTTTCCTTTATTAGCATCATCACTCGTAGTTTCTGCCTCAGGTCACTTTAACCTTATCAGGTGTATTACCAAAACCCATCGTCTCCTTGAATATTCTCGGCTTAAAGTCTGCCACCAGAGGCTGAAGGCGCTTGGTCACCTTTTATCCATTCGTTTTTCTTTCAGTGCACATTTAATGAGCACCTGCTACGTGCCAGGCATAAGGCCAGGCGTAGTGCTGGACAAGACAGATATAGTTCCTCTCCTCTTGGAGCCTATTCCCTGGGGGTGGAGCTACATCACTGCTATAGACAAACAAAATAACATAATTACCAAACAGTGCTATGCACCATAAATGATGCAAACAGAATCCTGTGTCAAGTGTGGATCTACCTTACAGAAGTAGGCAGGATGGCCTCATGGGAGGGGACGGTGACATTTAACTCGAGACTGGAAAGATGAGAAGGAGAAAGTGACAGCTGAAGGAAAAGCATTCCTGATGGGATACAGCATGTCCTTGGGATGGGAGAGGGCTTGGAGCTTGTAAGGGAGTGGAAGACGCCATGGGCTAGGCTGGGGGATTTAGCTCAGTGGTTCTGCCGCCTGCCTTGCAAGCACAAGGTCCCGAGTTTGATCCCTGGTACCAAAAAAAAAAGATGCGTTGTCCAAGACACCATGGGCTGAAGCCCTGGGCAGTGGCGAGGAGACGGGGCCCAGCAAGGAACAAAGGGAACGGAGGTCCATGTGCCCATTCCCGCTTGGCAGTGGAGGAAGGGAAGGAAGCAGCAGTGTGAGTGATGGGCATGGTGCAGTAGTCCACGGAAACCACCATGACCACAGCAGGAAGCCAGGAGGAAGTGGCCTCTAAGTCCCCCAGCAGGCAGCAGGGGACACAAAGCGCTGTCAGCTTTCATCCGGGCCTTCTCAGAAGCCACCTCAGCATAGTCAAGGAGTCCCAGGCAGCCCCGGGACCCTCCCTCCCCTCTGTCATCATTGCTGTTGCTGCAGTGCTGGGGATCGAACCCAGGGCCTTTGCACTGAGCTGCATCCCCAGCCCTTTGTATTTTTTACTTTGAGATAGGTTCCTACTGAGTCACTCGGTTGCCCAGGTTGGGCTCAAGCTTGCAATCCTCCTGCCTCAGCTTTCCAGAGTCCTGGGATTACAGGTGTGCTCCACCATGCTTCTCTTCCTCTGTCCCCTCTGAAGGGTGTGACCACTTGTGCTCAGGCATCGCCTCTCCAAGAACCCCAGCAGCACCAGAGGAAAACCCAGGAGAGGCAGCTCTTGCTTCTCTGGGGACTGACCCTGGGGTGGGAGCTCCCAAGAGCAGGCGAGCTGTTTCCTCCTTCTCAAGATGGGAAGGTTAGTCTCCTCCCTCGTTTGTCCATCCACCCATCCATCCATCCATCCATCCTGCACCCGGGCGCCCGCCAGGCCAAGCCTGGTGCTGACAGGAAGATGAGCAGGTAGGGTTTGTGTCTCCAAGAGGCTGAAAAGCCAGGAGTCTCCCGGACTCCTGTGACTAATCGCGAACTTCACTCCTTCTGGTTCCTGAGCACCTGCCCAAGTCCAGGGAAGAGCTGAGCCTCTGGCACTGTCCCCCCCAGCCTCTGCCTGCTCTGACAGTCCTTCCCCTGGGGGACCCATCCGGGTGCTGGCTGCTGTGTTCTTGCCCTGGGGCCTCAGGCCCTGGCTCTGATGGATGCCTGGCCTTTGGGACAACTGCCCGAGGGACACACTCTCTGCCCAGCTTCCCCTGCTGCCCTCACCCCCGTCAGAGCCCCTGGATTGTCTCAGCCTTGTCTCTGCACAGCCCGGCAGTGTCGAGAGCTATCCTCAGAGCCTCTTTCCACAGCTGGAAACGCTGCTCCGTGGCCACAGCCAGCGCCAAACCCAACCCTCACACTGCTGTTGGGGATTCCTTCTCAAAGCATCTGCTCAGCAGGCCAAAAACCTGTTCGCTTTTAAAATTTTTATTTTTTAAGGAAAAAGTGAAACAAGACCAAAGAGCAGAAGACAGAAGAATGGGAAACGAATTCAGCAGCCACCACAGGCCTGCCATGTGCCAGAGATCTCTGGTACCCATTTTACAGATGGGCAGTTCAAGCCAGAAGGGGAAGAAATGTGCCCAAGAATGTTCAGCCTTCAACTTCCAGGCTGGGAGTCAGACCACACTTGTCTGTCTCCCCAATTTTCCTTCCTTCCTCCCTGGCCCTGGGATGGACAGAAGACTGGAATGGGGAGTGAGGATTTGGGATGTGGCCCCTCAGTCTGGGCTGAATGATTCCAGGCCATGCAGCCCACCTGGGCTCACTATGTGCCAGGCGCTGGCAGTAGAAAGGTCTCAAGTCACGTCCCCTGTGCCTGCACCAAGCTAATGACCCACAGAGCGACCGGGAGGGACAGGAGGCAGAATGCTAAGGCCATGGTGTTAGTGACGAGGCAGGGACTCAAGGGAGGGAGCCCCTCTCTGACTGTCCCTCAGAGGACGTGAAAGTGGCCAAGTCAGCCCTGCTGGGAGGAGCAAAGGCATTTCAGGGTGACCCAAAGGACACTGTATGGGCCCGAGTGCCAGCCTTCCGCCTGCCCGGCTCCCGTGCCAGGCCTGACAGAGGATGCAGCGGGCCACATGCCTGAGGGTCATTTCTGCTGAAGCCGAGATCACCCGGACCAGCAGAGTCAGACATTGTATGGTCACTCGCTTGTGTATGAGAAACTGAAGTGTTGGTGATCTAAAGAGCAATGAGAGAGATGACAGGAAATAGGAGGCCAGCTTGTGGGGATGGGGGACAGGAGGGCGGGAGGGGAGTGGTAAGTAGGAAGGACAATGCGCTCCATGTACATGCCAGCTCCCCACAATGAATGTGCTCATTCTGCATGGCCAGTGCACTAATAAAAGACAACAAAGCAAAGGCTGGAGAAAGGGAGGAAGAGACGAGAAGCTCGTTGCAGGTCACCATCAGCTGGCAAAACAAATTCGTGGGTGCGGGGCTGGGGCGGGGCTGGGTCCCCTGCTAAGGTCTCGGGTGCAGCTCAGTGCCAGTGCCAAGTCACTTTGCTTCCTACAGTCTAGACCCAAGCTCTCTGTTCCTTGCTGGCTGCTGAGCAAGGGCCACTCTCGACCACCACATTCCTTTCCACCAGCCCTTGGGCCTGTAAGTCAGCGAGGGAGTCCTTCTCACATGTTGGCTTCCACATCCGGCCTCTGTGCTCTGGATCTCTGACCCTCCTGTGTTAAACCTCTTCCGGAGATGCTCAAGCTCCCTGATTAGGTCAGGCCCACCATGGCATCACTCTCTCTCTCTCTCTCTCTCTCTCTCTCTCTCTCTCTCTCAAGACCCACTGGCCTGGGCTTTCGTTGTACCTGCAAAACCCCTTCCTTTGCAGCAATCCCCAGGTTTGTGTTGGATTAACCTGGGGAAGCATGAGTACACCTCATATGGGGCCAGGAATCTGGGGAACTCTCTTCAGAGCCTGCCTCTCCAGAGGACCGGGAAGGTCAGAAGCAGACAGACAGAGGGAGGCATTGCCTACTGGCCCAGGCTCTAAACAGGCTGCTGCCTGGTATGGTCTGTGGTAGAGGGAACAGTAGATCTGTAAACACAACTGTCAAAGCTATAGTTTTCACCTTATGTAGCCCAGGCTCACCTTGAACTCGTGGTAATCCTCCTGCCTCAGCCCCCGAGATGCTGGGATTATCGGTGTGCACCACTGTGCTGGCTTGGTTTTTGATGCTATTGTTTGTTTTTGTGTTTTATTTTGAGACAGGGCCTTACTGTGCAGTTCAGGCTGGCCTTGAATGTAGCCCAGGCTGTCCAGCTTGGATCCAGAAGGGCCAAAGGCTCTGTCCCCAGCCAGCCTGGTGCCTGGGAAGACGTGGAAACCTTAAGAGGAGGTTGGTGGTATGGAGCCCGACCCTCCTTTGCCTGTCCAGCTTCCCTGCTGGAGCGGCTCTGCTCCACCTCCTGCTCCCTGTGTGACGTCACAGGGCCACTGGACCACAAGTGGAAACCTCCAGAGCATCCACAAATGACCTTTGCTCTGACATTTTCCATCATCTCAATGGACCAGTTACAGTCGCTGGGGAAGGCTGTGTCCACCAACCCCCAGGCAGAGGCAGGGTCCAGGCGCAGGCCCCATGGCCTTCTGGGAGCTGCGGGCCACAGCCACGGCCCGGTCCCCCTACAGCAGGGCAGTGGGGCCAGAGAACCCAGCCCGGAGTGGCCACCAGGGCCTGTGCCTTTGCTGCCTTAGGAGAACTTGGATTTGGTCAAAAAGATCACAGGGGAAGGCTGCCTGGGATGATTTCCAGTTCATTAACCTGCCCTGCTACCTGATGCTCTCTCATTTAAGCAGAAAACCGTGTGTGTGTGTGTGTGTGTGTGTGTGTGTGTGTGTGAATGTGTGAGTGTGTGTGTGTATTTGTGTGTGGTTACTGTTGCTATTTTAGGAATTCAAGGTGGTACCACATGCCTGTAATAACAGCACTCTGGGAGCCTGAGACAGGAGGATCACACATTTGAGCCCAGCCTGGACAACTTGGCAAGACCCTGTCTCACAAAAGGGCAGGGGATGAAGCTCTTTGCAAAGACACTGAGTTCAGTCCTGAGCAATGAAAGAAAATTCCACAGTGATAACTTGAATTGCATAAAGTAAATGTTATTGGGGTTTTTTTTAGTGAATTTTTCTTTTTGGTATCAGGAATTGAACTCAGGGCCTCACGCTTGCCAGGCAGGTGCTGCACTGCTGAGCTACATCCCCGGCCTATAAAAGTTATTGTTAAGCACTATCTTGTTCAAATTTATTTGCTTAGTTGTTTTTTAATTTGTTTGTTTTTGCGGTACTAGGGGTCAACACCAGGGCCTTCGCCCTGAGCTATATCCCCAGCCCTTTTTATTTTTATTTTTTAGTTTTGAGACAGGGTCTCACTCAGTCGCCAAGTTGCCAAGGCTGATCTTGAACTTGCAATTCTCCTGCCTCAGCCTCCCAAGGGCAGGGATTGCAGGCGTGCACCATCACACCTGGCCCTAGAATATATTTTAAATGGAAGTGTTGTTGGCATGTATCACACACAGTCTGCAGCCTATTCCATAGCAGAGCCTAGGCCTCCACTTGGGATGTCTCCGAAGACGACTGCCCCCTCCCCACCCTACCCCACCCCACCCCAGTGTCTGCTGCCTCACCCGGCTCTCCCTCCGGGGACATGGTCGCCTTCTCACCAGGCTTTGGCCAGCGGAACTGGGTGGAGTGACCAGCGCCAGCTCCGGGCCAGCCTTTGGGGGACTGCGTTGTCCTCCCCTTGGAAGCAGCCACTCTGTCATCACCAGCTAGCGTGACAGGGACGCACAGGATGCTGTGGAGAAGCCCGCGCTGCACACATGGAGGGCGAGCGGGGGGAGGGACCCAACCAGCCCCACTGTCGCCGTCCCACCTGAGACGCCAGACCCAAGACCGAAGCGAGGCACCATCTTGCTTCCGGCCAGACAATAGGGGCATCTCGAGGGTGGGGTCCGCGTCCATGAGGCACAGGGCAGCGTAGCGCCCAACCTGTCATTCATGAGCCTTAAATACAGCCTTTGTGCAGCTGAGCCCGCAGGCCTGCCATGGAGGGTAACTTTGCCCCTTTCCCCTGGGGGACAGTTTGGGGCGTCCCACTGCGGGAGGGGACGCGGCCCAACACCACAGTGCCCAGGACGGACCTGCAGAGAGCGTGCCTGCGCCGGAGCCTCCCAGCCGCGCTTCCCTTCCCCCTTCTCTGCCGTGCGCTCCCTCCGCGCTGCATTTCCCCGCATGCGATTTCCGAGTAGGTCATTGGGACTTCATCGGAAAAATTTCCCCCTAACCTGGGCACCCCAGTTTGTGGCCTGGAAGTTGTGGCCACGATGCCTCGACACACAGACATGCACCCACTCCAGTTCTTAATTTATTTATTTATTTATTTTTTAGTACACAACTTTCTTTTTCTTTCTTCCTCTTCTGTCAGTACTGGGGACAGAACCCAAGCCCCAGGAAAGCTAAAGTGCTCTACCACTGAGCGACACCCCCAGCTCCTTGTATTTCTTCTCCCTATTTATTGCTGTCGTCCTGCTGGGTGTGGGGGTGCACGTGTATAACCCCAGTTACTCAGGAGGCTGAGGCAGGAGGAGTTCAGGTTCCAAGCCAGTATGGGAACTTAGTGAGATCCTGACTCAAAAAATAAATAAAAAGTTATGTGTGTAATCAAATTATGTGTGTAGTACTCTAGGGCTAGGAAAAAAGATTTTTTTTAAATTTCAGAAGAGCAAAGAGGAGGCGCCAAATATTTCAGGATAATAAGTTAAGCTAATTGTGAGCGGGACATGTTGAGTCTGATAAATTGAGAACTCTTTCTCCACCACACATGCTGGTGCTGTCCCCAAAGGCAGAGCCTGGACAAAGCGATCTGCACCTCTCCTAAGCGGGCACTTGGGCAGGATTAGGAGATGGGCATGCGCTGAGCTGTCCGGAAGCGTCACCCCTGTGGGGGCTGCCTGGCCCCTCCCTCCCTGTTCTTTTTGTTGTGTTTTGAGACAGGGTCTCACTATGTAACCCAGGCTGGCCTCAAAGTCATGGAGATGTTCCTGCCTCGGCCACTCGACTGCTGGGGTTACAGGTGTGCGCCCAGCTACCCCTCCCTGTCCTGTGTGGCCAGCCAGGTGCGCCGGTGTCCACTTCAAAGAACCTCTCCTCGTTCACCCCCAACCCCACCCCACCCCGGGGCTTGAGGTCCCCTTCCCCCCTTCCTGCTTATCCGCTCGCTCATGCAGCCAGCGACGTCCGCTAATTTAATGCGCCTGCGCATCCCCGCCTGCCCGCCCAGGCTCCCTCAGTACAGTACTTCTGTTTCACGTAGTTTCACTGCATCTGTACAAGTTCCCATAAACATATTGATTTTATTTGCTTTTGTATGTGTTCAAAGGACGTCGTACTATGCAATCTTGGAACTGTATTTTTTCCTTAATATTAGTTCTCATGCCTTTTTTTTTTTTGAGACAGTTTTTGCTAAGTCACTAAGCTGCCCTAACTGGGCTCAATCTTGTGATCCTACTGCCTCAGCCTCCCAGAGTGCGCCACCGCGCCTGGCTCTGATGCCTCTTCAAGCTTCACATTGACCTGTAAGGCCCACCTGTGCTTAGCGTTTGGCCTTTCCGGGAGGGGCCGCGCGGTGGTGACCGTTCCGCGGCGTGACTGAAGGCCCCTGTGCTTGCAGCGAGCTGCCACCTGAGCCGGCGCTTCCGCGGGCCGCTGCGGAGGAAGCTCAGCACGGCACGCATGCGCGGAAACCCTCCGTTGCTCTCTGGACCTGTTCCCGGGACCAGCGCCTGCTCCGCAGGGAACCAGAAGTGGCCAGGGCTGGGATGAAATAGCCACATCCACGCAGACTGCTCCGACGGTGGACGCCCCTCCAGGGACCGCGCTGTCGCATCCCTACTGAGCCCCAGATCCACTCAAGGCCGGGCCTGGAGGAGAAGATCCTGCCGTCAGGGCGCTGCTGGGTGTGCGGGGCAGCTGCCAGAGAAGAATGGGCCGGCCACGCTTCGCCCGACCGAGGTAAACCCAGGCTGGTGTAGCGCTGGTGGGCGGGCCCACGTGACCTTGGCTCCTCCCCTTACCACTCGCGATCCTGTAAACAGGAACCCCCCCCCCCGCCGGGCTGCTCAGCGGTTTTGAACAGGGCTGATGCGAAGCTGGACACTGCACATCTGGCTTCCCTGGGGTCAGACCGGTCCCCAACCCCAGCCTCCCAACAGGGCTACGAACTGCAAGATCCTGCCCTGCACGCCCAGGCTGTTTCTCACATGGCCCTGCCTCTGTTTCCCCTTTGCTGTGTGGGCATGTGCTTCTTTTTCAAGGAGTCAGTGGCAGGAAGGGATGTGGGAGAATGTTACACTGACCCCTCCTTGCCAATGGGCTTCCCCCGGGCCACTGCAGACAAGCACCAGCCTGTGTGCCTACTTAAAATGTGGCCCTTGGAGGAAGAAAATGTATTTATATACCGTGGAGTACTACTCTGTCATGAAGAAGGATACATTTGAGACATTCATAGGAAAATGGATGCACCTTGAGACGATAACATTGAGTGAAATAAATCAGACACACAAGCTTAACTATCACATGATTTCTCCAATATGAGAAACCCAAAATATAATAAAGAGCAAAATAAAAGATACATAATAGGAAACAAGGAGATAGCTCTTCTGGGAAAGAGAAGGGTCTTTGCAGGTGTAATTAATTAAGACAAGATTGTACTGGAGCAGGGTGGAGCCTTAGCCAGTGAGCCCAGTGTCTTTAGAGGACAGAGAGACACCCAGGGAGAAGATGGCTAGGCAAAGACAGAGGCAGAGGCTGGAGAGGGTGGCCACAGCCAGACGTTATCAGGGACTTCTGGTAAACCACAGAGGCTGGGAGACATGAGGCGGAAGCTCCTCTAGAGCCTTCGAAGGAGCCTGGTCCTGCTGACACCTCAATTCCCGACCTGTTCTCCAGAGCGGTGAGACAACAAACAGGTCCCTGCTTTTCAGCTACCTGGTTCCTTCACTCACCGGCTTCCTTTACTGGGCAAATCACGGTGCCCCTGAGCCTCAGTTTCCCCAATCATGGATCCATCTTCCTCTTATACAGTGGGGAGGATCCTAGTGGTTGAGGAAGTAGATGCACTCCCTTGAATTTAAGGCAATAAAATTCAAGAAATGAATCACGGAGTCAATGAAAACGATTGTGCACCAATTCTGTGCTAGGTTGTATGAGAGGAGACATGAAGATGAACTCAGGATCAGATTTATTCCTTAGGGATCTTGGATAAAATGTACCAGGCAAGGAGTCAGCAATTTACCACTGAGAGTTCAGGGGACTTTTCTGAAATGAGGACCTTAGCATGGCCAGAGGAGTAAGTAGTTAAGATCCAGGCCACGAGGGCTCAAATTCTACCTGTCACTCCCTAGCTGTGTGATCTCAGGAAAGCTACCTGCTTTCTGGGGCTCAGTAGCTGACTTGTAAAGAGTGGTAGCTTAGTCCCCTCGGGCTGCTATCATAAAATACCGTAGACAGGGAGGCTTATAAACAGCACGTGTGCATTTCTGTAGTCAGAGGAAGCCACAGGCGTGTTAGGTGCTGAATGAGTACTGCTTCCGGGCTCAGAGACTTGGACTTCTGGGGACACGGAGGAAACGCTCCAGGCTAGCAGGGAAAACTTGGTCTTTGAGGACTGCAGAGCACAGATCCCTTTGATGGGCCTGGAATGCGGGACTGAGGCTGGAGTGCAGGTAGAGGGGCTCGAATGCCTGCAAAGGGCTTTGGACATTGATTGGGAGCTGGGGAGTCTCGGAGGGCAATGCTGCTTTTACCTTAAGAGCTCTGAGGAGAGCCACCCAGCGACTGTCAAAACCTCTGCGCTGCCTGGACCCCAGGAGAGCTGCCTCCGTCCCTGTGCCCACAAAACCTGGCCTCTGCCTGCCCCTCGTCCAGCTCTTACCGAGCTTGCTACTTCCTGCTTCCGGGTTTCTTGAGGGAGCAGGGTCACTGAGAGGCTGGTATCTGTGGGTTAGCAGGAGGAAGGCTGCCCAGGGGAAGCACCACCCACCCAGAGGGGCTCTGCCCCTTGGAGCTCAGTCTGAGAGTGCAGGAAACAAAGGGCAGCTGAGATTCAGAACAAAGACTCCTGATTGATGGACAGTTCCAGGAAGGATCCAGGAAGCGGTGTGGGCCTGTGGGCGGGACTATGCAAATCAAGGTCCCTGGTTAGCAATATCTACAGAGTTGTGGTCAAATCCTAGCACTTCCCTGCTCAAAACTGTTCAGGACACCCTAACCAGTGATGGCAAATCTTTCAACGCTTTCAATGATAACAAACAGCCCACTGCGGCACACGTGCCATAGGTTTGCCACCACTGCCAGCCCCCAGGGTGAGATACCAGCCCTACCTTATAACCCTCCAGTCACCTCTGTCAGACTAAGTGCCTGACTCTAACTCTTCTTGGGCATGGCTGGAAATTTTGCTTTCGTTTTAACTTAACTCAAGGGTCTGTGTTTGGAGATGGCCCATGTGCCCATCACCGGGAGAGCAGCTTTTTCTGTTGCACCTGATCCTTCCAGTAAACCCAGGAGGCTCAGAGAGGAGAAGAAATGTTCCCAAGTGAGTTGCAGAAGCAGCCTTTGAGCCTGCACAGCACACACAGGCGCACTTGTCGCTCACCTTGCACACAGGGCCCAGACCCCATCTCTACAGCTTTGGCCAAGGTCTTGGCTCCCCTCTCTATGGGGACAGTCATGGGCAGTTTTGAGAACTGAAGAGTGCCTGCATGCCAGGTGCCTAGGGCGCAGCAGCTGTGCTTGTTCTGTTTTGTGGAGCAGGACTGGGGCCAAGCTTCAGTGATGTCACAGCCTGACTGTGGGGAACGGTAGCGATGGGCCTGCTGTGTATTCACCGTGTGACTCTGAAGACAGTCACAGCCCCGTGCCTCACTTTCCCATATATAAGATGAGGGTGAACCTTGAAGGGGTGTCATGAGTCTTTGAGAGTCTGTGGGAACCGTAAACACTCTGGATGGGTTCTGTAACTGCTCCCTGCAGCTGCCCATGGGTCTCGGTTTGGGGCCTCCCCAGCCTTCCATCTCTGTTCACAGGAAGGGAGAGTGGGTACGGGGAGCCCGTGGACACCCCTAAGCACCTCACGCACGTCCCTCCTGCATTTTGTCTTTTCTCCTTCCCTTTCTTTCCTTCCTGATTTTAAAACCCTGTTGCAACTGGGTTAGAAAAAGCCTAACCCCCAGGGCAGAGGGGACCTAGGCCAGACCTGCACCCCGAACATCCACCCCATTTCTGCTTGAGGTTTTCTGGTTTCTCCCATTGCTCAGAAGAGGCCTCCCTTGTCATGGGGGCTTTGGGAGAGCAGCGTAATCCGACCCAAGGACGAGTCGGCCAGGAAACCCAAGATGCTGTGGAAGGCTGCCCGCTGTGTCTGCCGGGCTGGCGGGCGGCCGCCTGTGCGCTGGACCATCTCATCCTGTACTCGGTGGCAATCAGGGGGGTTAGGAGCCATCCCACAGGAGCGCACTGAGGAACAGTGCAGCGAAGCCAAGCCTGCCTCCGAGGGGTCCCCCAGCAGAGAGGAAAACAGCGAGGTGCTCAGCACCCCCATCGGTTCCTTCCCGGGGCGTGAAGGGTACTCTGCTTCCCCCGGGCATGTATCCACGTCCTGCCCATAAATGGTCCCGCCACTTGGCAGTCTGCTCTCACCATTTTTATTTGGGGTCGTTCCCAAAGGCCACGTGTCCAGGAAACAGAGCCGAGGGACACAATGGTGGTACAGTGACCAGCCGCCCCGGCCCTGGCTAATCACTAACAACACCTGGAGGAACTTGGCGAAAGAAACCAGAAACAAAATCCCTGCGATTAGGGCTGCAGGCTTCTGGTGGTCCTGGCTAATCTCCTTCAGGTGGAGGGCCGGTGGGGGCCGGGTGTGGGCAGTGGCTGCAGCGAGGCTGGCCTGCGTGTCTGAGGCGGCAGGTGCCTGCCAAGGCCGAGACCAGCAAGACAGGCCAGGGTGTGCGGGAACCCCATAAAAGAGATCAAGCCATTTAATAGCCCACCTGCTCCACGGAGAGCTGCTCCCAGCCCCTTACACCTCCAATCCACGTGGGCAGAGAGAACAAGAGCCGCCGAAGCTGAACTGAGCAAATCCCTCGGCACCCGACCTCAGATAAAATAAGCAAACAGTGACAAGTTTCACTCATTTGAAAGCAACACGCACAAATGGGGTCACATTCAGACACTGCACAGTTATGGGAAAAATAAAAATCATATAGTCGCTTCACCCAAAATGATCATGTTTAATATTTGGGGATTATCTTTTATTGCTATACAGGTAGCAATTTATAAATGCTATTTAAATGCTTTCTTCTCCGAATAGAATGACGCCACTCTAAGCCTCCTCTGTTTACACATCCACTTGTCTTCAGCATCTTCTGCACTGTGAGTTATTCTCCTGCAGCAGCTCCATAGTCTTGGGCCATGTGGAAACCTGGTTGATTTGGCAGGTTCTGGATTGGACGGCCTTTTTGAGTTTTTCCACGTTCCCCTTCATGACTCCTTTGATCCACTTTTAGTCTTTTGTTTGTTTTTTATGTTTTTGTGTTTTGAGATGAGGTCCCGCTGTGTACTCCAGCCTGCCCCTGGACTCACTGTGTAGCCCAGGCTGGCCTCAAACTCAAGGTGATCCTCCCGCCTTAGCCTCCTGAGTGCTGAGATTACAAGCGTGCACCCCCACACTTGGCTCCACTGTTAATCTTGCAGATGTCATGAGCTGCCACTTGGGGCATCAGTTCAGGGAGAAAAAAAGAGAACAAGCTTCAATGAGTTACATGAGAATTTTGAGGGAATGGGTGTGTTGATAAATCATCAGTCTAGACCATGCCCTTGGCCTCTTATCTGCGGCTCTACACCCAGGAACTCAACCAACTGAGGATCCCAAATATTTGAGACAAACTGCATTTGTACTGGACACATACAGACTCCTTTTCTTGTTATTACTTCCTAAACAACACAACAACACAACTGTAGACACTGCATTAGCATTGTAAGTCACCTAGAGATGACTTAAAGTATGCAGGAGGACACAGGCAGGTTACATGCAAACACTATGCTGTTTCATGCAAGGGGCTTGAGCTTCCTTACATTTTGGTATCTGTGAGGGGTCCTGGACCCAACTCCCAGGGATGTCCAGGGACAGTTTTTTGGTTTTTTTGTTTTTTGGTACTAGGGATCAAACTTGGGACATTGCACTTGCGAGGCAGGCAGCGGCACCACTGAGCTAAAGCCCTGGCCCTTCGAGGGACGTCGTACAGTGGAGCCAGGTACATTGAGGATAGACAAGGTCACCATCTGAGCCTGGAGCCTCAGAGAGGTACATAGTTCACTCACCATCCCAGAGCAAGGAAATGCCTGAAGCAGGACCTGAACCAGGGCACATTCAGGGGGATTTGGGGACAGCTGCCTTGGCCACAGGTGGCCCTGGAGGAGAATGTCCATGACGTTGCCCTCTGTTACATGATGTTTTTCTTTAATAAGGGAAAGATTTTCTTTTCCAAACAAGAGAGGATTAAGACCAGTCCTTGTCTTTGGAGTTGAGGTTTTGGAATGACTCAGCCTACCCCAGCAGAGAGGAGGCAAGAAGGACAGCTGCTTGGCTGAAAAGTGTTACCTGTCACAGGAAGGGCACATTCAGGGAGCTCTCTGAGGAGAGTCTCCTTGGCAGGGCTGGCTCCTCAGGCCTGTGACAGGCACTGCCATTGTGAAATCCCTACATTTTTTTGATGTTTTTGAGACAGAGTCTTGCTATGTAGTTTAGGTTGGTTTTTAACTCACTGTGTAATCCAGGTTGGCCTCAAACTCATGATGATCCTCCTGCCTCAGCCTCCTGAGCACTGGGATTACAGGTGTGGGCCACCACGCCAAGCTGACTAGTGAGTTTTGAAGAAGAGGCCTCACTTCGTCAACCTCCGGGGGCCCTGAAAATGACATAGCTGAGCCTGTGCTGGGCTTTGCGCACTTCTGCCTCCCTGTTGGCCTCACCTCAGCTGGAGAAGTCGCTTCTGCAAACCTCCTCGGTACCAGGAAGTCAGTTCAGTCCCCCGCGGGGCAACGGCTCCTTCAGGGTCACAGAGCGGGACGAGCCCTGCGTTTCCAGGTGGCCCCCAGACCAAGGACTCCAGAGGCCTCTTGGGCCACCGCCCTTTGCCCCAGGCCTGGCTGCCTCTCCCGCCAGGCGGAGCCCGCAGGGCATGAGGGAGAGGGGGTGCTGAGGGCACCGCCGGGGGGAAATTCTGCTCGGCCGGTTCCCCAGAGACTGAGGGAGCCGCTGTCCTCGTGGCCCTGGCCTGGAAGCCGCTGCACGCGCGCGACAGAGCCCCACTGGCCGACAGCCTCCCCCGCCATCCTGGGCGGGCGCTGCAAGCCTCTGTGTCGCGCCTGGCGGGGTCCTCGTGCAGAGACAGACGGGACAGCGAGGGCGCCTGGCGCCGCTGAGGGACTAACAGCACCCGTTCTGTTCTCCACAGACAGGCTCAACGCTACTCGCCACTCTTCCCTCGCTCCGGCTTGATGCTAGAATCCCCCTCCTGTGGCCTTCGAGGGCGAGGGCGCTGGCAGTGACTCCTGAGCGTCTTCTAACCTAGGCCCGGACGGGACCCAGAGCCACGGCCCAGGGCCGGAAACCCGGATCCCAACAGGCGAGCCCCCTGCCCCCGCCAGGGGTGCCCCCTGCAGCTCCCTAGTCCCTGCCGTCCTCGTCACCATCCACTGTCGTCACATGCATGCGCGCACACTCACACACATGTCCCTGCACACACACAATCACGACACTCATTCACCACACACACACACACACCCCCATGTGTGCACATTCAAGCGCACGCACTGGCACTGAGCCGAGTAGACATCCTCCACGCACACTCACACATCTGCGTGCGCTCACATACATGCATTCACAGACACACATAACTGCACACACACACACACCCAATCGCGCCCCATACATTTCTGTGCACATATACAGGAGTTTACAGGCACCCCTACTCCTAGGAGCACGTACACACTCAAGTCAAGCCCATATAAGAATGACACAGACAGTGGGCTGGGGGTTTAGCTCAGTGGTTCTGCTGCCTGCCTCGCAAGCGCAAGGACCCGAGTTCGATCCCTGGTACCAAAAAAAGAGAATGACACAGGCAATATGTGTGTAAAGTTCTTGTCAGAATTAGAATGTAATTATTAGAATGGGCTCTGGGTTTGAATCTTACTCTGTCACCTACTAGCTGGGTCATGTCAGCTGCTAGTGGTGCTGTTTGCTGGCCAGGCCTTCTTAGCCCACAGAAATGTGGGCTTTCTTTTCAAATTTGCAGTTACTGTGTTTCACCAAAGATCTGTGTGATATGCGTTTCAGGCTTGTGGGGTGAAATGATGCCTTTTACACTGAGCTGGGCTTTTCCAGGGGAACAGCAGACTCAGGCAGCCCTTGGGACGGTGCTCATCCGACTTCCAAGGAAGGAGGAGATGCCCCTGCCTCTTCCTCGAGGGCCCGTGGCCTGGCTCCCTCCCGGGGCACACATGCACACACGCACTGGGCGATTTCACCCTTCGTTGACCCAAGAACAGGCCCTGCATTGTTTCATCCACAGCCTGATCTGACTCCCTTACATTTTTACCGCTAAATTGAATCTACTGCCAGTAATCTAATTTACATTTCAAGGCACACACAATGCCAACACGACCAAACGCCAATAAAACTTCTAGTAAAACCCATAAATGGCTCAGTGCTTGTGTTTATGGAAATCTTAGCCCACTCCTGCCCCAAGAACCCTGCAGCCCCGAGTCCCAAATCATTCCCACATGACGATGAGATGTGTGGGGTGCCCCTGGCGATGGGGGCCGAGGCCTTTCTGGGGGCCTGCAGGGGAGACCCCAGGGTTTTGCCTCATGCAGCTCAAGGCGCTGAGATGGGTGGAGGGTGGGGCGAGGGTGGCCCATGTCAGGTGCACATTCACCTGCCAGCCCCTGCCCCGAGTGCCTGTCTGTCCCTGGCCACACAGCCGAGGGTCCAAGAAGCACTGCCCACCTCGGTTTCTGGAATGACAGAGTAACTCAGTAACTCACCATCCTGCTGCGCCCCTCTGTCCCTCTATGAGCCGTGACAGGCATTTCACCCTCTCATGAAAGTGTGGAGTCCTCATTTGGGAAGAGGATCCGGTCTGGTCTTTCTTTTAAATGGGTTGAATAATAATGCAACAAAAGAAAACAAAGCAAACAACTGTTGAGGATTTAGACTGTCAGGCACCCTTCCAAGAACTTCGCATATCCAGTTGGCTCTCGAAATTGGAGGTTCTGCATCCTTGGATTCAACTAGATCAAAAATATTTGGGAAAGAAATTGCATTGTACTGAACACAGACAGCTCTTTCTTCCTTGTCTAAGCAAGGTAGTGTAACAGCTATTCCACACAGCATTTCCGTTGGATTGGGCATTATTAGTCATCTAGAGTAGACCGGAGAATGTATGCAGTAACACGAAAATCCCATTTTATATTAGGGACTTGAGCGTCAGCAGCTGTGGGTGCCCTTGGGGGTCCTGGAGCCGAGCCCCCAAACCCTGCAGAATCACACATGACCCTCTGGAGTCCTGTCAGCGCCGGGAGGCAGAAGTGCTTGGGACTGCCCTGTAACTATGATGACGGGAGCTGCAGAAGGTTCTGAACGGGCCAGGGTCTCCTCATGGCCCGGCAGCAGACACTCTGGAGTTCTCTCTGGTGCATGTGCATGCATGGCCACCACGATACCCCCTTCTCCATTCCACTGAAGTCCCACTGCTGTGTGCTGGACTACGGATGGGCCGAGTCCTTTACATGGCTTTTCACGGGGCCCTGTGACTGCCCAGGGTGCCAGCTTTTCATTGTGTCAGACCTCAGGTGCCAAAGACAGTTAATCGTGCTCCTTGGTTCATGGCCTAAAGTCCCTGCAGGTCCACACTCGGTTCCATCTGGAGGGACGGACTGAGAAGAGTGATCCTCTTTCCTTCAGCCCATCTCTGCCACCCCTGTGACACTGCATCCTGACCTTCCTTTTTTATGTGCCTGTGACCGACTGCACGCAGATGTGGCCATGTGATAGCAATCACGCTAGTTCACTTTTCTTTCTCAGCCCTATGCAGTGATGCTGCCGTGTTCTGTGTTGCTATGTGTCTGTCTGCAACGCTCACGGTATGCTAGTGTCCATATCCAGTGCATTTTACATGTCTGTCCCCCATGGATGGACGCATAAGTTGCCTCCAGTGCCCCCTAAGCCAAATCAGTGCGACGAACGTCTAGTAAATGTCCCCAGCTGGGTATGAATTTCTCTGGGGCTCCCGGGTCTTATCAGAGCCCTCAGAGATACTCCTCGGGCCAGATGTCTGATCCTGCCTCCCACGCTCACCAGCAGCCGACGCTGCGCCCATTCCTGCCTCCTGATTCTCTCTGATGTGACAGACGTAAGTGACATCGTGTTGGCATTTGGTGTGCAGTCATCTGAGTACTAATCGGAGCATCTCTTCAAGTGCTTGCTGCTCTTCAGGACTTCTTTACCTCTGAATTACTGGCTCGTGTTCTTTATCTGCTTTCCTATTGGAATCCTTACAGATTTTCTTATAGATTTACGCTGGTTTGTTGAAATTTTATTTATTTATTTTTGGTTTTTGAGACAGGGTCTCACTATATAGTCAAAGCTAGCCTTGAACTCACTGGGTAGCCCAGGCTGGCCTGGACTTTGGGGCACTCCTCCTGCCTCAGCCTCCTGAGTGCTGAGATTACAGGTATGCACCACCATGCCCCACTCTTTTAAAAATTTTAGACAGGCTTGATTGATCAGTTCCTTTAGGAAGTTCTTCCCCAGCCCAAGTCACCAAGATATTCTCTGATAATTTCTTTTATTATGCTTTGTCACTCATGCTTAGATGTTTTAATCCAAGTTCAACCTCGATCATACCACCTGCTAGGGATCTGACCCTACTCTTCCTCATGTAGGGGACAAGTTTTCCCGATACTGTCTCCTATGCAGCTCCTCCATTCCCGCCGCACTTGATCATCCCTCAGCTTCCGTACACGCCCGCGTCACTCTGCTCCTCCTGACCTCAGTGGTGCCGGAACTGGGCACCCATCTGCTTTGGGACACGATGGCTGAGAGTGTGAGATGCCCTCTCTTCTCCTCTTGGTTGATTCTGCTGTCACAAACCTTTATTCCTCAAAGTATATCTTACAATAAATTCATTGATTTCTTCAAAAACCCTGCTGAAGTTTAGACTGGGATTGCATTGAATGTGTAGATCATTTTGGAAAGAACTGATAGCTTTTTAAAAATGTCTTAATGGAGTAATTTTTTTCACAGTGGTCATTACCTTTAGTTTACTTCCTAAACACTGTATTTATTTATTTGTTCTTTTGTTTGTTTGTTTTTTGTTGTTGTTGTTTTTGAGTCCAGGTGTTGTTCTGTATTCCAGGCTGGCCTTGAGCCTACTGTATAGCACAGGCTGGCCTCGAACTCACAATCCTCCTGCCTCAGCTGAGTGCTGGGATCACAGGCATGTGCCACCACTCCCAGCTTGTCCACTCTTTCTTAAAAAAACTTGCCCATTTTTTTCTTGATCTTAAAATGTATTAGCTCTCAGTTTTTCATAATACTTGTTACTATTCTTTTTTAAAAAGAAGGTAAACCCATGTTTATTTGCTATCACTGTTAAAACATTATATTCAAGTAGCAGTAATTATAATGCAAGTCCTTGCATGGAGATCCTCATTTAATGAGCTACCAATGCTAAGCTATACAAAATCACACCACTTTAAGGCTTTTCATTTCCATTTGGCCACCTCAAAGTAGCTGTGACATCATGTGGGTCCATACTAGGAGCGTGGCCCTGTAAGATGGACACACAGTCTTTACACCCAATCAATAAGGTAGACAAAGCAATGAGGCATTGTTAAATAAAAACAGCTATAGTTACTAATACTTTATAAAACCTAGGAAAATGAGCCAGGCGTGGTGGCGCATGCCTGTAATTCCAGCACTTGGGAGGCTGAGGCAGGAGAATTACCGTGAGTTCAATGCCAGCCTGAGCTACATAATAAATTCAGAGCCAGCCTAAACTACAAAGGGAGACCTGCCTCAAAAAAACCAACCAACCAACCATCAATCAATCAAACAAATCTAGGAAAATGGACAAGCTTTTTGAAGAATAAGAAAAGCAAATAGTTAAATTACTTCCCTGGTATAAAACAAAAAACAAAAACCAAGGGCCGGGATTTA
The DNA here is from genome assembly GCF_000247695.1 of Heterocephalus glaber. The sequence goes on from NW_004624734.1 coordinate 7,435,250, forward strand.
GCTCAGTGGCACCATGCCTGCCTCACAAGCACAAGGTCATGAGTTTGATCCCTGGTACCGGAAAAAAAAAAAAGAAAGAAATTACTAAGCATTGTTTGAAAATAGACCACTTCTTGTAGACACCCACTGTACATACGAGAAACTATTCCCCCTGTAAGCAAAAGAGGAAACATAATAGGAGATGTGAAAAGTGTGGACATTTCCTCCCCATCCTAATACTTCTTAAATTCTCTTTAAATTTCTGTTGTGTTAATAGTTTTCCCTGGTTTTGCTTGTTTATTTTGTTATTTGCGTTTTCTGGAGGCAAGTGCTTTAGATTTAGTCTTTCCTCTCGTCGCTGCTGTTTTCTCTCTCGCTGATTTTCGTCGTTGTCCTCATTTACTATTGTGCACAGCCGGCTGTGTGACTGTCTCCTGCGCCTTTGGCTGATGGCTCGGCGACCTACGAGCTGCTGCTTCTTCTCTGACCTCTGACCTTCATCCTTCTGGACCAGGCCCCTCTCTTAGGGGCAGCTTCTTCCTCTCTGGGGTAACTTGGCTTTCCCCGATGAACTCTAAAGATGACTTGGTCATACTTCTACCAGGTTAGCTGTGCTGGCTGCTTAGTCTGGCCTTCTCAGGACCAGCTGAGCCTGTTTTCTGTCCTGACTGAATTCTGGCCCCTGGGTGACTTAGGAGGGAAAAGGCTGATTGACTCCAGGGCAAGGCAGTGCCACCCGCTCAGCACCTGGCGGGCCGAGCTGCATCACAATGTGGTGGAGCCCGGGTGCTCGAGCAGATCTGAATGGAAGTGGGCAGAGGCCTAGCTGCCTCCTAGTGCAACCAACTCCCTCCCTCCCTTGAGAAGGGCAGGACCTTCTTAGTGACCTGCCACCTGTTCAATGCCCGCCACCGCCACCAACATGGCACTCACATTTCACTGTGAGTCTTGAGACACAGATGGTGCTGGAAACAATGCACTGCTCTCCGCCATTTCAAGACAGCATCCTCGAGGGCTCCGTGCCTCCTGTCAGGGTTCATCATCCCAGATCTTCATTCAGCTGCCTTCCTGTGGCTCCGTCTCCAGGTTCCTGGCTCCCTCCCTTTCAGGATGATAAAACAGTCAAGTGAGAGAAAATCCCCTTGCCCACACCATGCCTGCTGCCCTGGGTGAAGAGCCAGGCAGGCGCGGGAGAAGGTGGGACCCGAGACGCACATTTCTGTCTGCAGAGCTGTGCACCAGATTTGGAGCCCACGAGGCTGCAAGGGTGTCCGTTTCATCTGCAGACTGTGGGTTAAAGATTGCGATGCACAGGGCAATCTGGAAGCCACCAGAGCTCTCTGTGTGACTTGAGGATGGCATTTAAATCCTCTGGGCCTTCACGACCTCACCTATAAAATGGAGACGGTGATAAAAATTGGTGTCTCGGAAAGTTGTGGGGAGGATTAAATGAGCTTCTATCTGAGGGTGGATTTATAGGGCACGGGTGGTAGTTCCCATGAAGGCATCAGGACCTGCTTCCAAGCCTTCCTGGCCACATGCTCTGGCTTCAGTTAGGTGCTTGATCTGATGTTGCCATGCACGGCTTCTCTTTATTTGAAGTTATGTGTGTGTTACAGAGAGGCAGCATACAGCTAGAAATACTGTGGGGGGGGGGGCTGTGGCGAACAGCACATTGTCCCTCAGGCCCATTCTTCCCTCCCCCATGCCCATGCTCTTCATCACTGAAGGCATTCATCAGATATTTATTGAGCAGCTACCACATGCCAGGCATCATTCTAGGGCCTGACTGGCAGCAATGAGTAAGGCAGAATCCCTGCCCAGATTCCACTAACCTCACAGTCTCAATTCGGGGAGGCAGCAGCCAAGGTAAAAGCATATGAGATAATTCAGTGCATGTTCAAGGGGCTACTTTTCACTTCTGCATCAGTTGTATTTTGCATGTCGTTGTAAGGCCTTACCATCTGTGTCAGTGTCTCCACACTACTTTATGCATAAGTGCAGTAGATTTACAGAGCCTTGGTGAATGACTGTGGGGCTCCCACATTGTCAGGGCACCCACCCATCTCAGTGAGATCCTCTAAGCCTCCCCCTCCTCATGCACCGTGGGCAGCTTAGGAAGGAGGCACAGCTGCAAGTCTGGCCAATCAGGGCTTCGCCTTCTTCAGGTCATGCAGTTGGTTGATGGCAGTGGGCATGTGACTCAGCTAGGCCAATCAGGCGTTGACTGCACCCCCAGGAAAGAACCTTTTCTTTTTCTCTTGGACTCAAGTCAGGCAGAGGGGGAGAACAGGAAAGAGAGAGACAGAGTCCCAGAGAGAGGAGATGCCCTTGCCTTTTCACTTTCCATGTCAGGAACCCTGGCTTGGTTTCCATCCCTTCCCAGGGAGCACTCCAGCTCCCCTCCTCTGGAACAGTTTCTGGCATCGGGTCCACTCCATCCCCAGAGTCGCTGCAGCTGCAGTCGCCTGGTGAGACTGCTTCATAGGCTACCTCCCCTCCCAGTCTCGCTCTCCTGGTCCCCCGAGTGCTCCCAGCCACCTCCTAGACCCACAGCCCGTGGAGGGCTCCTTGTTTCAGGGCCCTGCTTCCCTGTCAGGGGTCGCGAGAGCGTGGAGTACAGGGTGCCTGGCCTGGTGCCCACACAGAGGCTGCAAGTCCTCTGATTCTGAAAAACATGCTTATTCATTTTTCACGTTAAAGGATAAACTGGAAGCCGTTCTCAAGCTGCCTGACAGGCCGGGTGCACAGGTGATATTTATTATAAGTTTTACTGACACAAAAGATGTATGGCACATGACTTACAAATAGTAAAAATACTCTAGATTGCAAATGCATACAACCAGTTGATTCTTACAGAACGCTTTTATTTTTCTTCTGTTTCTTTCTTTGAGACCAGATCTCATTACGTTACCCAGGCTGGCCCTGAAGTCCCGTGTGTGAGTGATTCTCCTGACTCAGCCTCCCAGGTAACTGGAAATACAGGGGTGCACCACGCTGCCTGGCTTTTCATTGATTTTTTTGTTATGGTGATTGACCTCTCATATCCTTAGCCAACTTCTGGCTGCAATGCAAAAATTAGGCCACTTACAGGAATGTTGGTTGATGTTTTCATCTCTGTTAGTAGAACAAAACGGAAATGATGACAACACTAGTTCACTAATGATTAGAAAACTCCTTTGCTCCCTTAGATAATAGTTTTCAAATGCTGGGAGAGCATGTCTTCCATTTATGGGCCATTCACAACCCAGTTTACCCCACATTGGTTTTGGAAGCCTGGACATCCAACACAGCAATGTGAAGTAAGTAGAGTCTGGCAGTTTGTGGTGTTTATAGATTTCTATGGCAGAAACATCACCCCAGGGCTCTTCCCAGCTACTGCACTTGAACACACAGCTGGGGAGAGACCCGAGTGGCACATCTTACCATGGGATTTCTACCCTATCCATGCAAGATGTATAAATAGCCTCAAAAGCATAGATAGTGTTAAAATAATCGGGAGGTGATGAGTTTTGAGTATTTCTTTTCTTTGGTTTTTAATAAACTTCAGAACAATTTTAAGTTCACACCAAAATTGAGCAGAAAGTATAGAGAGTTCCCAGATGTCCCTGTCCCCACTGACACTCATCTAATACCACACCAGGGTGGTACAGCGGTTGCAATCAGAGGCTCTGCATGGACACAGCATTACCACCCGATGCCCGCAGTTCACACCGGGGTTCATGCTCAGTGGTCATGTTTGCTGACTTTTGACAAATGATGACGCGTGTAGGACCATCATAGAGAAAAACGTTGCTATTCCCTTTGTTCCCACATAATTATTAAATTGTAAGTTTGCATAATTTAATTTAATGATTCCTCTGTTTAATAGTTGGCTCACAAAATTCCTGAACTTTTAGCAGTCGGTCCTCAGGGGCCAGTGCTTGTGGCCCCAGCACACCCTGGCATGGGCTCACTGTGGGCAGCTTCGTGTCTTCAGGTGGAGCTAGAAGTGCTCTGGGTACCTCTGAACTCAGAGCACCTTGTCACTGCATTGGACAGGGTCCTGCCTCCTATGTCCTTCCCCAGGGGAGGGAGGACTTCGTCCCCTGCCACTAGAGCTGTGAGCCACCAGGTGCCTGTCAGGACTGGCTGGTTTGGAAACAGGTGCAAGGCTCAGGAGCCCCACATGGGCAGCTGCACCCCATGGCTCAGCAGCAAGGGTGCTTCTCCAAGCCCCGTCCTCCCAGGTGTAGCCGTTTGTGTAAGCACATTCCTGTTTGTAGGTCGAAGCCCCAAAAGGCTTACAATAAAAATCAAGGACAATTTTACCTTGAAAAGGAATCGCTTAATTGGAGAGGCACAGCCTGAAGTTCTTCAGTTCAAGCTCTTGAGTGTTGTGCGTCTCTCAGGAGCTACAGCCCCTCCCCCAGCACACCCGCCTGCTGTGTTAGAGACTGCCCCACTGTGCACGCTGTGCACGCTGTGTTAGAGACAGCCCCGGGCCTGGAGGGCGCCTCCTGAGTGTTCTGATTCCCCAGAACTCTGTCGAGGGCTGAGGTTCAGGTCAGCGGATCATACAGCCCACATGGCTGGGCAACTCTGGAACAGAGAGTTTGCCTCACCATGATGGGAAGCAAACTGTGGCTGCAACCCCGTGGTTCCTGAAATAAGAAAACCTTCCCGGGAACCAAAACCTAGCTGCTCATTCACCAAGCACTTGTGCAGCGCCTGCAGCATCTCGTGTACTGTTCTTCATACTTTCCACATGTGAATGCATTCAAATCTCATAAAATACATGCTACTGAGTAAATACATTGAGACCTCAGAAGGGTGACTGTCACAATTTGAACCCAGGAAGCCCAAACTATGATGTTGCCTGAAGCAGCAGAGAGCAGAGCCCCAGGAGGGCATGCTGAGAATTCAGGTGGAGTGGTGAGCGTCAACCAGGTCTTACACAAATGCACACACAGACCCCCACACACATACCACACCCACATACATGTGCATGCCCATGGCCATATAACACAGATGGATGCATAATCACACACATGCAAGAACACATTTGCACAGATATTTATAACTGTGCACAGCACAACACATGAACACACAAAGGCACGAGAAGCGTAGCATGGGTCTACATGTGCTAACCACACATGTGAACATATATGCACATGGATACACTTGTGTACACAGTGCATGCTTGTGTACACATGAGCACTCCCATGAACACATCCAGAGGCATGTACACACACAAGCAGTCACACACACACATGTACACTTGCTATATCTTCACCCTGGCCAGCATCATCATCAGATCTCAGCTTCCAGCTGCTCACTCCACTGGGGGCAGAGAGACATGGGAAACTGCTTCTCTCTAAACCTCAGCTTCTTCATCTGCAAAATGAGACTCGATTTTCCCTTGATGAGTGAGCAGATTCTTTCTAAGCAGCAAAGCAAAAAATGTGTGAGCTAAAAGTGTGACCATTTGGGTCAGGAGTGAAGTACAGCTCCCGATGGACTCTGACCACCGGCAGTGGTGGGGAGGGTGTGTATTGGGGGACCAGGAAGCTGGGGCTCCGGGCGCCTGAAATGCTTGTGGTGAACTGGGATTTCTACCCAGGTCTCTGTCCTTGCGGTCATCACAGGCCCCTGAGGCTCTGAAACACCCAAGAGCCAAGTCAGGAGGCTCTTTCCCCAGCCCACTGTGTCTTCTCTTTGATCTGCCACCTCCAAGGCAGGGCCAGGCCTCACAGGCCAGCAAGCTGCAGTCCTTTAGCGACCGTGGCCTCGGGAACCGTGGAAAGGTTGTTGTGCCCTGTGCGGCCCTTGATGAATAGTGAAGATCCTGCTCCCCTCCTCCTGCCACCCCCCACAACCTTCCATCTGCAGCACCAGGACAGCTGTCCCAGAAGGTGCCTAACATCTGGCCCCAAAAGCTTGGAAATCTGGCTTCAATTCCTGGCCTCACTGCTGCCTGGCTCTAAAAGGGCACAAAATATTAGTCGTGGGCAACACATGAGTAGCACAGAGCCCAGCATCAGGAAAGAGGATGAGCTCAGGAGTGCTGAGGAATGGGAAGTGTTGAGGGGTGGCGTGGGTAGCCATTGCACTCCCCTCTATATGTGCAGTAGGGGACAGTGACAGTAGCTTTGTTCAACTTTTTTGTTTGTTTGTTTGTTTTTGAGATGGTATAATTCAGGCTGGCCATGAGCTCACTATGCAGCCCAGTCTGGTCTTGAATTTGGGGCAATCCTCCTGCTTCAGCCTCCTGAGTGCTGGGGTTACAGATGTGTGCTACCACAGCTGGCATGTTCAATATTTAAGAAACAATGCCAGCTGCTACACGGAGCCAGGGCAGGAGACAGAGCCAAAGAGGTGAACTTCCAGCCTCAGGTCCCCAATGCTGGGATGGCAGCAAAGCATGAACAGAGCTGAGCTCCTATTTGGAAAGGCAGTGAAGCCGGAAAGGCCTGAGCTTGAGTCTCAGCTTTGCCTCTTATTTGCTGGGAACCCTCGGCAAAATTCCACAGCCTCTCTGAGCTGTGCCTTTGTCTTTCATGAAATGGAGATAATTCCCTCTGCCTCTGAGCTATTGTAGATGCTAAGTAAACAGTGGTCCCTGGGAGGGTTGTGGTTTGCAGATTTCCCTTCATGGTGGCAGGGAATCTGTCCAGCTAGGCCCCAGGAAAACTCCAGACTGCCTGCAGGGGAGAAAAGCTCCAACAGCCTCCTCTCCTGCACTTGGTGCTTCGCTTACCTTTCTGAAAATTAAATTAAAATTCAACAGTAGTGCCATTGTGGCTTGTACATCGCCGGTCCTGCCCCTGTGTAGTCTTTAATATCCACCGCTGACAGGATGGAATTAGCTGCATTTTTTTTGTTGTTTGGGGTTTTATTTCTGCTCTGACTTTCATTCCTCTCCACAGGGGTGTAAGCTGGTGTTTAATCCATCCTGAGACTACCTGGCCACTCTTCAGCAGGATGGGAAGGTGGCCGTAGCCCTTGTGGGCTGAGGTGAGCAGCGGTGACGTGGATCGGGCACCTTCTGTCGCTCTTCCCCATGGTCCGAGTTGTCCAACACGGCTGCGCAGCCGGGGAATCAGTGTGGAATTATCGTTAAGCCTCCTGATCATTATCCTCATTAGAGGTAACCGGAGCCTGGCGGGCCTGAGCGCAGCCCTAAACCCCACTAAGACGGGACGCGCTCGGGAAGAATACGCTGTGTGTAATTTAATAATCCTGGAAACAAGTCTGCATTCTTTTTTGTCTTTGGCCCAAAGGAGAGGCAATTCCTGATGTAGCCAGAGCAGTGGAACTGTGCCCGGTGGGGAGGAAGGCCAAGTGCTGGACAAGAGGGGCCGCAGGGCTGGGAGGCTCTGTTCCATTGCTGGGCTACGGTCACCTTTCGGTCCTCCTGTCCCCTACAGGTCCCGGTGGGCTCTCAGAACCTTCTAGAACCATGGTCCTCAAACCTTCTAGAAACTTCATGTGCATTGGAGGAAGGGCCTCTTTCTCCAGATCACTGAGGCCCCCATGCACCCCTTCAGGGCATCCTAGGTAGGGCCTCCAGCAAGCCCCTACAGGGCGACTGCCTTCCCTTCGGGCCTCTGTCCCCTCCCACCAAGGCCTCACTCAGCTCCCTGGGCTCCAACATCCACCCTGCCTGACTCCCTGTCATGGTGTCCTGGGCACCCACTGTCTACACCGCAGGCCTCATCAGACCCCTCCCAGGCCCTCCCTGGCTAGCTTACCTGTCAGCCTGACATCCTGGGCTCACCCACACCTGGCTGTCCCGGCCCAGGGATGATTTTGTGTCCCACACACAGAGCAGACAGGCCACAAAGACAGCTTACACCCTCACCTCTCCAGAGCCTCCCCAAGCCCAGAAAGAGAGAGAGAGAGGGAGAGAGAGGGGCAGGGAGAGATGATTTCAGAGGAAAAACTGGAGCTTCAGGGAAGTAAACTGACTTCACTCTAATGAGGGCTGCCCAGGACGGGAACCTGGACCTTGTGAGGCAGAGCCTGGCTGTGTCCTCCAAGGCCCCATGGGGGAATTGCCCTCACCGCATCCCGTCCGTCCGTCCAGGCCTGAAACCCCAGATCTCCAGTGTGACTGTGTTTGCAGACAGGGCCTTTCCAGGGTAATTCAGGTAAAGGGACCTTGTGTGGATGGGTCCTAATCCAACAAGACTGGTGTCCTCATAAGAGAGAGATCAGGACACGGACACACACGGGGGAGCCACAGAAGACACGGAGAGGGGGAGGGAGGCTCGGATGAGCTATAGCTGCTGACATCCTGATCTTGGACTCCAGCCTCCATCTCTGTGAGGAAAACTGGTCCTTGCTGTTTAAGCACCAGATAGGTGAGATGTGTTTGGGGCAGCTCCAGCGACTAGCCGCTCCCTCCTGCTGTGAACACCCAGCCGAACCTGCCTGCTCCAGCCTTCCCTTGGTACCCAGGGGCACGCGACACCCACAGGTGGGGCTGTGACCTGGACTGAGGTGGTGCGGGTCTGTGGGGCAGGAGGCCCACGCTGTGGGCATCAGCAGGCATGTGCAGTGGAGCACTCGGCTTTCAGGACAGTCTTTCTCATGACTCGCTGTCATTACTCACTTACACTTTGCTCTGTGACATTAGCTTGCGTGTTTGAGGAATACTCCAAGTCCTTGGAGCTGGGAATGTGGCTTCTAAAAGAACCTTTTGCATATTTCGTACACACCACTATGTATGTATGTATCATGTACAGGTATGCATGTGGGCATGCATCACAATTACTTTTATGCATAATTCATCCACTGAAAATTATATATCTGAGCAACTCATACATGACTGTATTTCCATCTTATGTATAAAGTAGCATTTCTTCCTCCTGTGTTTGTCATCAACTTACCAAAAAGGAAGGGGTACTTCTCTCGCTAGTTTTATTTTCCAGAAACCTGCTGAGACGCCATGCAGAGAGGTCAGGTCACTGGCACACGACATAGACTCTGGCCTTGACCCTTGCAACATTGCCTTTAAAATGTTTTGAGTCTTATATTTTAGTCCTGTATGTCTGCCCTTGAAATGAACCAACTGAGTTCTGACACCTGCATGTGCTTGTCCTCCTGTGCGTGTGTCCCCATGTGTCCCTGTGTCCCTAAGTCCCTGGTCATAGGCTGGAGAGTGAACCCGGGTGCTTAATGAAGGCTGATGTTTTCTTTCAGACCTGGGTCCAGCCTGGTGGGTGCCGGCCTACTGAAGCAGCACGGAGGAAAGAGGACAATCCTCAGTGCAGAGGAGGTGGCTCTGGCTGCACCTGTCCCTGTGCTCTTCCCTCCAGTGTCTCAGGATAGTGGGGACCCTTGGGTCAGGAAGGTGCACACTGCAGTGGGGGGTCAGACGTGGGCCTCCACGGGGGTGGTGGGGCCAGTGTCTTCGGCTACCTGGAGCACCCCAAGAGCTCTCCTGACTCTGCTCCACATGGGCAGCCTGGGCCCCTCTCCGATGTGGACACTGGGATCCCACCCCTGGGACTGTGGGCTCTGTTTTCGGTCCCACCCAGCAGAAGAGGACAGAGCCATTGAGCCATGAGGGACTGGTGGCAGGGCTGGGGGCAGTGGGCACCGAGCAGGAAGGGCCACTTGCTGGGGGTTGGGGGGGCTTTGCTGGGGGCCACATTTTCGCATGAACCTGGAAGATAAGTGTCTTAGTCACTTCTTTGTCACATGGACAAAGAACCCTAAACCCACAATTTAGAGGAGGAGAGTTTTATTTGGCTGTCTGTGTTTAGAGGATTCAGTCTGTAGTCAGCTGGCTCCAAGGTGGGAGGGCTATGGTGAGGGCCGGGTGGAGGAAAGGCACTTGCCCCACGGCGAGCAGGAAGCAGAGCAGAGGAAGGGAGGAGGCGCAGAGGGAGACACACCCTTCCGGGTCACTCCCTCTTCAGACCAGGCCCACCTGTAACAGCACATTCAGCCACAGATCCATCAGAGGATTGATTAATCCACTGATGAGTACAGAGACCCCCGGTCCAGTCACCTTCCGGCACCCCCAGCACATGCATCTCTGGGGTACAGTCTCGACCTAAACCGTTCGGGGCGTTAGAGGGGGCACGGGCCATGCACCTGTGCCTTTCAGCAGCCCCTTGGCCACTGGGCTCCTTACCCCCAGGCGCCGGGCTGGGACCTGGCTCTCAGCAGAGGTGAGCGTGGCCATCTCCTCTCTGACCTCCAACAGGCAGGGAAACAGCGGGCCGAGGGCTCTAGCAATGGGAGTGGGTTGGGGCGGTCACTCAGGGGTCACCAGTGACCTTCCCAAGAGGGCTGCAGAGGAAGTGCCCATGGCCTGCAAGCACTGTTCCCGTGGTGCCAGGCCCTGCATGCCAGCCTTTGCGGTTTCTCTAAGGACAGTGTCCATTCTGAGCACCAGAGCATGGTCCTCGCCACACATGCCCGTGACAGCACCTGAGGCAGAAAAGCAATGCTCTAGCTCACACTGTCCACCGAGGCCACTCTGGCGTGGCCACCTGGGCAGAACAGGTCCTCTGTGGTTGTCACCCATTGTGCCCAATCTGAGGGTGGCTGTCGGCAGTGTGTCCCGGGCAGACGCAGGCAAGCACTTCCCCCTGGGGAGCATGGTGGAGGCCCAGATGCACAGTGGCCTTGCTCATTTCAGCGAGGTGGCTTCCCCAATGCAGGCTGTCAGGTGACATTGGTTTGTTCCTCAGGAGAGACCCCTGCCCATCCCACTGCCAGGCCTCATGTCTACTGGGACGATGAGAGCAGATGTGCTGGATCCTACATGCCCACAGCATGGTGCTACACACATGCTGCAGAAGTGCTGTGAGACACCCAGAGCACCCCGGGGGCATGAGAGGGGACTTCCTGGAGAAAGTGATGCATCTGATAAACCACTTGCGGCGTGGGGAACAGGACCTTTTGTCACAAGAGGCCCGAGTGAAGGACCTTTAGAAGGACTTCCTGCTGGGCATGCAGGGACTCAGCAGGGCACACATGGACCAGAGGAGGCAGGCAAGAAACACTGAGCCAGAGCCACTAGCAAGGTGAGATGGAGTTTTAGATGTCCAAAGGCCATGAAGCCCAGCAGAAGGATGAAGATGATACCGACGGAGCACACAGGGAGGTTGAGAGGCGGGTGGTGGAGGAAAGGATGAACTGGGCATGCGTGCTGTCCCCTGACCAAGTCTGGCCAGCGCCTTTCCTGGCACCTGCTGGCTCCGATTGAGGCTGCCTTGTGTCGAAACTGAAGGACATGACCTGAGTCCATCAGTGCCCTGTCCCTGACACTCATGCCAATGGCCTTGCGTCCCCATCTAGGAAACAGGGAGTCACAGTGTCTATCTGTAGGATTGGCACACACGTGTGTGCCTGTACCACTGCGATCGCCAGGCAGCACCTGCACTGCTAAATGTCCCACGTGCTAGGTGCGAGGTGCGAGGTGCTAGGCTGCTGCTGTCCCGGGGAGAAGCACCCAGAGGGCATGGCAGCTTGCTGAGGACAGGACCAGCGCAGTTAGTGCTGTCTCTGTCGCTATCCCAGCCCAGCCCCAGCGCCTCAGCTCCGAGCTGCCTGCTGTAGGAACTGTCCACTCCTCGCTGTGCTGTGACCAGGTCCCCACGCTCGCTCTCTTCATCTCTTCCCTTTGTCCTTTCCTGGAGCCACAATGGGTGGCACGGTAAGGTCGGGACAGGCGAAGCCAGGGATCAGAGGGGAGGGGACGGGAGAGCCGCTGCCTGGAGCTTCCCAGCCACCTGGATGAACAGTGAGGGGCACACATCTGCAAAGAGGGGACCCCGACAGGAAGCCAGCACTAGACCTGCCCGGGCTGGGGCTTGAGGTCCAGGAAGGGGCTGCCAAGGCCACGGGAGACTTCTAAGGCAGAGGCGGTCCTGAAGCTGTTGGTCCAGGTGGCTGTTTGTCTGGGGCTGGGCTCTGAGTTTCCAGGCCCTTTCTTGCTCTCACTGGGGAAGGTGTGGGGCAGGGCCTGGCGGACAGTGAGTGCCAGCTCGGGGCAGGGGTGTGGCTAGGAAGCAGGTAGCATAGCTTTGGTGGGGAGGAGGACCCAGAGTCAGCTGCTGGGAGTCCACGTCCTGAGCTGGGGCCTGGGCCAACGTTTGACCTCTCAGAGCCTCGGCCTCCTGTCTCCAAGAGGGCCCAGGGTGCTGACAAGGCCAGGGATACAGAGGTGGCCAGGGGCAAGTGGGGCCAGCTCCCAAGGAGCCCGGGGACCCCAGGCTGTGCTCCGGTTCCCTCTGCTCTTTCACTCCTTCCACCCCTTCCCTTCTTCCTGCAGGGAATCAGCCATCCCCAGGGTCCCCAGCCGCCAGCCCCCACCCCTGGCTCCCCTCAAGGTCAATTCTTCCTCCTCCTCCTCCTCCTCCTCCTCTTCTTCTTTTGAGACAGGCCTCACTATGTGCTGGTCTCAAACTCTGGGTGATCTTTCTCCCTCAGCCTCCTGGGTGCTGGGGTTGCAGTTGTGTGCTCAACACACCCGGCTTTCAGAGTCAATTCTAAGCCCTGGACCTGCCGGGGCTTCTCCTTGTCCTGCTGTTGGCCTCACAGCTCCTCTGCTGGTGGCACCACCCGGCCACCTGGCCCTTTGATAGACGCCAGAGATCAAGCCCTGTCTGCCACCTCCAGCCCCGACCCTGGGGCCTCAGCTTACTGATCCTCAAAGTGGGGATGGCAGTGTCTGCACCTCCCCGAAGGAGGTCCTGGAAAGGCCCTGGCCGGTGCCTGCCTGCGGGGAAGCTCATCAGCTGCATCCGCCCTTCCCCGCTCGAGCACAGCGCCAGGCTGCTAGGGCGGCCAAGGAAGTGAGGCTCTGGTGGGGTGCTAGGAATTGATCCTAGAACCTCGTGTATGCAAGGCAAGCACTGTACCCCTGAGCTACCCGCCAGCCTCAGAGCAGAAGCTCTTACATGCCTTGGGCAGCAGAATTTTAAAGTACTTTTGTCCTGTCTTGGACAAAATCCTAAAGGGCTGTTTTTGACCCTCACATGTCTCTGAGGCAACTAGGCCAGGGATTATTTATTCTCAGTCCACAAAAGAGAAAAAACAGCCTCAGAGAGGTTGAGTCACTAGTGCAAAGTCACTCAGCCAAGTCCACACAGCGGGGCTTGGCCATGGGCTCTCTGGGCCCCCAGCCCAGAGCCCTTTCCCTTATACGCTCCTGCCTTATGTACTTCCTCCTGAAAATGACTCAGCAGGGTAGAAATGCAGGCTTGACCTTTAAAACCTGAGGCCAAATATGGGGCCTGAAGCTGAAAAGATGCTCTTTTCCCAGCTTGGAAGTGACCCGGCCTAGTCTGTAAGAGAAGCAAGACATGAAAGATCTGATGGTCACACGGGGAAGTTCCGGCCAGAAACACCCACAAACATGTGTCAGTCAACAGATCTGTAGGGTCGTCACCACACAGCAGTCTCGAGCTCACGGACCGGAGAGCGAGGCCCAGCGGAGGAAGGAGGGTGTGGGTGGGTGGCGTGTGTGATCTGTTGATTTGTGTGTGTGTGGTGTATATATGGGATAGTATGAAGTGGTGTGCTATGTTTCCCTATGTGATGTGTGTATGTAGATACTGTGTGTTGTGTATTTGTGTATGTACTTTAAGTGATGTGTGTGATGTATATATGTGATATTTGTGATGCACATGTGTGTAACATGTATGTGTGATGTGTATGCTGTGCGTGTGTGCACACCCACACCCACTTGTGTGTTTCCATGCCTGCTTCACAGTGTTTTCCTGCTAACGGTGACAAGGTCAGGGAGAAATTTTCTGTGACTAATTAGGTTTGAACTTGCCAGAGAGAAAGTGGACACTGCCAGCTTATTGTATGAGAGTGAAACAAAGTTTGAACTGGAGTGAACTTAATTTCCTTTGCACTGAAAGGAAAGAAAGATTAATGAAATATCCCCAAATCCATCCTGTTAGTTTTTATTAAATCAGCAAATGAAATTTAACCTCCAATTCTGTTAGAACGTCCTTTCCTGTAGATTGGGTTTCAGCAAGTCTAAGTGAAATAGACACACTCCCTAGAACAACATTTCGATATGAAAATTGCATTATTGCCATCAACATCAGGTTACTAGGGAACAAACCACTTGGAAAACAATTAATTCCACAAGGAGCAGAATGACACATACGTTGCTTCAAATCTATATGAGCCGCAAGGTCCTATTATGCTGTTTCTGTAAGACCACTTCTTACTGCTTTGATAGTATTGAAAAAACCAGTTGGGTTTTGTCATAGCAGTGTCAATACATCTATCTTCGAATAGAGGGGACAAAAAGGAGGGTAATGAGGACCGAAGACAGATACATGTGGTTGCTTTTAGAATGTACCCACCAAAAGGAAGGGCAAACTGAGCCTTAAGAAGGTGAAGTGCCGGCTAAGGTCGAAGCAGGGCTAGTCAAGCCCAGTATGCTAATTTGCCATTGTTCGAGCCGGAAATGCCTGCATCACTTCCTTCATTCATTGGATGCAACAGCAAGCTGAATGCCACCGTGTGCCAGGTGCCCCGATGGTCTTGGGAACCCTAACTGGACACGTGCGGGTGATAGCTTCACCAAGCCTTCTGTGATGTGCTTGATTACTGATTCCTGATTCCATGTGACCTGGAGCACAGCCCGAAGAGGAGAGAGAGAGAGAGAGAGAGAGAGAGAGAGAGAGAGAGAGAGAGAGAAAGGCCAACACCCTGCCCTTCCCAGGAGCCGGGGTGAGGGGAGGATCCTAGAGGATCCAGGGTCACCGAGTGAGCAGTGCTGGAGCTCAGAGCCCCTGGGTCCTGAGCACATCTTGCCATTGTTGGGCAAACAGCAGGCTGCCAAGGCTACGCACTGAGGCCAGGAGGGACGTGGGTCACTTGGATCCACCTAAAGATGCTTTGCAATCGAGTTACCTGGAAAAAGCTCGCTTTTCTTCTCAGCCATGTGCTGCTTATTGGGCTGAAGAAAAACAGGACAAATATTTGCCCACGAGAAGAGTTTGCTTGGGAACCATCTGGGTGCTGAGACCGACAGAAGTCTGGGGATCGTAGCATGAGGAAGGGGTCCCTTCACCAGGCAGGGGGCACCTACCAGACTCAGCTCACAGCTCCAGAAAGGGCCCTCCGTCAGCACTGCCCTTGGAGGGAGATGCTTGTGAGGACTCCTAGGTGGGAATCCTGAGCTGCAGTGACTCCGTCCCTTAGCGTGTGTCACCCACGCTGCTTCCAGGAACCGAGGGAAGCCTGTGGCTCATCAGGAGACCAAGTGACAATCTCCCCCACTTGCCTTCCATCTGGGCCGTGCCTGAGTGTAAACCCTGCCCTACCTCTGCCAACCTT
Organism: Heterocephalus glaber; assembly: GCF_000247695.1. The sequence goes on from NW_004624734.1 coordinate 7,450,535, forward strand.
CGGGCTGTGGCTCATTCCGCTGGGAATTAGGGACAGTGCTCTGCCCCTTTCACCAGGCCGTTGTCAGGCTACATGACAGGGAGAACACGCTCACTCACTCAGCACACCCCCGCACACCACTGACGTTCAGAGAGAGAGCTCTGATTCTCAGCCCATTCTCAAGACCTTCCTTTGAAGCATGACAAGCCATGTGGAACTCTTGGCTTCCAACCCTGGACATTAATACCCTGCTCAGCGGCCTCCGGGGGACCCTTCTCCAAAGGGCAGGGTGACAGCGATCAGAACACAAACACACAGGGGACCCGGTGGACTTCCAAGTGCCCACAGTTTGGGCCCCATCAAAACTCTATTAGCGGCATAAAATATTCGATGCGATGGCCAAGAGGAGGCCCCTTTGCCAAGCCTCCCCCAGCCTGTTCTCTGGAATTGATTACTCGGAGCCTTTCAGAAACGCAGAAATAAAGCGATGCCAGGGCCGATGAACAAGCCGGGGCCTGGCTCATGTTTCCCATCCAGCAGCCCCCCTTCTCCCCCACCCCGGAACAAAGTCTTCTCCAGTTTTTAGTAAACTTAACTTGACAATCGTCAAAGGGAATCAAACATTGAAGAAACGAAGCCTCTAAAAGACGTCAGAAGAAGTCAGAACCGGTAGAAATCCACTAAGCGTCCACCCACCCGCCTCCCTCAAATTATCATTTAAATCTTTTAGGAACAGGCTCCAGGGGCTGGATTATTTAACTTGCTGGCAAGAATGCATTTAGGAAGGGCACTTGTGTTTATTTTGGGTCTTACCTCTTGCCTCCTTTGAGTAATCCTCCCGGCCGGCCTTAATCTGAGGGTTATTGGGAAGACACCAATTAGCAGCAATCTCAAATCCCACACTAGTGGGGGATCCCCTGGAAGGGAGGTAATTAGCTGAGGGTGCTGCTCAGGTCTCTGCAGGTGGAGGGGTGGGAGCTGGCTCGGACCACCCTCAGGCAGAGTGGGAGGCTCTTAACAGGCACCCCAGGGTGTGACCCTAATGCACACTGGCCTCCACCAGCTAAGTGGATTGCCCCGCCCCCTGCCCGCTAATAACTCCAGCTGGGGTCCTCTCTCCACACAATGCCTCTTTACAGCACAGGATTTAGCGCTGAATAAGCCGAGGTGCATCCTAAACATCTGGGCACAGCTGGCTCGCTGGGGCAGCCCCACACTCAAGGCCCCAGCTTCTCTGGTCACACAATGTGACCAGATTCCTGGATCTAAGTCCTGCTGGGGACAGGGACACAATTCATCTTTGTGGGTCATTTCCCAGGTGACAAACCCTAGGCTGGGTAACTTATAAACGATTTTAATATAATCCCAGCCCGACCATCCCCATTGGTATATGCCTGTCCCCGAAGGAGAGGACATAGCAAGGCCACCATGGAGGAGGGCCCTGGGCTGGCCAGGGAAGCCCCAGCAGGAAGATGTGTTGGCACACGAAGATGCCTCTCTCTTGCTGTGTGTCCATGCTGGGGAGGCCTCTGGGGCCAGTCCTCAGGGCTGCCGAGGCTACTCCTGTCTGGGCTCTGCCGATGCCGTGCTCAGAAGGGATTGTTTGGAGACAGCAGTTCTCCCGCTGTTTCCTTTCATGCAACGGAACAGAATGCCTGCGGCCTGCCTGGCGGTGGACCCTGGGCTGTGACATGAGGAGGTAAACTCAACAGGCTGGAGGTCAGAGCCAGAGGCCCAAGTGGGGCATTGCCCAGACCTGGCCCGTGACACACGTGATCGTCTGCCACCCAAGGATGTCAAAGGGCCACTCAGAGCTGCGTGTGCATCGTTGTCCACACGTGGAGGTGAGTCGTGCGTGCGTTTCTCTTCCTGTGCTGTGAGTTGAGGGGAACCGATGCTGTGCAAGGTATGAATCAGGAAGGTCCAGGCACGGTGGTTTCCTGCCTGATGGAGACACTGTCCACCTCCCAGATAGCTTCCTGACCTTGGGACCAGTGACAGACGCACTGAGTGCTAGCAAGAGTCTTCGAAGGCTTCACACCAGGAGGTGGGTAAAACAGAGGACAAGTGCCTAAATAAGAACGAATTATGGGAAACGTCACCTTGCCACTAATCCCTTTCCACAGGCCCCCTGGCTTTGAACACACTCAGCCCACCATTCTTGCCACTTTGTGAAGCAGTTACTATTATGACAGTACCTGTCAGAAACACGGCGGGGTGTTCTCCTCCACTTTAGTCACTGGGTCCGGCACCATGCGACGCCTGGCTCTTCCACAGGTCAAAATGGTCATGATAGGTAAATGCTGGGAAACAAGTCAGGACAGTGAGGCAGTCAATCCAGTGAAACTAAAAGACACTCGCGCGAGAGGGCATGCAGAGCTGCTTCAGAAAGTGGCAAAAGCAATGAGATAAGTATGTGCTCCAAGTGAGGGGAGTATTTTGAGAGGGATTAATGGTATCGTGTCTTGCTGTAACAAATTTTAGAAATTTAAACATCCACTGTATGTTTTGATTGCACCATGTACATTTTCCTGGGAAGATACCCAGCCCCTATGGCTTGCCCGGGGGCTTGTTCTGTGGTCTTGGGCAAGACATGACCTTCTCTGCTATGTCCTCCATGCCAACAGGCCCTGAGCACTGCATTGAGTGGCCAGGTGAGATCCTGAGGTCATTATCGGCAGCGGCAGCAGCAGATGACTGTGCGGTCCCCCCAGCGGAAACAGAAGCCTCCAATGTGTGATTAGCTTGAGTGCTGCACTTGTGCTGATACCAAGGTTGGCATATGGAGCAGCAGACTCTGTTGGCTCTGCCACCGGGCTGCACAGTGAGCTCAGCTGTCATCTCCTCTTCTGATGGGGCATTGGTGGCATGGTCCAGTCCTGAGAGCCTGTCTTTGAGGTGGCCGGGCTGTGTCCTGGGAATCCCTGTCTGCACAGGCACCATGAGCTGCTTGAACGACTCTGGTCTCAGTGGGTCTCTGCATGAGACTGGTCCATTGCAGTTCTCATTCATTTGTGGCGTTCTGCCCAGGGTGTGTGCAAGAACATACTTACAGGGGGATTTCTCCAGAAAGTAGACTCTGGCCATGGCACTGGGCCAGTGACCGAGGGAAAGGAGCTCTTGGAGCCACCGGAAGCAGCTCATCTGGTGACAAGGTGAGGACTGCAGTTGGCCCTCCTCTTCCCAAGCCGGAAGGGGCCGGCTTTGTGGTGCATTCCTGGACCCCACTCCACAGGAGGGTGAGCACTGCATGGGACTGTTTGCAGCCTGATGGGCCGGCTCAGGTGCCAGCAGTGCCCCTCACTCATCGTGCGTGGCCTTGGCTCAGCCCTAGGTCCCTTGGCCTCGGTCTTCCCTTCTGTTAGCTGGGCAGCATCGCAACTACCACGGTAGCGTGCAGCACACAGAGAAAGAAGGGCTGTCGCTCGGCGCCCTTCTCTGGGCAGTCCCCATCTCCTTAGCTGGGACCCACACTGGGCGGCGAGTTATGCAGCCCTCTTCCTTCATCCAGTGGCCATTGCGGAGCATTCACTGCAAGCTCTGCCCAGTGCCTGGCCTTAGGCATGGATAGTGAGACCAGGAGCCCCTCTTCCAGCTTCTGGGTGCACAGTGTCCCCGGGGGAGAGATGTGTAAGTGACTGTGTCGGGGTGAGGTGGGGTGGACGCACACGATGGGACCCACAGCGCCCGAGACCTGGAGGCTCTGGATCTGGGAGCTCAGGGCCCCCTTCCTCCTGCCTGAGGGAAGCAGCAGCCAAGAGGTGTTCTTCCGGCTCCGTGCTGGGGGTCTTTTCTAAGTCATTGCTCCACACAAGTGGAAGTGTCCTCGCCACCTTGTCCCTGCCCCTCTCAGTGCGTCCCGGTGATCCTGTTCCCCAAGAGCTCTGGCCTCCACCCGAGCCCCAGTGACACACACACTCGTCACAGGAGCCTGTCTGGTTCTGCCCACTCCTGGCCGCAGCCCCCTCAGTCACCTTGGTGGGGACCCACAGATGAGCCCCCTACCGGCACCCTTAAAAAGGAAGGGACCCCTGTGGGCAGGGCCCCAGCAAATCTCCCTTTCCTGCTGCCTTCCACCTTTTGTCCTCCTACATGGACACATGTGTGTATACACAATCTCTCCCAAACACATACTCTCATAAACACACTCTCACGGTGCACTCACAAACATAGACACACGTACGCAACCACAACACACACGCATGCACACCACTCTCATGCATGTGTCCTCACACATGCCATCACACATGGATACACACACACACATGCACACACATACATCCATACACACTCACGAACACACGGGCACACATGAGCACATGTCTCCTCTTTCATCGCCCACCCCACAGGACGGAGTGATTTCACAGAAGGGAGTCCTGAGGACCTGTCAGGCCTGGCCGCTGGAGGCTGGGTGGCTCCCGGGGAGGCCCTGGGCCCGAGAGTCAGTCCTGGACACCCCGCCAGGCCCGCCACCCCCTAGGGTCCTTCCCCTCCCTTCTCTGCAATGAAATCTCTGGGAAAGGGCAGTGGGGTGAATTATGTGAATAGATGCGGTACTTTATGAAACACAAGAAGAAAAACGCTCTAAAACCCATAATCATAAACACAGCATATGGAAAAAGGAAAGAGCTAGTTCGGGTGAGAAGCGTCTTTTATCTACCCTCCCTCCCTTTCTGGTCAATATTAGATACATAATCAGAGAAATGCTTAAATTTCACCAAAGGCCTGGTCGAGCTGGAAGCTTGATCTTTTTTCTAAAAGAAACTCTCTGCATCCATTCTGTTGCAGGAGGATTTTCTTTCTCAAATGCTTTCACCTGTCAAAAGCCCTCTGTCCAGAAACTAAACAGATCACTCCGCTCCTTCCGCACAGCGCAGGGAAAGAAGCCGAGTGGACCCGGCGTCTAGCGTGGCATCTGGCATCTCCTGAGGGCCTCTCGAGGGGCTGCCAGGGCAGCGGGCACCCACGGGCTCTCAGGCTCAAAGAGGCAGCGGCCCTGGCCGAGGAGCACCAGCCGGGGCCGGGCAGCCAACCCGAGCCGAGAGCCACGCCCTGCTCTCCCTCCGCACAGCTCAGCGTTCCTCTGAGCAGCCTCCCGGAAACGCAGAGAAATGAGCTGGGGCTGGGAGCAGGTTCCCCACAGTGAGTTCCTGGCTTCCTTCCCGCTTCCGCAGGTGCTGTTGCTCCCCGAGAAAGGGCTGTCAATCCCTGTTCCTTTCTGATGAACTTCCTTCCTCTCTCTCCTTTCCCCTCTGCCTGCCTTCCTTTCTCCCTCCCTCCCTTCCTCTATCCTTCGCTCCTTTGTTGCTTCTCTCAATTATTAAACTTACTCTTTAGTGAGAGTGGCCCTGTACCCTGGTGTGGAAACCTCTTTCGGTGGGTGAAGAATCTGCATATGCAATCCAGCCACCCTGACCTCTCCTCTACTACGTTTGGTTGTTTCTAGTTTTTAGCCAAAGTATATTGCATTGCTATGGACATTCGTGTATGTGACTTTTGATGGATGTAAATATCCAATGTACTTTTGCGTGTAACTGGGAGTGGAGTCGCAGTCATGAAATAGAGGTCATTTTCCTTGATTATTATTTGTATTTCAGTACTGGTAAACAATATTGTAAAATATTAAATAACATTTCCATTAAGACCCATCCTCCCTAGCATGTTTCTAACATGCTGTCTAAAAGCTCACACTATGTACTTGGGTGCACACAGGCAGCCCCTTTCTGTGTTCTTCTCTTGTCTCTTTTTCTTTTTTAAAAAAATAAAAGATTATTCTCTAATATTATTTATGACTCCTCATATCTTGGCCATTTCTTAGACTGATACACATCAATCTACTTGTTCTGATTAATAGTTGTAAAATATCCACAGTGTGTCTATAAAATTGTTATTCAACCAGACTCTCTTTTGATGGAGGTGATTTTTAATTTTTTTCACCTTGACACACAACACTTCAATGAAAATTTTGACACACGTCATTTAGTACTTCCCTCACTCCCTTTCTTTCTCTCTGTCTCTCTTGCTCTTTCTCTGTCTCTCTCTCTTCAAAGCAGATTTTCAGAATTGCAACTTCTAGGTCAAAGGCTATGTGCCTTTTAAAATGTAGCCTATTCAAGCTAGACACAAGAGCACAAATGCTGTAGGATTCCATTTATATGAGGCACCCAGAGTAGCCAAACTTACAGGGACAAAGAGTTAGGGAGTTAGTGTCAGATGGGCCCAAAGTTTCTGTTTGGAGCGACGAAATGTTCTGGATACATAGCAGTGATGGTTGCACAAAAAAGTGAAGACACTTCACGCTGTTGAATACTTACAAACAGTTAAAACGGCAAAGTTTGTTTTGTGTATATTTTACCGCATTAAAAAATTTTAAGTGAAAATTTAATATATCCAGTAAAGACTTTCTGAAACTGTATGTTCATCAAGTCAACGCGTATCGCTTATGTGCAATTTTACTGCCCATAGTTTCAGTTCCCTCATGGTCCGAAAGCATTCATACTGTCTCAACTCTCTCAAGAGCGATGGCACATCCACACGACTTACTATATATGCTGTCTGGTTTTCCTGTTTTATTAGTTGCTGTTGTTAATATCTTACCGTGCCTCATTTATAAATTGAAGCCTATCATAATTATGCATATGCAGGAGGGAATACAGCGTGGGTAGGCTTTGGTGCTTTCCATGGTTGGGGCATCCAATGGGGGCCTTGGAATGAGTCCCCGCTGACATGGGGCAGGGCACTCTACAGCAGACACCAGATCCCCACCTTTCAGCTCCCTGGGTTCCAGCAGTTTCCAGGTGCTGTGAACACCTGTGGGGCTGCACCTGGGGCTTCCTCATGGCCCACCTGAGGAGCAGATGGCAGCACTGGGGAGCGGACGCCCCCAGCAGCAGTCCTCCGCTGAGGATACCAGGAGGTGGGGACACGTCCCAGGTCCTTGCCTCTCAGATGGGGCTGCTCTGAGGCCCATCCATGTCCACTCTCCCTGGTAGGGCTGAACCCCAGAATCACAGCCATAACTCGATGGGTAAAGCGCCCCCTACTGGTCTCCTTCCCCCTCAGCTGTGCCTCCTGGAATGGGCTCCCATGTCAAACAGCCCAAACCTCAGAGTCCAGGGCATCCGGGGACCCAACCCAAGAGGCAGCAGTGGCTGCACAGTGGTCATGGGCCCAGTGCTCTCAGGGGCCCACCAGCTCCTGTGTGGGACAGCAGGCCCAGTGAGGAGGAGGCAGGGCAAGGCGTATGCCAGGCAGGAGGACCTGTGCATGCCAGGGCAGGGAGCAGACAGTGTGAAGGGTGGCAGAGGCTGGCCACAGCTCAGGATCACCCATGCACCACAGTAGCCGGAAGGCGGGCAAGTCGCCTTCCTGCTCTCCTCGTGAGACAGGCGAATTGATGTCCACTGCTATCTCCAGGGGAGCAAGTGAGAAGCGTGCTCCAACATGCTTTGCTCAGCGTGGTGCAGATGGCTGTCATCTGGGTACGTGATTCCTTTCGAGGGTGGACATCTGCATCCGGGGGCTTAAAAGGCTGCCATAAACCTCCCACCCACCCAGGCTCCCTCCTCCGTGCTCCATTTGCAGGAGTGGGATTCTCAGAGCCGGAGGGATGGAAGGAGGCAGCCGTTCCCAGGGGTCTGAAACATGTTTCTAATGAACTTACCAATGTGATCAGGGGCTCCCTAGCAACTCAGGGAAAGAACATACAATCAGCTTCATTCCCCTCAGACTTACTGCCTGCCTGGCACTGGACATGGGCTGCAGGTAGCCCTGGAAATGAAGGAGTCCCCCACCTGGAATGGCTCACCATCGCTGGCGAGCAAAGACCTGTAAGCAGCTTGGTGACTGAGAAAGTTACCTCACCCCCAAGGGCCTCAGCTGCCTCAGCTGAGAAATGGCAAGAACGCCACAGACCTCAGTCAGCTACTTGGGAAACTTCATAAAGCTGATCAGTGTGAAAGAGCCCATCTGTCTGGGAGCTGGGAAATATAAATTAAATAACACTCCATATTCCATGAGCCCAGCATGTGAAACAGGGCAAATGCACTAGACAAACAGTGTGACCTATTAAACACAGAGCATTTAAAGTGTATAAACATAGTACATTTTATTTATCCATTTCCATATGTTATTTCCAAATTCAAACTATTATGAAGAACACTGCTCTGAACTTTTTAATATATGACTCCGGTGGGCATGTGACAGTCCGTTTTGTGTTGCTACAATACAATACCTGAGACTGGACTGCTTATAAAGAGTAGTAGTTTATTTAGCTCATAGTTCTGGAGGCTAGGATACCAAGGCCATGATGGTGGCATCTGGCAAGGTCCTCCTTCCCACATCACAACGCGGCAGGAGGTGCCCCATGTGAGACACAGCAAGCCGCTAGCTCGGGTCTCCCTCCCTTCTGATGAAGACGCTAAGGCTATCACAGGGCCCCCACTCCCAGGACTTCATGTAACGTCCATCACATACCTACAAACAGCATCAGCATAGGAACCTGGGGTTAAGTTTTCAACACATGGATTCTCGACACAGTCAAGCCGTAATAGTATGCGTCTGCACTTCTGTTAGGGGACACATACTGCACACACATCTCGACCTTTAGTAACTATGGCCACAAAGCAAACAGTACCAGCAGGGGATGAGAGTTCCTGTAGCTCCATGACTTAGTCGACCCTTGGTGGTGTCAGCCTGACGTCACAGCCGTGGAGGGGGTGGGGAGAAGGTAGCAGGACTACATCTCGCCTTTATCTTGTCTTTCCCTGATAATTTATTCAATAGAACACCTTTTTCACACACTGATTGGCCACAGCACCTGCCCACTTTCCTATTGGGTCGTTTGCTGTTTTCCTTCTGGTTTGTAAGAGTTCTTTACACAGCGTATCTGCAAACCCTGTCTCCATTCTATGTACTGCAACCATCTTTTCCCACCACTTGGAGATGATTTCAAGGAGGTTAAATTAACATGGCCAGGGCCACCCAGTGAGGAAAGTGTCAGTCATTCTTTTCCAAAGAGTGGTGGTGAGTGGCAGGCATTCCATCTGTAGCCTGTGCTGGCAACATGGAGCCTTTGGCTTGGTCGTGTGCAGAGCACCAGCATCTGCAATCATGACTGAACCTTGGATGGGTAAGATAATAAGCACTCTGTTGCTAACTAGAAATTGTGGATCGGGATAAAGCTTATGCCCTGAATTTCGGCAGCATTCCAACATGCTTGGATTGGCTAAAGCATGCCTCCTGTGGAAACTCTTGAAGAACTACCTGGATGCTTAGCTGTGTTCTGACTCCAGAAGGATGCTCAGGGTAAGTACCCAAGGCACTGTTTCTCACACTGTGGTCCTTGGACCAGCAACACCAGCGGCATCACCTGGGAACTCAGAAATACAGGTTCTCAGATCCCACCTTAGACCAACAAATCAGAAACTAGGGGCAGGGTGGGCAGCCATCTGTGCTCTTCAGGTAACTCTGATACTTGGTGAAGATGACAACTGCAGTTCGAACTGATCGCGCCTTTATCAGGATACAGAGGATCACACTAAACCCAGAGCTTCAGGTTTCTGCCACCAGCATTTATGAAGCACCTTCCAGGCCGTACCCTGGGAAGGTACTTTACAGATACTGTTGCATTAAACCCTCAAACAACAAGGTGTAATATGATGGTTTCCATGTTACTAAGAAGAAGCTGGGGCCCAGAAGGGTTGTGTGTTCCACACAGCTCACAAGTTAGTGAAGTAAAATTCTAGCCTATGCCTGTCTTACTCTGAGGCCCGCGACTGCCCTCCTGCTGCTCCTGAAGTCACCTGTGTGAACGATTCAAGTCTTGACATAATCATCACAGAACTGGGACTCAGCAATCACTCAGTTCTAGAACTCTGGTGTGCAGAGACCCCTCACTGCCTACCCAAAGCAATGCAACAAATTATCAAGATCTCCCCATGCTGGGCACCTTTCCATACATCCCAGGGCAACAGATACCAGTAAACTCATTCTCTGACCTAAAGCAGCTCACTGGTAACTTGAATCAGACAGCTGGACAGAGCTTTGACCATCACCAAAAGTCATGCGTGAAGAAAGATGGGAAGAGAAAGAAGGGGTCCATTCTGCCTGGATGTATGGCTGGCTTTTGTTGGAGCTGGGTTTAGCAAGTCACTGGAGGAAGGGTGGACAAGGCCTCGGCAAGCTTCAGTGACACTGAGCAGAGAAGGAAGGGGGACTCATATGAGCTGTGTGTTAGTCAGCTTTCCATCACTGTAACAAAATACCTGAGAAAAACAACTTAAAGGAGGAAGGTTGTTTTGGCTTACAGTTCCAGTCCATGGCCTACTGGCTCCATTACATGGGCCTGAGACCAGGTAGAGCATCATGGCAGTGGAAGTGAGTGGAGGAGGAGGCTGCTTGCCTCATGGTGGCCAGGAAGCAGAGAGAAGTAGTGGGGGAAGGGACCAGGGACAAAATGTGGCTTTCAACGGTAGGCAGGCCCACTTCCTAAAGTTTTCACCACCTCCAGACAGCATCACCAGCTGGGGCCAGGCCTTCAATGTGTGAGCCTTTGGAGACACTCCAGATGCAAACGATAACAAGCAGGACACAGAGGAAGAGATGTGAGACAGTGGTGAGGCTGGGAAGGGAGGGCAGGTGGAGGTGAAGGGATCAAAATCTGCAACAAAAGGGCCAGGTCAGGTTGGCCGCAGAGTTTGGACATCGTTCTGTTGAGTCAAGGGCAGCTGCTGGCACTGAAAGCCTGGGACAGGAGGAAAGAACTACTGGGCCTCTGTCCCCTCTGCCCACCCTACTCCCTGGAGCAGACAGGGTGGTGAAGGGCAGAGGGGGGCAAGAGGCTGCCATGGGTAACAGCAAGGGTGACAGTCAAAGTATTTACTGGACAGAACCATGTGGGCACCGACCAACCAGCTGGGCATCTGCTTTAAGCAATCTGATGCCATTAACCTAACAGAGTCCAGCTGTTTAGAAATTTTTCACTGTCTCGGGTGGACAGTGCCCTCTTCACAGCAGCTGCTGGGGGCTCCCTGGCTGGTTCCCCAAAGGTGCCCGCAGGCCAGGGAGGGGAGGATCCCGGTTTACACTCACAATAGCCTCACCTTCAGGAGCCTGGCGCAACCAGAGCAGGACCGCCTGGTGACAAATGTACAACATGCTGAGTGACTAGTCTCTTCTAGAGTTTGAGAATCCATCAAAGGGTTTTAATTAAAGCTAAAGCGGTATCTGGGGAGCCCGTGCCCTCCGGGAGTGTGACCGTGAGATTCGTTCTGGCTGACTGATGGGGGCAGGTTGGAGGCCCTTTCGGGACGGTGTCTTTGAGGAGCCAACACTTTGGCTTTTTCCAGACTCAGTTTCAGTGAGGATTGCTCAGTGCTCAGTGGGTGTAGTCTTCGTGATTTCCTTTGCTGCAAAAACTCAGTCATCAATCCCAGCTCCTCTTTTCCCTGGAACCCAGATCCCCCAAACTCCACCCCAGAGTCTGCAATAGCCCCAAAGTCCTCTCTATTTTTCAAGAAAAGGGCCAATGATCATTGGAATGGCTGACATTTTTCTAACATTTACTTACATTTCTGACATATTTTTACCCTGTCTTTACTTCCTAGCTTGAAAACTAGCTTAATTTCTGCGGTTCTATCAGATTGACCCGGTGACCGCACCTGATTTAACTGATAAGTTCAATTTTAGAAAATCCGACATAGTGAAATGAAGAAATTGGAATTTAGAAAACAAAATCCTTGAGGGCTGAGAGAGGATGACTAATGACATTAGAGAGGACTCTGTGCTTCGGCAAAGCTTTCCCCTCCTTTAGAGCCCTGCTCTGCCGCAGGACGTGTTTGCCAACCAAAGTAAGTACCTTGTAGCAACCGATTTTCAAGCTCTGGAGGAGGCACCAAGAGAAGCAGGGTGGTGACAGTGTGGTGTGACATCAGCAAGGACAGGAGAAAGCCACAGGAGAGTAGGTAATCACCCACTGCTTCAAGAGACCTAAATCCCAAGTAGTGACCTCTCTTTGTTCCACAAGCCCTGTGGCCTCTAGGGTAAACCTTACCAATGCGAATTGGTTGGGAAGGGATCATCAAAGATTTGTTTTTCAGTACTGAGATTGAACTCAGGACCTTGTGCTTGCAAGGCAGGCGTGGTGCCAATGAGCTAAATCTCCAGCCCCCATCAAAGATTTTTTTTTTTTTTTGGTACTGGGGATCGAACTCGGGTCCTTGAGCTTGCGCAGCAAGCGGTGAGACCACTGAGCTAAATCCCCAGCCCTATCAAAAATTTTTAATCAGCAGGTTTCTCCCTGGCCCCTTACCCTCAGTCCAGTGACCTGCACATAGTAGGTGTTCAGTAGATGTTTGGTGAGTTGATAAAGCAACAGCAAATGACAAGACTAGGGCAGGTGGTGGCACCAGAATCTAAGACCTCTAAGTGGGTCCCAGAGGGGGCTATTGCTGTGAGCCAGTTGAAAAACAAAATTCAACCTCTTAAAAATTCAAATTCCACGTAATAGTTTTAGGTTGGACCCCAGGTATTCCAAGGTTGGAAATACTGATGTGAGGTGGAGGATAAATGCGATGATTCTCCTGGTGTGGTCTGGAGACAGGAAATAGGTGGGGAGGCCACTTGTAAAGTGATTGAGGGTTTGGCTGATTCAACCAGGAGTTTGTTGGACTTCTTCTCCCACTGGAGGATGCAGGCTACATAGAATGGAATTCAGCAGCAATTGGAGGTGGCATCTGAAACCCTGTTTGGGTTTTGCTTTTACTCTGAGGTTTGAAAACCATTAGCATGTGCCCATTGGCACCAGGGCCCTCCCAGCACAAATGCTCAAATTTCACATTGTTCCAGAAACAGAACAGCCAGTCTCCAAGGGTCTTAGGCAGGGTGATCAAACATGCTTGTTTGCCCAGGATTGTCCTGGTCTTGGCCCTGAAAGTCGTGGTTCTGGAATCCTCCCAGTCCTAGGAAAGCGCTGTCCCTAGAGCTTAGAGACCATCAGTGGATCAGGCAGGCCAGCTTCCTGCCTCAGAACTTCCACTTCCTGTCAGTGTGGCTTCAGGCGAGGGCACCATCCTTATGTCTAAAATGGGGAGCCCGTCAGTCTTGCAAGGTTGTCACGAGGCTTAAATGAGCCAATGCTTGCCCAGCACGCCGCCCCATGAAGCAGTCAGTGTTACAGCTGTGACTGTTATTGCAGCCGTCCTTATATTGTCATTGTCCTTATCATCATTACTATTACATTCCAAATATCTCATCTTACACATGAAGCCCAGAAAGAAAACCAGCTGGTCAAGGCCTCCCTGTGGGGCAGAGTCGAAAATCCAGGACTCCTGATCCCGTGCTCTTCCTGAAAGCAGAGGGACCCACAGAGTCCTGGGCTCCATTGGAGCTGCCAGCCACTGTCTCAGACACACACCTGTCCTGTATTTGGTCCAGAAGCCACAGCAACAGATGGGGATCTTTGACCGCAAGACACAGAAACAGGTTCTGGCTAACCAGGAAGAAAGAGTACATGGGAAGAGCACCGGATCTCATGGGAGGACCCCACTGGGGACAGAAGGGTTGGACAGCCCCCAAGGGTGCTAGTGGCAGGAGGGAGTACAGAGCAGTGACACTGAGGTTTCAAGGTTTCCCATCCCCAAATCCACCCTAGGGTCGAGGCCTGAGCATCGGAATCCAGTTAAGCTCAACCAGGTTTCTACAAGGGGTGGGCCAGAGGGATGGCACGCATGGCCACCACATACCCTTGGGGCCGTTTCCTTCCCCTGCCAGCACCTTCCCTCTCCAACAGGACACTTTTGCTCCCAGGGGCCACTTGTCTTCATCTCCTCGCCTGAATGAACTTCCTCAAACTGGGGCCTCTTGCGAAGGAAAGCCACTTTGGGCTGGATGAAAATCCCAGCTGGCTGTACCCTTCGAATCCGCACGGCCCCTTGTCAAACGCTCTCCTCAGAGCACGGTTGCTGCAGTTCTGCTGAAACCACTCTAATGAGACGGTAGTCCGCGTCCCAGAAACCCTCCTCATGAACTGGGACCAGAAGCCTGTTTTCCTCCAAATGGGTCCGTTTTTCACTTTCTATTTTTCCAAAGTGTTCAGAATAACGACCTGCTGAAAACCTGGAATATAGCACGTTGTTTTGAAGTCCAGGCTGTCTTCAAGGTTATTTTTTTTTTTAACCTCTGATTTAACTTGCTGGGCGCCTCTGGAGTCTGGTATTAATAATAAATATTATTGCCGTGCATCCTTATTTTTCCCTTAATTTAATTAGAGAAAATGTAATAGCCCTTATGAAAACAATATATGAGTTTTCAAACCTAATTAACATGATACAAAGTGCGCAGGTCATGAAAATTGTTGTTTTCTCTGGAAAGCCTCCATGCAAATAGATAAAAACAAAACTCCACTTAATTCCACAGCCTGGGCTAACAGGCAAATCAGAGATGACGGACTCTCGCCCCAGGGCTCCGTCTGCCTGGTAATAAATACTTTCCTTTTGTCACGATTCAAGGGAGAGCAGAGCAATAGGCGAACCCTACCAGATACTCTGAGGTGGCAGCAAGTCAGCCGTGACTGGTGCACCCCACACCCGGTCACAACACAGCTGCCAAGGGATCCAAGCCTGCATGGTCTGGGTGCTGGCCTGGTCTTCCACCTCTGTCCTGGGCCAGGCTGTGGATCATCCTGAGGATGCCAGCCACCCCCTCCTCAGCCCCAGTTCTGGGTGCTCTCTAAGGCTAGCAGGGGCATGGCAGGGAGGAGGGTCCCCCAAGCCTGGCTCCTCCAGCAAGGCACTGCGACCATGAAGAGCTCCCTTCCTTTCCAAGGCCACCCCCATTCCCACCAGGAGCTCACCCACTTCCTCTCCATGTTTGATTCTGAACCCTCCTTGGGCACATGGGGCACCTCCCAGATCCAGGTTTTGAAGGGCAGCTGGATCTTGTGTCCAAGCCATATCCAGACCAGGGGGCTGCAGCCCAGCAGGGGAGCAGGGATGGAGGACTAGGTCCTGCCTCAAGGACCCAGCCGAAGGTCCCAGGGAAGGGCCAGAGTTCCTGGGAAGGACTCACAGGACAGCATTCTGAGTTCCAGGGGGTCTCACTGGGGACCCAGACCAATGTGGCAGGCCCACTGGACCCTACCTACTGAGACATGCATGTCTGCAGGTTGGGAGGACCCTCAAGACACGAGGCTCACAAGGGACCGAGGGGAGTCTGACCTCAAACCCTGACCCCCTGATTATCAGACCCAGCGTCACAAGAAAGCTTTGTTTACAGCCAAACAGGATTATGGTCACCTGGCATTTGTTGTTGTTATTAATGTTATTGTTTAAATGATAATACATATATGTAGTGCATGTGTTGCAATGCACATAAATATGCTACCTTTTAGCCTCTCTTTTTCTTTCTTTCTCTCTCTCTCTTTCTTTCCTTCTTTCCTTTCTTCTTTCATTTTTGCCGTGCTGGGGTTAAATCCAGGGCCTCGCATATGCTAATCAAGTGCTCCATCACTGAGCTACATCCCCGGCTCAACACACTACCTTGAAATAAAATGCAAATAATGCAAATAAAAATACAACACATTGTAATTGTATGACAAACGCTGTAATCCATGACGACACCAGGTGCTGCTATGCTTGCTGATTCCAATCTTCACTAATTCACATGGCCATGTGTTCTCTATTGGCAAGTTTGAAGTTTAATTGAATTGTGGATGAGCGCACGTGTGTGTGTGTGTGTGTGTGTGTGTGTGTGCACGCGTCTGTATTACAGAGAAAGGAAGCGATGTGATCCACATGGAGGGTTAACACAATGCTTATCTCCTCTCACTCACACACCTTCAGAAGTTACAGTAAAGGAATAATGAAAGTATGGACCCACAAACACTAATCTAATTATGAAATTGACCCAAAACTATTGGGTGAAGAACTTTACCTGGCTTGGCCAGTAGAGCCTGCTGGGGTTCGGAGGGGAGGGAGACAGCTTACTATCAAGCAGATCCAAGAACCAGACTTACAGTTGCCCAGAGGGCCAGAAGGAAGCAAGGACCACGTACGGAGCAGTTGGAGCCCTGGTTTCCCTTCCCCCATGCTCTGCCAAGCGGGCCACAGAGGAATCTCTGAAGAGACCAAGCCAGGGAGGTACCAATGACACCAGTCACAGGCAAAGGCAAGGTGGGTGCCATGTTGAAAATGGAGGATTGGATAAGAACTGGCATTGAGATGATGAGCCTCCTGACCTTCCCCATTTAGGCTCCAGGAAGCCAAGTTTATCCTCTATCTGCATGAGTTTGGAGGAGACCCCTCTGGAAAACTGACTACTCAGAGAAAAAATTCATTATAGCTACTCACACTTGGGCGTCTCCCAGAAATGGCCATAACTCTAAAGACACCCACCAGTGAATGAGCTCCACACCTGCACCACACATTTCCAATCATCTTTCTAGGGTTTGTTCTTAAATATGAAGAGGTGGCTAAGAAATACAAGACACCCAAGGAAGCACTAGAGCCAGCTAACCAGCCAATGAACAGAAGAAAGGAATGTGTAGGAAACAGAGACTTTGCAAACACTAACTAATATCCTCAGAGAGAGAAAAGAAAACACCCCATCCCAGAACAAGATGTCACTTACAGAGTACTAAGAAGCTAAAATAGACTTCAAATAAAAATTTAATAAGCATTTGGAAGATACAATTAAGGGAATTTTCCAGAAAACATAACAGAAAGACAAAGGGCTGGAAAGTAAAAGAGCCAAAGAAATTAGAGGATCAATCCAGGAGGTCCAATGTCAAATTATTAGGATTTCCAGAAAATGAGAGAATTGAGAAAAGAAAAAAAATCAAATAATAGAATTAAATTCTTCAGAATGTAATAAATGACACACTGAAGACCTAGCTCAGGTAGGAATAGAAGACCCTCACTCACCAAGACACATCTTCCAGAAATTTCAGAAGATCAGGGATAAAGAGATTTTGCATGTTTCCTGAGGAAGTAGGAGTAGGTCATATACAAAGAATCATGACCCATAATGGTACTGTATTTCTCAATAATTGAAAGATAAAAGATAATAATGATTTCAATATTTTAAGAGAAATTATTTCAAACCAAAACTGATATAGCTAGACAAAGTATCAATTGAGTGTGAGGGGAGTCTAAACATATTTTTCAATGTGGGAGATGTTAAAAACTTTACTCCCACTAACCATGTCTGAGAAAGTTACTGGAGGATGTGCTTCACCAGAATAAGGGAGTAAGCCATGAGAAAAGACAATTTGTTTCTTAATCATCCTAGACTGCCATAATAAACACCATCAACTGGTGACTTAAACAACAGAAATTTATTTCTCAAAGTTCTAGGGGCTGAGAAGCCCAAGAGTAAGGTGCTAGCCAATTCAGTTTCTGGTGAGGGCTCTTTCCCTGATTTGCAGACAGTTACCTTCTTTCTGTGTTCTCATCTGGCCTTCCATCGGTATGTGCTTGTGGGGAAAGAGAAGAGAGAAGGAGAGAGACAGAAAGGGAGATCTTCCTGTTAAAAGGCCATCACTTCCAGTGAATTAGGACCCGCTCTTTCTGGGGTCCTATCTTTACCTTAATTACCTCCTAAAAGCTTTGTCTCCAAAATTTAGTCACATCCAATGTCTGGGTTTCAACATGATTTTTACAGGAACACAATTCAGTCCATAGCAACATGGAGTCCATGAAATAGATCATTTAGCATGAGAGAGACCAAGGAAACTTCCAAGGTGATAGCTCAAGAGCTGAGGATAGAAGGCTCCTGAGTTAATAAGGAAACAGGTCAATTACTCACTGTGTTTGAGTATATGAATAGAAAGATCGTGCTTCTGGCAAAGTGCATAGAAAAATACATTTTAAAAATAAGGCTATATTTTAGCTATATGATAAGCAATAATTAATCAAAAGAAGAAAACTCAGTCTGCATAGTGTGTGGTTTAGCCATGAACAAAATGCTCATAATTGTAACATGGTAAAAATTGAGGACTGACTTTTTCAATAATTGAGCCCTGTGTTGACCTTTCCTGCATTCTACCTTTCACCAGAGATCACAAAACTGTCAGAGCAGCAGGGTTTGCCCTGTGCAGCGCCTCCTGTCCTCCAGACAGAGTGTTCTCTGTGTCGCCTAGTCCCACCCCTCCCAGCTCTCAGAACACAGCTGTCTCGGGAGCATGGGGACAGAGGCAGAGGGTGGGAGAGGGTGCCCAATGGCTCCCTCAAAAGGTCACCTTGGGGCTCCAGGTGCCCAGCTGAAACACTGCTCCTGGGTGTGGCTTCTGGAGAACAACAAATGCCTGTGCACCCCGTGGAGCTGATCCTCTCCCTCCTGTGGGGAGACGCCACCCTCCCTGTTGCCCTGAACAAAGCAAAATCAGGGGGAAGGAGGAGCTCGTCCTTTTGCTTCCTGCCTGCCTGCTGCAGCTAGGGCTTCTCCTGCCCTTGGCCTTGTTGTCACACTGCCTTCTTCTTCTGGTTTCAGCCTTCAGAATCACTGGCTTCCTTGGGTCTCCGACTCTCGAAGAGCAGGTGGTGGGACTTCTCTGCTCCCACAACCGCATGTGTCAATGCCTCCTACCAGAGTCCTCTTGGCTCTGTTTCTCTGCAGAACCCAAAGCAACACAGTGAACTCTGCACACAGACTTAAAGCAGAACTGCTTCCAGAAGGAGGAGCATGCAGGCAGAAGGAAGGGCTCCGAGCAAGAGGAGGCCAGTGGCTTGGAGTAGAGTGAGGAGAACAGGGATAAGAATACAGAGGTGAGGGTCAATGGGGTTAAGAGCTTAGACTTTAATTTAGAGGAAACAGGGGAGCCATTGAAGGCTCTTGAGCAGAGGAAGGACCTCATCTGACCTGACTGAGGACTACAGAGGGACCAATTAGACAATACTATAGCAACCTGGAGAACAGTGGCTGAGAATTCAGTCAAGATGGTGGCAGAGAGAGAGATCTATTGGATGTATCCGGAATGAGTGAGTGAATAAATGAATGAAAACAATCCACATGAGATTCTATTTGACATCAGATTTTCTCTTATCTGGAGCCCAAAAGCCTCAGTTTAGAATTCTGGTTTGAGTATAGCTGTTTCCTCTGACAGCCAGTTTCTGGTTGATTTTTGGTTGTTGTTCTGAGACAGGATCTCATGTGTAGTTCAGGCTGGCCTCAAATTTGCAGTGATCTTCCCGCCTCAGCCTCCCGAGTGCTGGGATGACAGGTGTGCACCACCACGCCCAGCTCAGTTTCTGGTTCCTGAGGGCCTCAGAAGGTGTGCGTCTCTCCAATCCACCCTAACGTCGTGAGGAGCCCAGGGAGCGGGGACCTCCACGGCCCTGCCAACACCTGGCGCATCTCCCGGGGGGCGCTCCTTGCAGGGTGGAGACTGGGTCCCGCAGGCCCTCAGGAAGCCCTCCGGAGCCCGGGGGGAGCAGAGCGAGGCAGGGGCGCTGGCTGCTGGGAGCAGGGGGTCGGAACAGGGAGCAAGTGTGAAAAGGAGGGAGCCTTCGGGCAGAGAGCCCAGCACCGCCGCCCCTTTAATCTGCACACACCCCACTTTCCAGACAGGAAAGCCAGGCGACAGACAACTGTCATAACGTCGTCCAAGGTCTGGAGTGTGAGGGGCGCAGCTGCAGGTGTGCCTGCCCTGGGCCCCGCCTGGCCATGGGGGCCATGAGCCTGCTGTCACATACGGGTCTTTCCCGGACCTCCACCCCTCCACCCCGGCCGGCCGCACTGCTAGCTGCCGTTTCCGGCTCATATGGGCTGCAGCTGGGGATCCCAGGGCCCTCCGCAGGTCCGGGAGGGAGCAGGTGCCCTGCTTCCCCGGGGGGCGGTGAGCAGTAACGGAGGGGAAACCGCAGATCCAAGGCTAATTTCTCTCTGCAAGATAAAACACGGAATAAAACTCTGGCGCCAGATGGGCGGAGCTGGGGGCCTTATTCTTCCCCTCTCCGACTCGGGACCCCCAGCAAGGCCTGAGGCTGAGAGAGCCAGGTTCTCCCTGAACTGGGGAGCCTCTCGAGGCTGGCGGGAAGACTCGCAATCCTGGGTGAAAGGGGGTGCCGGGCCTGAGGTGAGAACTAACATCTTACCTGGAGCGACAGGCGTCTTCTAGTTTCTTTTTCTTAATCTTTTTTTTTTTCTTCCCAGCACTGAGGATCAAACCCAGGACATTTTCACTAAGCTATACCACCTGCCCTTTTTACAGTATTTTTTATTTTGAGATAAGGTCTAGCTAAGTTGCTAAGTTGCCCGGGCTGGGCTCAAACTTAGAGTCCTCCTGCCTCAGCCTCCCAGAATGCTGCGATTACAGGCGTGTGCCACCACCACACCTGGCTACATCTTCCAATGTCCTTGCCACCTAAAACCAAACCTTTCTACATGTTTGGCATTGGGAAAACATATTAGTTTACATACATTTTATTTTACTTCATTCTTCCTGTGATCCTATGAATTAAGATCACTATTTTTGTCCTAAGGAAGAGGAAATTAGGAAGCTGAGAGGTTTAAGGTCACACAGAGGGCAGGGGTGGAAACTTCAGACCCAAAGCGTAGGGCTCTTTCACCATAAGAAATGCCTGTGTTGGCCCAGTGAAGACTCAGCACCAGGCCGCGGCCAAGGATGGCAGTGATGAGATGAAGGGGTGCAGCTACAGCTACGGGGCAGAAGCATGTGCTAAGCCTCCTGTCAGCCCCTCCCCAAGCTCCCAGCCACTCACCGGGTGCCCAGGTAAGAGCCAGCCCTCTGCTCTCTCTTGCTGTGCAACCCAGGGTAACGCATCTCCACCTCCCTGCACAACCATTTCCTGGCCTGGAAAACGGAGTGAATAATTGCAGCACCTCCAAATCCAAGAAAAGTCCCTAAGAAGATAGACAGAAGGTGTCACAACTCTGACTGTCCGTGACGCTCTTGGAAGCACTGCCCACCTTTCGTAGGTGATGGGGCAGAGGTTGGCCAACTCCTCAGTGACAGGGTTTGTCAGAGACACGAATGACAAAGTCATGAGCCATTGCTGAGCATACGCTGTGGACCAAGCAGTGTAACAGATAGGGCAGGATGCAGAGGGGATGCTACTTAGGGTACTCCCTGTCTCCCAACTGCCACAGGCTCGCTTGTGTCCTCCAAAGTGCACGTGTTCTTAGACAGCATTTGGGAGGTGACTGGTTAAATGAGGTATTTAGATCGGAGCTGTGATCCAGTAGGACTGGTGGCCTCATAAGAACAGAGGCAGAGGGAGGGTGGGGGGCAGCCCTCACCAGGAGCCGAATCTGCCTTCAGGTTAGATGTCAGCCTTCAGAGCTGTGAGGAAATAAACATCTGTTGTTTGAGAAAATCAGTAAGTGTCAGTTTGCAGGGTTTCGATCTAGGAGCCCAAGCTGATGAACCAACCAACATGATTAGGTTCTGTGTTGGCAAAGTAGGTATCACATGGCCCACAAGGCGGGCGCCATACGGGACCAGGCAGTGCCAGGGACAGGGAGCAGGGGAAGCTCTCGGAGGGCCCAGGGGGAAGTGCCCTTGAGGCAGAATGTGCTGCACAAAAGACTCCTGATGTGTGACCATTTATAAAAACCCAGCAACATACAATGCACACGCAACCCCTGCCACGCACACACACAAAGCAATGCTAATTTCTGTGGGATCTTCTTTAACTCTGTAACATGCAGGAAAAGTCCGGAAGACCGGATCCACTGAACCACTTTCTGTGTTTGCTTCCGAGGAGGGTGATAGGATAGGGAGAGAGGAGAGCAGGGCTTCAGCTTTATCTGGAATCTTTTAACTTTTGAGTTTTTTGAGTTGGGAATGTATCCACTTAATGTGTTTCTCAAGGACTACAGAAGTAATAAAATCACACACACACACACACACACACACACACACACACAGAAAAGGAAAGGAAAAGCAGAGAGAGAAGTCACGTCTGCCTAGGTGAACCTCGCTCCATGCACACCGAAAGCTGCTGGTGATTTTCTGATACCGTAGCCTCACACTCTGCTCCTCGCCTCGAATGAAAGACTTTGAAAGCAGGAAGACAGCAGCGAGGTGGACAGGGGCCAGTCCATTAGAGACCTAGAGTGGGAGAGGAGAGGAGGGCTACAGGGAAGCCAGGGAGAGCTAAGAGGGGAGGATGGGTAGAGGCACTGTCGCAGCAGGGATCCATGCGCCATGTGTGCTCTCTCCTGGCTCGTCTGGGGTCCCCAGCCCAGCTCCCGAAGGCCGCTCCCAGGGCTCCTGAGCAGGTCCAAGGGGACTGGGCTCTCTCTTCAGGATGCAGCTCCCCCAGTCCTGAGTCACCCAGAGCTCTGAACCTGGCATTTCGGTGCCCTGGGTTACCCAGGCCCTGCAATACCAACGCCACCTCTCCGCAGGCCCAGGGCTGACACTTTTGGGCTCTCATGAACCTCAGCACTGTTGGATGGGGCAGGGAATCTTCCAGTACACGGGTCACTGTCCTAAGGCTGGACATTGAATGGATGGTCTCTTCAGAGGGTGTGTAAAACCAAAAGGGAATTGGGAAAAGACAGGCCACATGGTCTGTGACCTCCTTCATGCAGGAAGTGCCTGGAAATAAATAACAAAACAAGGCAGAGGCGGCTGGTGAATACAAGAGAGAACAAAGAGAGGTTTGATGTTGCTTTTGTTTTTCAATGATTTTAAAATTGAAAATAATGGATGCTCATGGCAGAAGAAAGGTCAGCCCTATAAAAGAATACACTGCAATGGTCTTTCAGTGCCAGTTTCTTGTCCTCTGACCCACACACACACACACATCTGCTTTCCCATACATCTGGAAGGAGATTACGCATACCATTCGCCATTGTGTTTATTTTTCCATTGACAATACATGAAGAGAATATAGATGAAGAGGTTTCCCACCCCTGAGGCTTCTTAAGACCTAGACAGACCTGCGTCTCAGACGGATAATCCAGCATTGCTGGAAATAAGGCCTAAAGGTGATTGAACAAGGGGCATGCGACTGTCACAGAGGCCCCCAGAGCAGGGGACACACGTGTGGCAGAGAAGCCTTGTGGGTGGGTAGGAGTCTAAGGCCTGAATGACAGTGCCAATGCTGTTACAAAGCAAGAGGAAGGAGGGATAGTTCTGAACGGGAGCATCTGGAAAGCCGGGTTGTGATGCGCCACCGCTCCCCTGAGAATGGGGACAGGGGCCCTGCCTGGGCTCCCATGGACGTGGAATTATGGTTTCGTAACTCAGCAGCGGCAGCTGGCTCAGAACAGCACCCCAAATTGTCTGGATTTTAGAAAGACATCACACATAACATTTCAATGTAATCTGAGGCAGCCTGCCCCAACCACACACATTAATATTTCTCCCAAAAAGGTGTTAGTAAATTTTGGTAATCACAGCTCTTGAATTTCAGAAATGCATAGACTGAATTGTGGGCCTTAATAAAAGATTTACCCAAACAAAAAAAAATACTAAATCCAGTAAGAAGGAGTCCTAGTCCTGAAGAAATGAGATCAGTAAACATGTTGCTAAATCTAAATATGCATTGTTTATATAAAACTAAAAAACCATGCTTTGGGAGTGTTAAATGCCAGAGAGAACTAAACTGCATGGCAACTATTCTATTTAAATTGGAGGAAGGATCAAAGTTAAAACATTCTAACATTTTCCTGTCTTGGAGGGTGACAAATACCTTTTAAATTAAAGTTAAACACTGAAGTTGAGAAATAGGAGATTGAACACTACAATTATTTTTAGCATGCTATATATAACTTCTAAACAGTTAAAGGGGAGGAACTAACCAAGACTTGATTTAATGTTTTGAAGCAGGAAGAGAAAAGAGAGACAAAGTGGAAAACAATGGTAAATACAAAGTACAGAGCCAGATGGCAGACGTCAGCCATAATATACACAGCAAATATAAATGGATCAAACTCATTCATCAAAAGACTAAGGTTTTTTGCAGACTGGAGTTTTAGGAAGCTAATGTATGATGTCTAGGAGGTATATCTAAACTAGAATGCTAGAGAGCAATACACCCCAGCAAATAAATAGTAACTAAAGGAGATCTTGGGCCCTAGTGCACATAGTAGATAAAGTAACCTTAAAGGTGTTATTCATCCATGTCTCAGTTAACACTAAGAACCCCTATCAGCTGTATGAAAACAAAAAACTGAAACTTATAAAATAGAAGAACACCAGTGCATTGGCCCCAGGTTTCCCATTACAAGGACAGTTGTCTGTTGATATCTAGTATTGGCCACCAGACTTTAAGCCCCTGGGACGGTATAAGCTGGGTCTCATTAGGAGACATTTAGCCCAGGTCTGACTTGCAGCATTCTTAATAAATGTTTATTGAATAAACCAGTGGTTCTTAAGCCTGGCTGCATATTAGAATCTTCTGGGAGTTTTTTTAAATATTGAGGCTTAGGACCCACCCGAGACCAATTAAAAAAGGAATCTCTAGGGGTGGGACTTCAGGATAGTATATTTCTTAAAAGCTCCCCAGGTGTTTCTGATGTTTAGCCAGGGCTGAGAACCGCTGGAATAAATAAATGACTGAATGACCAAGTGAATGAGCGTCTCTTTGATTTACGAAAGAATTCATTGCAGGATTCCTTTTTAAAGCACATTCCCATGGTGCATTTTCAATGTAATTCGATTTTAAGGAATTTGATTTACACCCAATATTGCTGGGACAATCTATTTTGTAAAGCAAGGAACATCTGTATTATCTATCAAATTTTTTTAATGGATTTGGGAATATTCTGTTTCTCCATTTAGAACTGAGCTGGAGACTTAAGCAAAGATTGTATCATTTCCTGTACTCTGAAAAATGCTTTCTCCCACTCTGGCATTCAGAGACCGTTTCCCGGCAATGTGAAGCATGCAATTACTTAATGAGACACTTACAGCAGTTTCGAGCAGGATAAAAACATCCTTGTCCGAGCTTCCTGCTGCTGATGCTCCGTAAGGGATGGAAGAAGACTGCAGCCCAGTCCAGCCCCTGAAGATTAGCTGGGTGCTGGGAGAGGATGGGGCACAGGGCTGGTGCTCTGGTGGGAAGCAGTAAGGAACACAGGCAAAGGGACACAGGGACATCGGTGTTAGGGCAGGCCACAGAGGGGTACTTTTCTAAGGATGTGTCTGTCCATCCTGGGCTGGGAGGCTGGAGGACAGATGGTTAGCTCTGGTGGGGTCCAGGTAGGCTGGGAGGAAAGTGTCACAGCTTTGGTCTCTGCCTTGAAGTCGGGGACAGTTCCCACTGTGGAGCAGCAGGGGAAAGCTCGCTGATGCAATGGGAACAGCACGAGGCTTTGGTGGCTGCCGCAGAGGAACGGGATGCACTGCAGAGCTTCCTGGTGCCCTTCGGCCAGGGATGGAGATGTCTTCGCGGTCATCCTCCTCTCAGGTGGCCAAGTGGGATTTCCTTTTCCTCCCCTTCGACCTCTACTCTCAAGATGTTTGGATTTGCTTTAAAGTATAACATGGTGCACGCATTGTAAGGCTTGAAACAATGGGGATTTATTCTCTCATGGTTCTGGAAGCTGGATGTCCATGACTAAGGTGTTGGCAGGTTCACACTTCCTCTGCAATCTGCAAGGAGTCCTTCATGCCCCTTCCTGGTTGGCCAGCCATCTGACTTTCCTGGGTTTGTGTCTGCACCATGTCAGTGTTCCCAGTTCACATAGTTACCTTCTCCCTGTGCAAATAACCTCCCTGGGTCTCCCATACAAATACTAACCAGGCCCAAGCCTGCTTAGCTTCTAAGAACAGATGAGATGGGGTGCATTGAGGGCAGTAAGGCCACAGACTCTGTCTTGGTGTCCAAGTTTCCCTGTTTTGTAAAGACATGAGTATATTGGGTTAGGGCCCATTCTAATGACCTCGTTTTAACTTAATTCCCTCTGTAAAGATCCTTAGTCCAAATAAGATCATATTCTCAAGTTAGGACTTTACCACATCTTTTAGGGGCACACAATTCAACCCATAACAATGCTAAAGGTTGAAGGACAGCCCATTTCTATTCTCATTTCTTTCCTTTTCCCAAATTTCCCCATCCTCCTGTAAGCAATTAATTTATTCTTCTAATCCTCCTAAATTCTGAGTCTTCTTCAACATCCTCCGTCCTCCCCATCCACATGACCCTTAGGCACCTGGACGTGTGGGTATCTCACCCGCTGTCCCTCCTCATCCCTGCAGCTTTTCTCTCTCACTGGACTGCAATCGACACTCCTACATCCTTTGGGTCTTTATTCGCTCACAGCACCATCTGCTGCAGAAGCAGTGGCCTGCACCTGGGGGGCAATCCCATTGGGCCCTAAATCCTGCACCATCCCTCCCACCCCCATCACTAGCAGCCTTGCAGAGGTAATGGGGGGGGAGTTCCCACAGCCTCTGTCCTCTTCCTTTCTCTCTGAGATAATCCAAGGAAAATCCCTTCTTCACTTGTGGGACTCTGCCCTCCCCAGGATCCTGGCTCCTCCTGCATCTGTCTCCTGGCACATTCCTGAGTGTCTGCAGTTAAAGCCGTTATTTCTCCTCTGCTTCCCCTTTCCCTGGGCGCTCTTCAGCCTTTGTCCTTTACTGCTGGGTCTGGAATCTACATAACATTCTCCCCCGTATTCTTCTTCCTGCGCAAATTTCTGGTCAGGGTTCCGGAAGTCAGTGTTCCTCTTGGACATGACTTGTGTGTCACTCATGCTCTGCAAAGTCACTCCACCATGGCAGGAAGTGTGTCTTTCTCTAGTAGAAAGTGCCTGGCCCATTGGCCCCAGAGACCTGGGTGGGAGTTCGGTGCTGCCCACTTGGCATGGTCCTCTTCAGTGACAAAGGGCTTGGCTTCGTCATCACATGGACCAGGGTCTGGATTCTCACTGTCATTTATGCTGTGTGATGTTGGCAAGTGTCTCGACTCAAGTGTTGACTTCCTCAACTACGCCAAGGGACAGAGACAGCATCTACCTCATTGAGGTGAGAGAACACCAGGTCTCCCCATGAGACAGGTGGCAATTTTGAAATAGGACAGTCCTAGGGTTATTCCAGAAGAGTTTGCATGCAATAAGTCTACTACGAAGTGGTGGACTGCAGCTGGCAGCAACCATCCCAGGCTCTAAGAAGCCGAGGTCATAGGAAGAGGTGGGAGGAAGTCACTAGACTCCCAAGGAAGAGAGTCCCCATAGAGCCAGCTGCCTGAGACAAGAGACACCCAATCTACAGCCACAGCCAGGGCTGCAGGGCAGGACCCAGGGAGAAACTCCTGGCCTCACTCTCCTCCCATCCGTCTGCGGATGCTTCTCATTGCCCAAACCCACTGGCGCTAGGGACAAGGGAGCCCTGGCCACATGTCCCTGGAGGGTTGGCCTCCCCAGCAGACCCCGAGATTGGGGCCAGGGCATAAAAAAGAGCATTTGGAAGAGCAAATGATGCATCATCAAAGTTTTGTAAATCAGAATAAGTCACGTAACAGCCAGAACCCTGCATGCACTAAGAGTTCAATGACTGTGTTGGGAAACTTTCCTTGCCTCCTCCTCATTACTTAGATAAAGCCAGATACGGTTCATGGTCTACTCATCTTCCTTCCTTCCTTTTTGAGACTAGGGATTGAACCCAGATCTTTTGCAATGAACTACACTCCTCGGCCTATTTATTTATTTATTTATTTAGAGACAGAGTTTTGCTAAGTCGCCAAGTTTTCCAAGCGGGGCTCAAACTTGCGATCTTCCTGCCTCCAGTCTCCAAGAATGCTGAGATTAAAGGCGTGTGCCACCACTCCCAGCTTTTACCGACTCTTCTTTCACCAATCCTAGCTCTCCCCGGAAGAAGGTACCAGACACACTGCCCTTTGGAATTATTGAGGAATGCCTGCCACTTCCTCATCCTCTTCAGAGAACTGTTCGGCCTTTGCACCCTGGCCTCAGCCAATGTGCCCCGGACAGGTGTGGGGGAGGCTCTTGGGGGGTGAATGGCCACTCCCCAGCGAGCAGCTGCAGAGCTGCAGGGTGCGATGCAGGGTAGCCCAGTGGAGACAGTGTCCTGAGAGTTGTGGATGCTGAGGGACAGAGCCACTGCTGTAACCCGAGCTGATTCTGGGGTCTGGAGAGGGCACCTCCATTTCCTCATCCTCACCCGGCGGCCCGCCTCCTAGTGAGCTTGGCCCGGCTTGCTGCAACTTCGAAGGCCTGGGCTAACACGTCATGTGGACAGGGACACCGAAACTCTTCTCAGGGACATTGTCAAGTTGGAGCTCAGGGCCAGGTGGCAGGGGGCCTGGCATGTGCACTCCTGAGAAGAGTAAAAAATGCAGAAGGATGGTGCTGAAGAACACACCCTTCTCGGGCTTGTCAGAACCCGGGGGAGGGGGGCTGGAGCTGAGGCCCTTCCAAATATGTAAGGACCTCTTTTGATTATGCAGTTACTTCGTTTGTTATTTTTATAATCAAGGGGGCCCACTAATATGTTAAAGGAATTCATTCAAAATAAATATTGAACAAATATTTAAGCCACACTGAGCCGTAGGGGAGGAATAGGCCATGTCACCAGCCCAAACAGACTCATTCACCCTCACCAGACAATTTTCCCTACCTTGTTATAATTAGCTACAATTGTTTTCATCTCCATATCCAAAATAGTTTCTTCTCTGACACATCTGTTGGACATTTGATGTATGTTTTCTCCTTTCTCTTTCTGAGCAGAAAGAAGGCAGTCACATGGAGTCAGCCTGTTCTTTCTTGCTATGATGAGGAAGTGGAGCCTCAGAGTCAGAGGCAGGAAAGAGACCGGAAGTTCAGGCCAGGACTCCCACTGATGTCCTACACGATACTCTTTACCTGCAGGTCACACATCCTCAGCTCCCTGGGCCAACAGGATTGGGGGCATCTTGCACCTGCCCAGCTTCCGGCTGCCAGCCACAGCTTCCTGGATGCCCCTCCTGACGACCCCTGGAGAACTGGACTTGCCCAGTGCCTCATCTGTGCCTCCCTTAGTGCTTTTCCTTTAGCATAGCCAGTCACCTTCAGATTGGTCCCCTCCTGCCATAGTCTGGATGTACAATGAGGCTCATGCATTGAAGCCTTGGTCCCCAGGGTGGTGCTACTGGGAGACCATGGGGCCCAGGGTGAGGACTTAGGTCCCTGGGGCCCTGCCCTTGAAGGGAATCGCAGGGCCCCAGCCCCTGTGTCTTTCTCTCCTGTGCCTCCTGGTGCCGAGGAGAGAGGTTTCACCGCACCACAGCTCCTGCTGTGACAGCCCCGGAGGGAAGGGGCTGCATGATTACAGACCTGGAACCTCAGCTGTGAGCCAGAACACACCTTCCCTGTCAGTAAGTTAACGAGTCAGGCATTGGTTATGTTTCTGGATGGTGAGTGCTCTTCCCAGGTCCTTGGAGTCCTGAACCACGAACTGGACAGGACACACAGGAAAGGCAGCAGAAGATGGAAAGGGGGAGCTCTCTAGGGAGAGAGAGGTGCTGAACAGACTCTTAGCAGCCTGAGGATAAGGGCAAGGGGTCTTTTGTATCCATAATTCCCAGATTGGCTTCTCCCTCAGGCATATAAGGAATTGGGACATTTATCTTATCAAAAACTCTTTAGTGCCAAGCCAGGTATAAACTGTCCTATGGAGAAACTCACTTGGCTTCCTGCCATATGCAAATGAAGGGTCAGGAATAGTGTCTTTTGATTGGTTGTGCCCACATACAAATGAGGGATTGAAAAGAGCATCTCTGATTGGTTCTGCAAATAGTGTCAGATTCAAATGAAGTGTTGAAAATACAGCTTTCTGATCAGTTCTGTGTACAGGAGCAGTGGAGTTAGTTCAGGTCCTGTGTCCTGGGCACGTCCTCTCTCTTGGGAAAACATTTTGTCTCGCCTGCTAGCCATGGGTTCTTATGACCTTGGACTCATTCTGCCCTGTTGGTTGTCAGTTGGCCCAGCCCTAATCTCCTAGCTGTGTTACAGTAGCAGTCAGCTGACTGCCCAGGCCCTGCGAGATGCCCAGCCACCCGGGGTCCAGACTGGCTCAGCAAGATGCCTGTGCGGGACAGATGAGTGAATAGATATCCAAAGAACGAGCAGAGCGGTGACTCTTGGAAAGCAGGCAGCTGCTAGCTTCGCAGTCGGTAGCCAGCGATGGCGGTAGCGGTGACATTCGCAGTACGGGAGTGGAGTGGGTTCCTGAGTTTCCAGGAACTGGGGTCTAACTCCTGCTGTGCCCCCGGAGAGGGCCATGATCTCCCTGTGCCTCCGTTTACCCATCTGCAAAGGAGGATGACAGGAGTCTCGCTCCATGGTGCTGCTGGGGAATTAAGTGCGAGAACGCAGGCAAAGCCTTAGCAGAGCTCATAGCACACAGTAAGTGCCTAGTGGACCCTTGTCATGAACCAGGGGTGACTGGACGCTGAAAGGGTGCCCTCCTCATGCACGTATGTTCCTGCTCTGTGGAACAAGGACCATCTTCTATTAATATTTTTTTCTGTTTTTCATCTGAAGCCTGGGCACTGGTTAAACCTAGGCCCTCTCCTCTTAATCTTTCTTAAGGCATTACCCACCTTCTAGCTCAAACCCAGAACCCTCTCCCTCCTTTATCTTCTGCAAAGCGAGTGGTGTGCACTGGCTGACTCCCAAGCTTGATCCCGGGCCTCTGTGGCCCGGTCAGCCTGGAGCCGCACAATGTGCATGGGAAAATGGTGTCCTTTTAACCGCTTTTCATGTATACGTCAGCATCCTGCAGCCGCCATGGAAATCCTCCAGAACCTTTCCACGATTCCAAACAGAGATTCTGTACCCGTTCAACGGCAATACCTAAGAAATAATATTTTAATGTGCTAGTCTTAAAAACTCAAAAGGAATGTAAAACATGTTAATGAATGAAATATTAAAATGTTAAAGAAAGACAGGATCAGTAAGTTGAGGTTAATTTAAAATTCTTCAAGCTCGTCACATGGTCAAGAGAAATGATCAAACATGGAGCGCCTCTCCACTGAAAATAATGTCAGCAAATCACTAGAGTTTTTGAAAGTATCATTGATAACTTTGCTTCTATTAAAATTATATTAATTAAATTAAAATAATATTAGTTATAAACATATATTAACATAATATATTGCATTAAAATTATATCACATGATGTTTGTGATATTAATAAAGTTAAATATTCAGACTGAAAAATCCTATCATGTTTTATTATACCTACTTTTCAATTTTAACTGCTTCAATGTTCTGGGGGAAAAATAACTGTTAACAACTCCGTTCAACAATGCACAGAGAAACACACATTGGTTCTTCTGCCCTGGGCTCCTGCATGGCCCAGCACAGCAGTGTTACCTTGTACAGTAAATACAATTTTTTTTTGTACTGGGAATTGAACTCAGGGCCTTCTGCATGGCAGGCAGGTGCAATGCCACTGAGCTACATCCCTGACCCAAAATTTTTTAAATTGGAGTTTCGGTGTTAATTTTCCTTTTAAAATAATTCATGTAAATGTTATTCATGCTGATGGCTGTGTCCTTTGGTGTCCCTTTAATGGATGTGCTGGGGGCCAAGACCTCATCTGCCACACTCTCTTCCTGGCGCTGCTCCGGGGCTTCCCCGAACTGTGGACGGGACTGTACTCCAGAGAGTCCCCTTGGGAAGGCAGGCTTGGCCCGCACAGGCCCTGCAGTGTGTGGGTGAGGGGGACGGAAGGTTCCAGCACAGTGCCCCTCCCTCCCCTCGCCCAGGACAGCTCTGTGGTTGCAGGACCTGTGTGAAAGGAGGATGCTGGACCCTTGTGCAATGCTTACAAAGAATTTCAAGATGGCAGCAGCAGCACATGAGGCTTTCGACCATGGTGGGGCCTTATTAGCACCACGTAGCTGGCTCTGCTCTCAGCCCCACTCTCTGCAGATCTAACCAGCCCCCCACACCTCCTACAAAACATGCAGTGCCAAGTCCCTCCACTGGAAGCCACGTCGACCTGTGGCTCGCTCTTTGCTTCATTTGGCTGAGGCTGCAGCACACAGTGGGGCCTCTGTTTCTAGGCAAAATGCATCTTAGCACTGGAAATCCCCTCTCCTAGGGTCCTTCACTCATTCATCGGTGTGTTTATTCATTCACGAAGCATGACCGAGTATGTGTGTGCCAGGTGCTGAGCTGAGCTCCCCAGATCCAGCGAAGAGCAGCCTAAAAGTCCTGTGGCAGAGGATTCTGGGGACCCAGGTGAGGGGGTGGAAAGATGACTGCGCTGCAGGTGTCTTCTCAGGACAGGACTCAGAGCACAGGGGCGAACCGACCTGCTGGAAAGGAGAGGTGGCAATGGACCACTCCCTTCCATTCTTCCCAGCTGCATGACCCTGATGCCATGGCCAGCAACTTTGCAGGGCAAGGGGGCCTAGGGCTCTCTCCACTCTCACCAGGAGCACCCCGTCTCCAGGCATGCAGCCCTTCTGCCTTTCAGAGCTTCAGTTTCCTCCCTTGCAAAGTGGAAAGTGATTTTCCGCCCACTCCCTAGGTATCTAGGAAGCAAATCACCAAATGCTAATGAAGTCCACGTCCTTATGAAGGAGTGATCTTGTGACTGGATAGTACCCTAGATCCAGGCTCCAAGAGTCACTTTTACATGGCTGCTCGGCTGTTGACCGGTCATTTGGCAAACTCTTGCTGAGCATGTGCCATGCAGCCCCCAGCCTTGTGACTTGGGTGGCATCTTAAGGTCCGTGGAGGAGTTGTATAGATCCTAGTTTTACCTTCTTCCAAAAGAAGATATTTGATATTAAGCCCTCTTTTACAGAGGAGGAAACTGGGTTACTTTGAACCCAATGTCACTTGACTGTTTGGACACACTCCGAGACGAGAGCCCAGTTCTTCGGGCATGCCGAGGGCCCAGTGGGACCTTCTGGCCACCATATCCCCACTCTGGCCCTAGGAAGGCATCACAGGCAGGAAGGAGTCTCCATCAGCCTCATGCTGCACGCTGCCACCCTCCTTTCCCACCCGGCACACCGACGTCCACTGCTGTGTCCCCTGTCCTAGCAGCAAGGAAGGGACATCTGTCAGAGGTGCACCAGAGCAGGCAGACCCCGCCTTCAGCCCCACATGCACCTGGCTGGGCCTGGGCCTCCACTCCCTGCATTGCTGCACACAAGGGAGACAGGTCCCTCGGCAGGAATGTGCCAAAGGACTTGGCGCAGAGGCTCCTTTGTTCAAAACAACAGGGGCCTTGTCAGCATCCTGATCCACCTGTGTCTCCATCAGGAAGTGGAGGTTTGATGGGGACTTGTGTCTCGCTCCATCCTGACCCTGGATGGCCACCTCCACTTCTGCTTTGAACTGAACTCTACATGCCTCATCACCAGGCCAATCTTTACCCTCCGAGGCTCGGCCCAGGGCCACCTCCTCCTGGGGAGTCTCCTTCCTGGACACCCACAGGCCAAACATGAGTCTCTCTCCTCTGTGCTGCCTTGACAACCTCCTCAAGGTCTAAGTCAGGGCTCTAAGCCATCACAGTCATCATCGATTGCCTATTTTATGCTCAGAGCTCTATGCCCATCTCCTCACTTGATGCTCTTAACTGAGTGATGGAAGAGACTTTATTCAGGTCCCTACTTTACAGAGATGAAGAAGCCGAGAGAACTAGAGAGGTCCTGGTCCACAGGACTCAGCTGTGACGGTGGGCCCAGCCCTCCTCCTAGCTACGTCCCCAGTCCCCAGCACATGGTGCAGTCTCAGAAAACTCTCACTGGACTGAGATGATCTCTAACATCTTGTTCATCATAGACTGAGCACAGGTTAGCAGCCAGGTGCTGTCTCCAGCTCCCAGACGCCATATCGGAGAGCCAGAAGCCCACCCAAATCAGCCAGCAGCCAGGCCAGGCCCTCCACGCCTCTGCAGGGGGATCTTCCTGCTAGCCAGCTTCATCCCCTCCCTCCAGAGCCAGGTGTGCTCTTTGGCCAGTGTGCACTGCAGGAGGCCTCCCTGGAGGAGGAAGAGGTTGAGAAGTGGAGAGAATTTATTTCTCCTCTTTTTTTTTTTTTTGCTACTGGGGATCGAACTCGGGTCCTTGCGCTTGCGCAGCAGGCGGCGAAACCACTGAGCTGAATTCCCGGTCCTTCTCTCTACCTCTCTAGGCTTAGTCCCTGCATGCTGCCCTGATTGGCTCTCTCACCTGCAAACAGGGGCAACACAGGATCATTGCAAGGCAATGATAAAATGATGGAAATGAAACTGCCTTGTGAGCTGTCACCCTCCATCCATGTCAGAGTTCTTACACCCACTCGGTGGCCCGGCCCTCTTCCTGTGGCAGTTCCCCCTCTGGGGCCCGAATCTGGCTCTTTTGCTGGAGCCGGCACTGGGGTACAGGTATCCTGCTCAGGAGGGCCTGAGCTCTGGCCGTTCCCCACGACTTCCTCCTGTCCCCTTCCAGTGGGACTGCCTGAAGGATGCTGGGAAACAGTTCCTTTTCTCAGGGTGACTTTGCCTGTGTGGTAAACTATACATACCATAAAATGCACCATTGTAACCTTTCACAAGCATACAATTCACTGGCCTTAAGTGCATTCCTATTATCAGCACAATTGTCATCGTCATCCTTTCGTCTCCCCAGCTGAGACTCTGTGCCCCTAGACACTCCTCCTCAACCTCCCCCGTGGAGTGGGATGGGAGCCACCACCCCACTCTCTGCTTCTATGAATTTGATGATTCCAGGAAGCCCTCTTCAGTGGAATCACACGCTCTGTCCTTTGGTGTCTGGCTTCTGTCACTGAGCATAATGTCTTCAAGGTTTGTTCATGTTGGATCGTGTGTCCAAACTTCCTGTCTTTTCAAGGCTGAATAACATTCCAACTCTGGATGGACTACATCGTGTTTATCCACTCGTCCATCTGCGAATGTTTGGGTTGCTTCCACCTTTTGTCCACTCTGAACAGTGCTGCCATGAACAAACATGGGTGCCAGTTCAAGTCTCTGCTTTCCAAGCTTTTGGGGGGTAGATACAGATGTGGAAAGGCTGGATCAAATGGTAGGTCCATGTGTAAGTATTTGCGAAGCTGCCATGTTGCTTTCTTACCTTCCTCAGGGTTATATTTTACCAGCTCCTCTCAGCCCCTGTGTACTGAGCGCTTCTCCTGTGATTGGCAAAATCCCAGATGGAAGGTAGCATTTAACATGAAAGACCAAGAGGAGGAGCCACGCAGTAGCTTCCAGAAGGTACCAGAACAGCAGGCAGGAGGCGTTTGAGGGATAATAAGGCTGCTCGTGTGTCGGAGCCAACTGGTGTGCAGAGCTTGCTGGTCATGGAGCTCCGAGGCTACGCGTAATCATAGGTGAGCTTCTTGCTTTTCACCAGATGCCTGGTGAACTCCTCCACATAGAAAGCAATGATTTTTCTTTTGCCAGAGAACTTGGAAAATACCTATTCTGAAACTATGTATACCAGGGATACCAAGAGAAGAGCAAAGCCTCCAATACAGATGTGTCTAACTGTGTCTAACTTTCCCAATAAAGAACATTATAGGAACAGAGGATTTTTTTTTACATGCTCATAAAAAGATTATATTTGTTCTGAGAATTTCCTGGGTTGTGCATGGCTGTTACAGACTTATTTCAAAAGTTGATTTTTTTTTAACGGTATCTGCAGGGACCTGTGTCTTAATTCCATTTGGCGTGTGTGTGTGTGTGTGTGTGTGTGTGTGTGTGTGTGTGTGTGTGTGTGCAAGCATGCATGAATTTTCCTTTTCCTGTATCACATCTGAAAAGTCTCTTTCCGGTACTCCACATTTGGAAGTGGCTAGAATTGTCCTTGGTGCCTCGAAATCCTGCTCATGTTCTCAGCTGCTAACATTCTGGTTTGAGATTTACCTTGCCTTGAATATTCATTGACCATTTCTGTTGTTGCATTTACCAAAATAAAATCCATTTCAGCTTGTTCCTCTCCGGGAAGGGGCCGGTGAGCAGTTTTCTGACAGTTGTATATTAAATGCAGGTGGCTTCATGAATGTGCTTTCTGTCTGGCTCCGAACATTAACCATAACCCACAGTTTCTTCCAAAGGAGCTGGAATGAATTAAATTGTTTAATAAAACCTTACTTACCTGGATAAACTCATTTCTATTTTGCATTTAGATTCCCTAATGCATCTTTCCAGATTGTTATTTGTAAAATAAAAAGCTAGACATGTTTACTTAGAAAGCCAAACTTCGGACCCTAATCCTGGTTCTTATCCAAGTTCACTGCAACATCTTTTTTTCGCATTTCCTACCACGTTATGAACCGTTGCGTGTTTCATTTACCATGAATTGATAACTCCCACCCTGGCTCCAAATTAAGACTTACTTAGGCATTGAATTTGCGTCTCTGCATATGTTTTTTTCCATCACACTCCTGAAACTCATACTGTTTCAGACAGAAAGGAGCCCAGAGTTGCATATTTGCAAATTGATTTTAAAGCTATATGCTTGCAAACAGGGCTTGACTGAGTGCAGAGTGAAACTGTCCAGGATTATCAAGGGTACGTTTAAGGAGCTGCCCATGTGGAAGATGCCACACCCCTGGAAGGTCACTCTAGAGCCAGAGTCCGAGGCCTACGGGACCAATAATCTTCACTCAGCCTTGTCAAAAGCAGTCTAGTATGTCCTAAGCAAGCGCTAGCTGGATTAACTGAATAAATGAATTGTGAGGATGACTTACCTCATTCCCTTTGCCCTTTTCTACAAACCCCATGCCAAATAGTATGCCCAAATGTGATTGAATATATTAGCCCAGATATTTGACCTAGTGACTTCCGCTCTTTGAAAAAATTAAATTTCTATCTAAACAGTTGGATGACGCCTCCTGCCTTAATGCATAGTTCTAAAGATAAAGTCCCTCTAATTGAGCTCATACTCACTAAGCGTGTCTTTCAGACGTCACCGTATAAATCTGCTCATCAACCCCACGTGCTGGGAATCAGCTGTCGATGCCACAGACCTGCACAACTTTCCGCTTGATTTCTTTGAGAGGTGTGGGGAAGCTGGTAGCTAATATTTTTACAGTGCTTACTATGCATCAGGTAACACTGTGTTATTTGACTTAATCCTCACACAGAACACAGAATATGAAGAGGTACTCTTGCATCCCCATTTTTGTGGATGAAGAAACTGACTTAGAGGGGCTGAAGGGCACATGGCTGGGAAGTGGCCAAAACGGGCTTTGAACCCAGGACCCCAATCTTGCAGGCCAACGCCCTGGACATGACTCCTAGGTGCAAAGCAAAATGGTTGATATAACAGCGTTTCCACTCAGAAGCAAATCACTGTGGCAATGATCCAGCAGCCCATGTGCTTAGGAGAAGAGCAAAGCAGATGTCACTGCGGAATGAGGTGGCTGCTGCACCAGGCGCAGTGGAGCAGGGAGAGGTTTGTAAGTTGCAGGAGCTCAGCAAGGCTGTGTGGTCACTCAGAGAAGGAGGCTGGACGGTCCTGGTCCTAAACCTGGCACTGACTGCTCCTGGCAGCTCCAGCTTCAGTGAGAGCCCTCCCCATCCCCAGAGAACCCTCTGCCATGGGCTCGTGTGGCTCTCCCTGGCCATTGCCTTTGCAGGAGAGGCCCTCTGAATGCCACAGCCGGCCTGCCACTCATGCCGGGAATCAGCCCGAAGAGCTGGACAGGAGCGTGAGAGATGAGGTGCACCGGGCTTATCACATTTGCAGGATTACACCTCCATAAGCCCCATACACGGGCGCCCCGCAGCCCACGGTGCTGCCTGCACATCACTGCCACCTCTGGAAGATGCCGCCAGAAGCTCAGTGGCCAGACGGCCCCTCCACCACCACCCAGAGCCACCGGCAGCCCCACGACCGCACTGTGAGGAGCCGGGCAACGGCGCAGCACAGGGTACCTTATAATCAAATTTTCACTGTGCTCTCTGACAGGTTTTTAAGTCACTTAGGGGATCTATTTATATGTGAAAGCATCAGCATCGTGCAGTAAATCCAACCACAAGCCAGTCCCGTATTTTATTAAGTTTAAGTTCAGTGAAAGTGCAGCGCGAACGAGGGCCCGGTGTCTCTCCGCTACATCTGATTTGCGGTTCCCATAAAAAGGCCCACATGCCGCTGTTTCAGATGTGTTTTGGATTGAAAATAGGATTAATGTGCTAAAGTGTGATTAGAATGGTTAAACACGATTAATTGGAACAGACTTCTGCCGGCCAGGGAGCTGCTCCGGGCTGGCCCGGCTCCAGGTTACCAAGTGAACAAAGCGGGCCGACTGTCCGACTCCTTCCCCGCCTCGCCGTGTGCGCCATGCCCTTGCATGTGCTCCTCGCCAGCCTGTCTCAGGGCAGATTAAATGCAGCTGAGAATGCTGGGCCAGCTCGGCGTGCCGTCCTCCGGGAATAGGCAGGAACCCTGGGCCGGCCGGGCCTCTTGGTTCAGGCCAGAGCTGCCTGCCGAGCTCTGGGGGCCGCGGGCCAGGTGGCTGGGCCGGGGTGGGAGTTCTTTGGGGGTTTTTAAATGATCTATTAAACTTTAATCAAGGTGCTACCACACTGACGGCTCTGATTTACTCGGGGCTGGAGGGGCCAGGTCCAGGCCCCGAAACGAGCCAGGCTCCTGAAGGCCACTCAGGTGGGCACGAGGGCCGGGCCTGCTCAGGCCGCCCTTGGTCCCCAGGGCTTTGTCCTTGGCCGTCAGAGTGGACAGCGACGCCTTGCTCCAGCTCCTCTTCGAGTAGAGTTCAAAGGCTTTAAGGCGGTGTGCAGCATCGCCTCCTCTGAGGGCCTGCAGCAGGTTTCCCTGGCTGGGCGTGCTGGGCTGCGGCATTTGCCCTCGTTAGAGACCACTGCGGGCTGAGGCTGCCTGGCGGATCCGTGTGTGGTGTTGTGTCTGTGCATGTCTGTGGGGTGCGTGCGTCTATGCTGTGTGTGTATGTGTGACTCTGTGCGCACGTGTCTGTGAGTACGTCTGGGCACGTGTGTGACAGCCGGGGCCAGCTGACAGGGGATCACACAGCTCTGCTGCCCCCAGCCAAACAGCAAATAGGAGCCCCCAATCCAAGACCTGCACTTTTCATTAAGATGGGGTGCATCTCAATTTGGGGCACACGTTTCATCAGGCGTCTTTCTTTCTCTCTTTCCTTCCTTCCTTCCTTCCTTCCTTCCTTCCTTCCTTCCTTCCTTCCTTCCTTCCTTC
>NW_004624734.1:7489903-7531883 GCF_000247695.1 Heterocephalus glaber
TCTTTCTTTCTTTCTTTCTCTGTGCTGCTGCCCGGGCAGTGGTGGGTTCTCTGGTTACTGGCACTCGGACCGGGTCGCTCTTAGACTGAGCAGCATGGCGTGTAAACTGCCAGCCATGGACCTGGCTGAGCCTCGCCAGGGCCGCGCTTGCTCTGGGCTGGGTTCTGTCCTGTTTCCTCTCATGCTGAGTTCAGGCTGGCCCACGTCTCTGTCCTCTCCGTCCCCACAAGGCCTGCTCACCATGGGTGACAAGAAGTTCCTTTGCCCATACAGCAGGCCAGGCCCTGCACCCACTTGTTGCTTTTCTGGAAAAATAAGCATCCTGGTGGTAGGAGATTAGGAGGCCCCATGCTGCCCAGCCAAGGCCACAAGGAGAACCTGAGCTGCACACAGGATGGGATGTTCCGCTGTTCTGAGAGCAAGAGGAGGCCACGGAGATGCCTCGCAGCCCCCTGCAGGGCCCAGCTCCTTCCAAAGCAGGGGTCCAGGTGTCCCCGGAGATGTCCCTGTCCCATCCCGCTCCCAGCCCAGCACTGTGGAGGCGGGGAGAGCTTTCTCCGAGGCACCAAGGCCACCGCTGGTCACAGTGCTCCCGTCTGTGGCTGAGGCCTCTATGCTTCCTGTACAGGAGGACACAGTGGCCAGCATAGCTCGGAAAGTGCCACAGCATGGCACATCCTACTTGTGAGCACCAGCACCCGGCCCCCGGCAGGCCATTCTCCTCTTGGCAGCCTCGGTTTTCCCACCAGCGAAAGGCACAGTGTCGCTGGGGGCGGTGGTGTGGAGGGCTGGGAGCTGGAGCCCAGGCCAAGCAACTTGGTGAGACCATGCACCACCATACCTGGCGTCCCATGTCCTTTTGTATTTAAACATAAGTTGCAATCAGAGCATTTTTGTGAGCCCTATGCATGGCACCCACTGCAAGGAAGGAAGTCAGTCTCTTCCCACTACTCGTAAAATAGTCCCTGCTCCTGCCCCATGGCCAGCAAGGCTTTGGGCTCTGCTGCTCCCTTCCTGCTCCCTCCTGTCTGCCAGCTGTCCAGAGCTTTTCACTCCTGGGGACTCCAGCATGGAGCAGGCTCAGGTCTCAGCCTGATATGGCCCCTGAGGGCCTCCTGGTCACTTATTCCGGCACAGCTTCCTCTTCCAGTCTTCCCAGCATGCATCGCCCATTTGGTGCACAGGCATTAATTTCCTTGGTGTTGACCCCATCTCAGAATTAAGCTCTGAGAGGCAAGGACAGAGTCTGTGGGATTCATCACAGGGTTCCCAGGGCTCAGTCATGAGCACAGCCTACTTCAGCAGCCGCTGGAATGAGCTGCCAGAGCCCCTTCAGTTAGGACAGGCTTGCTCCGGAGGCTGGTGGTACCTCGACAGACAGGCTCAGCTGTCTGCCCACTCCGGACAGAGCTCCTTAATCTATGTCCTCCATCTCCAGGACAACCTGCCTTCCCTGTCCTTGCATCCTGTGCCGAACTTCCTGCCTCTCCTTTGCAGCTCGGAGCTGACCGCCTAGGGTGCAGACAGGGCCACAGCTGTTACGGTCCATCTCTAGATGGCTCCCCAAGGCCTCCTGAGCAGGTAGGTGGGCCTTTTGAAAGGCGATTGGATTACTGGTGCGGAGAGCTGGCTTAGGAGGTGGGGCCGGGTAGGAAGAGGGGCGGCTGGGGGAATGGCTTAGAAGGGGGCCTGTTCCTCCCCAGCCCTCCCTTCTCCCTCTGCTTCCTGTTCACCATACTGTGAGCAGCTCTCCTGCCACCCTGCCTTGGAGCTGGCCAACTGTGGACTGAAACCTGAGCAGACTAAATGAAAGAGGTAGGCACTTCTTAAGGGTCCACTGGCATTTTTGATTTGTACCCTCGGAGGAGACTTTTTATTTTCTTTTGAAACCAAGGCCTTCACACTGAGCTAGGTCCTCAGCACCCACCCATCCCGGCCTTTTTCATTTTTCATTTTGAGACAATGTCTTGGTAAGCTGCTAAATTGCCCAGCCAGGGCTTGAACTTGCAGTTCTTCTGCCTCAGCCTCCCAGAGGGCTGGGATTACAGTACTCTGCCACCCTGGGCTTGGAAGAGCATTTTCAGCAGTGTTCCTTGGAGCTCCCTAGGGCTGTCATGAGAGGACACGGAGGAGGCTCGTTCTGCCCTCAGCCCTGCCCTCTTCCACCCAAGCCGTTCTTTTCTACTCCAGCTTTTAGCACTGGGCCTCTGCCTGTTTGACAAAAAGGTTCTGCCATTAAACAAAAAGTTTCAAACACACTGACTTCACAGCTGTGCCAGTAACACAACTGTGCTGGTAGCGCTGATGGTGGTAACTCTCTCTGCAGCTCCACCCCGGGCCAGGCACACTTCTCAGCTCTTGCCGTGAATCTGCCGGTGGATCCCCACATTGCCCACAGGGGTGGGGCATGGCCGACACCCTCCTCTTGTAACCCAGGACGCTGGGGCATGAGGATGGTAAGGGAAGCCTCCAGGTGACTTGGCGGGGAGCAGAATTTCCGCCTAAGAATTGGTCAGTCTTGGAACATAGCGGGCACAGTGGGCATAGCTTGGCCCAGGCTGCCCACAGGAGGTACCCAGTTTGTCCCGAGATTCTGCCCTTTGCCCTGCTTTTCCCTTGGGTACCACCTCGGGTTGAATGGGGATGGGAACAGGGAAGAGACAGGGAGGGAGGAGCAGGGAGAATCCCACAGCCCCTGGAGAGTCCAAACACCCTGTTCCAGAGAGGGGTGCAGGGGAAGCGACTCAGTGAACGGCACGCAAAACTTGATAACTTCAAGTGTCCCGGCCACCCTGGGCTCTGTCTGCGCTGCCTGGCTGCCTCCCTCCCCTCCAGACCCTCAGCAGTCAAGACTGGGCCTTGGTCCCCGGCCCGCCGGGCCCCAGGCGTGACCTGACCAAGGGCCGCTGGGCCTGGCTCTCAGGACGCCCAGCTATGCGTCCTTACTTCAGGGACGCTGCCAAACTCCGTCTGATCCAGCTCCATGACATGATTTATTTTGCATTGGTCCTGAGGCCCCCTCAAGGAAAAAGGGCAAAGTTTCTCAAGGCCGAGGCCGGGTGAGCTTGGCCCAGTTTCCCCCCAGCTCCCGGCTCAGCAAAGAGAGTGTTTGGGATCCTGCCAGCAGCCCACTCCCTCCTGGCTCCCTGGGTCCGGGACTGAGTCATGGGGCCCACAGCTGCCTGAGCCAGGCCAGCCCAAGTGGGGCTCCCACCCTTGGCCTCCTCTCCTGAGAGAGGGGTGGAGCCACATGGTGCTGTATCTGGAAAACTTGCTTCCTGGGTTGAGAAAAGCTCAGCTCTCTCCCGGAGTCCCTTTCCCCATGCCCTGGCTCACCCCAGCAGGGCCATGGCTTCGGTGACATTCTGACACAAGGACCAGGGACGGGTCGTCCCCGGAACCTTTCTTCGGACACCACTGTTTGCTGGTTATGGTCCCCAGAGCATCTCACCTCAGACCAAGTCCGGTCAGCGCAGTCCTGCCGCTGCCCTGGAGGATGAAGTTCAGTCAGGCCTGGCCCGCATTTGGATGAGGTTAGCAGGTCCCCACCTCTGCCCGCCCCAACCCCGCCCTCCCAGGGACGCGATCCCAGGCTGGGAGCACTGGTCTCTGTGAGCCAAAGGAGCCATCAGCTGCCAGTGTCCTGCGGTGACCCAGTGATGCCCCACAGGGTCTCCTCAGATTGCCAGCACACTTGCCAGGGAGACGAGGACTGGCCCGGTGTGGCCGCCCTCCTGGATTTGGGGACTGGCGGCCATCGGCAGGGCGCAGGGC
The DNA here is from genome assembly GCF_000247695.1 of Heterocephalus glaber. The sequence continues at coordinate 7,493,678 of NW_004624734.1, forward strand.
ACCCAGCAACCTAGGGCTCAGAACATGCATGGTGCTGGGGGGAGGATCCAGGGCCCCCAGGTCACTCCTCCCCACCACAGCAGGGTGCTAGCCCCCAACGCACCTCTAAGACTTCATGTAAACCCGGCCTTCCATTCTCCCCACAAACACTCCCTGAGCCCCTTCCATGGGCCAAGCACCACTGCAGGCAGCAGAGCCAGAGCGAGTGAGTAATCAGGCCAACCCAGAGCCACCAAAGCAAACAGACATGCAGGCAGGATCAGCGGGCTGCGGGCGAGGCGCCTGTTACAAAGGGAAAGCAGTATGTTATATTGGGAGCCACGGTGGGTGTTACAGTGTAGTATACATAACCCTAAGAGGAGAAAGAAAGTGGGGGCTGTGGGGTACTGGGAAAGGTATACTTAGACTGGGGGTCCAGGGAGGCCTCTCCAGAAAGGTGATATGTGGGCAAAGGCTCCAAGCAGATGAAAAGAGTAAGCTGTTCAGACACAAAGGGAACAGCATATGCAAAGGTCCTGTGGTGCCCCCAGGCTGAAAGTGTGTCTGGTAAGTTTGAGGAAAACCACCTGGAGAGTGATGAGGCTAGTGGAGAGGGGATGATGGTGAGGTGAACTCTGAGACAGAAGTGCGTGTATAGGAAGCTCGTGAGTGTGTTGCCAATCAGCTGAGGGTCCTTTTGCTCAATTCAAGTGGAAATCGTGAGTTGATAAAGTGCAGCTCTGCCAGCAGCCCTCATGTCACCAGATGACAACAGATAATACTGGATGCCAGCAGCTGACACAGCTGGCTGCTGGTTAAGGCTTCTGCCGGCCTCCGCCATCTGAGGCCGACTTGCACTGGGCACCACAGGTTGACTCTGCAAGGTGCTGGGCTCTGGAGTAACCACATGGTCCCTAGTGTTGACTGCCCTTTCTTTTGAAAAGACCATTCTGTCTGCACCATGATAAGAATCTGAGTAGATTCACAGGATTTTTGGAGCCCACACTACCCGAGAAATAAATCATGAGCAGGTTTACAGGACCACCAAAGCAAGTCTTTATTTTAACAGGGCTGCAGCATGGGGGATCAGTACACAGGAGGGCGCCCTCCCAGACTTACCTGGGAAGTGTGTGGGGAGGGGTCCATATATAGTAGCTGCAGGTCTGTGATTGGTCCAAGTGCAGGCCTGCAATTGGCTCAAATTTGAGCCTGCTGATTGGTCCAGCTGGAGGCCTGCACTGTCCTGGCAGTGAGGGGTGGCGATGATGCAGATGATGCAAGCTGTCTGATCGGTGGCCGCTGAGTCTCTGGGGAAGGCTGGCTGTGTTCATCACAGCTGACGAGATTGGGGAGGCTGGGGTGGCCCTGCTGCGTCATCTGGGGCACAGGACCTCACGTCTCAGAGGGGACAGAGATGGCCCCTCGGCACTGGGGGGCCCCAAGGTGGGCTCCGGGCTGGAACTGGGTAGCAGTGGTGGCTGGGGTGACCCCGAGTCTCCCATCTGCACCCTCCTCCCCTCCAGCAAGCACACACACAGCTCCATGCAGAACAAGCCTTGGCCTGACTCAGGCTGCGTGGTGTCACTCAGTCAAGCCAGTCGCTCAGAAAACGTTTATTTTTCTTCATGTTTTTTTGAGACAGGGTTTCTCTATGTAGCCCACGCGGGCCTCGAACTTGCAGCCCAGTGAGGGAACAGATGTGGAACAAACCAGCGCACCCATCTTGGTGCCCTCGCTAGAAGTCAGGGAGGATCAGGGAAGGTTTGAGAGGAGCTCTGGCGAGGCTTCCAGAGCCAAGCTACTGCCTGCCAGGCAGGGCTGGGGTCAGACTCCAGCAGAAGCAGCCGCTCGGCAAAGGCCCAGGGCAGCCCCAGCCTGGTCCTGCCCAGACCTGTGAGTGAGCAGGAGCTGAGGCCCCTGGGGACGCAGCTTGGGGTGGGGGAGCACATGGGAGACGCCTAGGCATACAGAGGGGAGGAGGGCCACAGGGTTCACTCACTTCCTCACGGCCCCCTGTTGGGGTGAAAGTGTCCTTGCTCCCGCCCCGTGGCTCCGTCCATCTTGGGAGGGTTCTTGGCTGAACAGAGGGGCGTCCTGAAGGTACCAGCAGATAGAGTGAACTGAAAGGAGAGGGAGGAGGAAAAGGCTGGGTGACAGAGAAGATGAAAGTAACATCTGCCAGATGTGGTGGTGCACACCTGTAATCCTAGTGCATGGAAGGCTGAGGCAGGAGGATCTCCACGAGTTCAAAGCCAGCCTGGACTACATAGCAAGACCCTGCTTCAAAAAACAAACAAAGTGACATTTCAAGTCAATGGATTTCCGGACTCGCATCTACTCTCCCCAGTCTGTCAACTCTGTGGCAGAGGAGCGATACACACTTGGCAAAGCCTGCACACCAGGCATTCAGCAGGTGCTCAAAGAGGGTGGCTGTCCTTACTCTGGCCAGCTGTGGGTGATCCAACTTAGTGCGAGAGGTGATTGACTATCGAGAGGTGAAATTGTGGAGCAAGGTTAAACGACTCACCAGAAACCAAACCGTCAGTGTTCTAGGGCTCAGCCCTAGGAGAAAGATGACCAAACTCCAAGCTGCAGTTTTGGTTTTCTGCTTTGTGTGAGGTTGACCACGAAGCAGTGGCCAATGTCAAGACTCACTGTATTCCTGAAGGAATGGCCGCTTCCCAGAAATGCAGGCCCTGGGCCAGGGAGGGCTGTCCCATGAGACAGGGCAGGGCCCCCATGCCCTCTAAGGTTGGGCAGAGAGAGAGGACAGGGCCTTCCGACAGGCTGGAGACACCAGCCAGCTCCTTCCTGCAGCCCGGCCTCGGCTCAGTTCACAGGTGCAGGCGGAATTGCTGCCACATGCTGCTGGCACTCACGCTGTGGCAGCCCCAGGGGCCCCACAGAAGACCCTGGCAGCCTTCGACATGGGGCACGTCCCCAGGAGGCTCCCAAGGAACCTGCACAACCCAGCTGGGCCACTCTGGGGGACAGTGGGCTCCTTGAAGGTGCTCTGGGCAGGGTGCCCAAGCCTGTGTCCCCCTTACGGATCCTGGACCCTCTGATTGTGCCCCACCATCCCCCCTACCCCCAGGGACACCCAGCTCTTTGGACGTCTGCACATTACCACCCCATCTGCACTTCACAGGAATGAAGGTGGGCAGGCGTTCGAGGGTGCTGCCGTGCCCCTGACAACCCCCTGCAAGCCCTGCCCTGCTGTGGGTCTCAGTTTCCACACTGTCAGACAAAGAGGAGGAGCTTCTCTGGTTCTCTCGGCCAGCAGACAGAACCACCTCGACACCCCCTCCAGCGAGAGTCTTGCACCTGTCTCTGAGGTTGGTGGCCCCTGGCTGGGCACAAGGCCTGGGACCAGGCCTGGGACCCAAGGCAGGGCCACCCAGGACAGGCATTCTCCAGGGCTAAACCCAGCAGTGCCAGGCAAGCGGGAAGGTGGGGGTCTGAATCCAGGGCAGTCTGATCCCTTTCCTTCTTCTGCATTTCCAGAGGCGGAAACCTGTGTCTGGTTGGTTGTCTCAGCCTGATCCATCACTGCCAGTCCTTTCGGGGAAGATGACAAGAAATGAACGGCTTTGCCTGTGTTAATTCGGCTTTGAATTAACAGCAGGCGCATCTTTGCCAGAAGAAGATAGTGTATAGGAGTAGTCAGATCCAGGTAAAAAGAGGTCTATGGGCTCATACATTCCCTCCATCCACAGGACCACAGAGGGAGACAGACCTCAGGGACGTGGGAGGCCAGGCCGTGCTGTGAAGGGGCAGAGGGTGGCATAGTCAGTGCTGTGTTTCCAGAATGAAAGACCCGAGGCAGGCTGCTTATGAAGCGAAGTTTACGTGGCTCAGAGCTCGGAGGCTCAAGTGGCCTGATGGCTTTGCGTCTAGAGAAGACAGCTGGTGGCCATGACAGGGCCTGTGTCATAGAAGCAGTCACATCTCAAACCAGGAAGCAGGCTTTGGACTGAAAGGGCTGAGAGGGGGTGGCCACCTCTAGGGGGAGAAGAGAGCTCGAGGGAGGGGGACCCCAAGAGGGGCTCAGCCTGTGCCTGGGAGCTGAGGGCAGAGGAGGCAGGGAGAAGGGCCTCAGCTAAGAGCTGGCGGCCGGGCCTCTCAGGGTTTCCAAATCTCTCCAACGCCTGGCTGAAGGGAAGGAGCAAGTCCACATCAGCTTCCCCGCTCGCTCTGCAGCCAGGCAGTGCTTGGGCCAAAGGACATTATTACAGTCAGGGTTTGCAAGGGAATAGATTTATTGCAGGACACGTAATTTATGGGCTTATGTTTTAATAGTCACCCAAAAAGTCAAATGCAAAGGAACACAAGAGATTAGCCACACACTAGAGACCCAAAGAATCCAGCCAAGGCCCTGGATCCCACAGCAATGTCCCGCACATGACCAGCTGAAGGCCTAGAGCCCAGGGCAATGTCTCACGGTTGTCCTTATCGAGAGTCTGCACGGGAAAGCGGTGGAAGCCAGAAAAACTGTGCTGGTGGGATGAAGGATTTGTGGCACCAGGCTGAAGGATCCACACTGGAGCCAGGAAGCGATGCTCACAGTGAAAACCAGAGCTCCCCTGATGAGAACAGCAGCCATTCCCAGCGACAGCGAGGTCCTCAGCTGCTCTGACGAGAGAAGAGCCACATTCTCATCAGGAAAACCACCCGTGGCAAGCTTCTACAAGAAAATCAACAGCCAACCATCTCCCCCTCCAGCTCTCTTTTTATGCTGTTGGCAACAGTCCTCAGGTGGGTCTTCCATGCCCAGACCACGCTGATTCATCCCACCTGGGTGTTCCAAGCTGACCATTAGTTAACCCACCACAGACATGGAGACCCAGCATCACCACTTGAATGACTGGAAACAGAGGGGTGGGTTAGGTGTCTTTGTAGACAATGTGACTATTTGTTTGTGATTAGCATCCCGGACCTCATTGGCAAATGTTAATTTCTTTAAAATTTCAGCTTGCCACCTGAACCATATCAATGGCATGTCTGTATTTCGTCGGATGACAAACCAGGGCCCCTCTTGAGTCCTGAGTGGCTCTGGTGTCTGTTCATGCCTTCCCAGCTTCTCACATCAGTCGGAGACGGTCATCCCCACACACCGAGGCTCCGGGGTTTACGCTTCCTGGTGTGGAGCAGCAGGGGCTGGGGGCCCCAGCTGGCTGGCTCTGTCCCCATGTCGCTCCTCTGAGGAGATGCTTCACACACTCAGTCCCGCTCTGGATCCAGGGCAGTTTGCTGGTGAAAACAACCTGCCAAGGCCTGTCAGTCCTGAATAGGCTCCTTGGCTCCGAGAAAACCCAAGGCCTTGTGGGATGCAGAGGTGCATTCCTGTAACCCCAGCACTTGGGCAGCCGAGGCAGGAGGCTCGCAGGTTCCAGCCCAGCCCGGGCAACTTCACAACTTCACAACCCTGTCTCAAAAAATAAAAAAGGGGCTGGGATGCAGCTCAGTGTGCAGGCCCTGGGTTCAGTTCTCAGCACAGGCCTGGCTGCGGAGGTGACGGGGAAGACCGTGTAGGACAGCCCAGAGCAGAGATGGCATTGGCGGGACAGAGAGAGGGGACTGGGGATGGAGACGCGAGCTATCCCTCCGCACTGCACCGCACAGCTCAGACTGTGTGGGTTCATCTCGCTTCCGGCTCAGAGCATCCCAAGAAGAAGGGACTCACGCTGGCTCCTCCCACTGTGACACGGGGGCCCAGGAGCGATAGCCACCATTGTCAGCACCCCGAGTTCACCCTGGGAAAGTCAGGCCACATCATACCAATTTCTAAGAGCTTCTAGAGAAGCTGAAGTATAAATAAACTTTTTTTCCAGTACTGAGGAGTGAACCCATCTTAGACCTTACAGGACCCTGGCGCACCAGTCACAACAAAGAGACGGGCACTGGGTCTCGCTCCGCATTTCCTCGTTTTCCAATATGGTCCCTTCCTCTCCTGGGACCCCATCCAGGAAGCCACATTACACTCGTCGGTTGCGTCTCCTTCGGTGTTTCTGTCTGTAGCAGTTTTTCAGACTCTCCTTGGTCCCTGACCATTTTGGGGAGCACCAATGGGGCTTCTTGTAGAACATTCCTCAGTTTGGCTGTGGCCCGTGTCTCTCTCATGGTTCACTGGGAAGATTAGCTGTGGGGAAGAAGATCACAGAGGCAACGCCCCTTCTACGTGCGACCCATCAAAGGCCTGTGCTGTAATACGGTCCGATGTGGCTGACACTGGCCGCAAAGGCCTCATCCGTCTGGTTTCCTTTCCACTTTTCACGTTCTCTGTTTAGAAATGAGGCAGTCCATTTAGTCCATGTTCAGGGAAGAGGTGCTGAGCCTCTCCTTCAAGTTCGGACTGGACTTAGGTCTTCTGATCAGTCCATTCTTTCCTAAGGAAGATTTATCCCCTCTCCCAGCTATTTGCACAACCAGCCACTTTTTCATATCAGCATGGACCCATGGGTATTTCCTTTATTCTTGATCAATAAGCCAGCAGCACATTCGTTATTCCATCCCTCGGGTAGTTCTGGCTTTGGCTGCAGGAGTCCCCTCAGGCCGGCCTAAGGGGGAGGGACTGTGGTGGTCACTTCCGGTGCTGGACACCACCTCTGCGGAGGGAGTTCTGACACAGCGTGCTCCTGATGTCACGCCCTAGAGGAGATTAAGACAGTTAACCTGATCAAATGGTGATCAAGCTCTACAGACTGTCCATTTTCATTCATTTCATTCTTCATTACAGTCCCCAGAACATTCCATTGAGTGGAAAGATTTTAGCTTCATAACCCTTGAGGTGTGCTCTGATAGAGAAGGCTAGATGAACATTTCCGTGCATTTTTTACATTTATAATTATTTCTTCCTAAAAATGATGGACTCTTAACTTACATAGTGGAATCGCTTCCTACAGAGGTTTTTACTGCCTCCAACAGCATATGTGGGTTACTAAAGCTATTACTATAAGACAGAGGAAACAAAAATGTAAATAAAACACATGATAGGAAGTACACACACCCACAAGCACTCACCCAATCCATATCTGTATCAATTATTTTGAAGTCCATTGTATGCAACAGAGCAGAGAGGTTGACAAGATAGTCTTTTGTGTTTTCTCGGCCTCTCTAGTCCCAACCTGTTGTGATTCTACCCCTGGAGTACAGACATTAATATTTAATATATAAATAATAAGTCATTTAACATATCAACATTTGGTGTCTCCATTCTCTGGGAAGGGTAACGGAGTCACTGCACTGTCTCCCTCAGGTACGGCGAGATCTCCATGCATCCAGCACCATGCGCAGTGCCTAATATCGCCCCCTGGTGAATCCCTGTTTTCAGAGGGGCCCTGAGCACCGGCCCAGTTTCACCTCAGTCAGGCTCCTGGGAGGGTAGCAGGCGGCTCAGTGATTTGTCATCTGCTCCATTTCTGTCCCTCCCTGCCTGCCCAGAGCCCAGCACAGGGCCCGGAACATAGTAGGTGTCCAGCGCACTCTAGGGGAACCACGGAGACAATCAAGTAAGAAAATCAACAAAACATCCAAAGTTAAAAAAACAAAACTTGTACAAAGAATGCAAAAGAAGGAAATGGAGGCAGCTGGGGTGACCTCTCTGACCCTCAGCCTATCCCGTGGTCCTTCCTACGCTGGGCACCTTTGAGGATCAGGGTGGCGGACAGAAGTGTCTGTCCTGTCCCCAGCCCATCAGATGCCTGAACTTTGCAGCCAGAATGTCGTTTATTGGTTGAGTGACCGGAAGTCCCGTCTGCTCTCTTGGTGGCTATCAAGCACTCCAACAAACAGCCAAATCATACTGGGTGCCAGATGCAACAGCAGATCCTTCGATCAGCAAGGCCTTCACATGCCACTGGGCATGGGCATGGGCAGGCCCCAGGCTGTGACAGTGCCCAGCCTGTGCAACTGGACTAGGTGCCACTTTGTTCTCTGAGCCTCTTGGCGGCTGCCTTCCTCCCTAGCCCTCCCCACCCACCCTCACCCATCACTCGCTCCCAGCTCCCTTTGAGCCTCCATCCCCCAGCTCCCTTCACCTGTGTCACCCAGACCCGAGCTGGCTGTGCATGCAGGAACCCCCGTCCTGGTCCCCCCTTGGACAGAGTTGAACCTGGAGGCAGAGGTGGGTTTGGGGACGACGGCCCCCTGAGGAACTGTGAGGAATTATAAACAGTGTCATGTCAACTCCAGATTTAGCCGGGGATCCTGACTGGAGCGCGAGGAAACGGGGCTGTGACAGGGAGACGCTTCCTGCCAGACAAAGGTCCAGACGTGTCTTGAGACGGGGGTGATGACAGGCAGCAGGCTCAGCGGGGTGGGCAGCGTGGCTTATGTGCTGCAGGTGTCGCCGAGTGCCGCTGAGGGGCAGCCTGTCAGGGAGGAGAGGGCAGCTGAAGATAACGCGTCCTCCTCTCCCTCCCCAGCAGTCACTGGCTGCAAACAGACAGACAGACAGACGCAGAACTCCCGGGCCAGCCCCGGGCCTGTCCAGACTCAGCTCTGTGACAGGCAGCGGCAGGGTGTGGACCTCCACAAACAGCAGATTGCTGCTCTCTCTCAGCCTCCCCAAGACCCGGGTCCTTCTTGTAAAATGAATATTGCTTTATGGAATGAATCGTTCCTCACATAAAACCCTCTTTCCCCCCAGGAAAACAGTGCCTCCCCAAATCTTCCGCAGCCCATGTTTGGTATTGAGCAGTGGCTTCCCCGAACTTCACAGCCCTTCCCTTCTCTCCCGGGTTCCCAAGGGAGTGAAACACTGCAGCCATTGTATCATCTCAATGCAAATAGTACTTAACACGTCTCAGGCTTTTTTCCTCCAGAAAGGCTCATTGGAACATATCCTACATGCCAGGAGGGCGACAGGTCACCATGGCTCATCATGTCCAGATGACCCTGGGGTGCATGTTTCAGGTCCACAGAGTACAGGAGGGCCCGGGACACCCAGACACATCCCTCCCTGTCAACCCCACCAACCTAGAGGACACAGGGATGCTAAGAGATGATGTGCACGTCCTGCGCTGGCCAGGTGTCCATAGCAATTGGGGCCCTGGGCTCTGCTTCCGGGGGTCCTGACTCAGGAAGCTTACAGGGCAAATGGCACTTGGGCCATGTCTTCCAGACGGTGGGCTGGAGAGAAGGTGTGTTCTGAGCAGGGCAATCAGCAAGTGCAAAATCACAGAAGCACTCAGGAGCTGGCATTTTACAGGGTTAAGCCGTTCATTCTCACCACTATTTCTAATAGAGTAACAATGCAGATGAGGAGGCGCCAGCTGAAGTGAGGTGAGTACCCGCTGTGCATCTGGCACTGTGCTGCATGGTCCACAGACAGACGCAGTGAACCCTCACCTCGGCCCAGTGATGGGCATGTGCCCACTGTCCCATTTACAGGTGAGGAGATGGAAGGAGGACTGGCAACCAGCCGGAGCACACGGCGCCAGGAGCACCCAGCAATCTGGCTCCAGCACCTACAGTGCTCTGTCCTTGTGCTGTCTTGGGAAGAGATGACGACCTTGCCAATGCCTCCTTGGCCAACCCTTGAAGGTGGAGGTTCTGCCTGCCATTGTGTAGGAGAAAGGCCCAAGGCTCCAAGGGGAGGGGGCCCTGCCAAGGCCACCCTGACACCAGGTGCTGGAGCTGCCTCAGATGTGGGATTCTCCTGCCCTCAGAGGTGGGCACAGCCAGCACCGGCATCCCCCCCATCAGCACACTGGCGCTTACCTGGGCCAGAAAGGAAATGAGTCCCATGGAAGGCTGACCCCAGCTGCCCCTTGCTGCCCCTGTAGGACATGGAGCCTGGGGTTCTCATCTCTGGTTCTCCTCTCAACCTGTGGCCCCAAAGGACCCCAACATCCACTCCTGCTCATGGTCCCCTGTGCCCTCTCTCCCTGCAGCCCATCTTGGGGGTCCCCCTCCCAAGCACCTCCTCCGGGAGCCTCTGCCACAGGTGGGCACAGCTGGCTTTCCATTATCCCTTCACACCTGCTTGGTCCTGGCTAAGTGAGGGGTCCTTTGAGGTGCGGCTGGGTTCAGATCCTGCCCCACTTCCGGCCACTACTCGACCCCTTGAACTTCCTGGTTTTTGTCTGGTAAAAGGGGAGCTATGCTAATAGGACCCACGCCACAGGGCTGCATGCGGAGGAGGCAAGTGCCCAGCGGTGCAAGAGGCAGCATGCGGCAGTCGCCCGAGCGCAGCAGCTGCTGTGGGTAACTCTTCAGGAACGTGTGAGCACTGGCTTCCCCGTCCGAGGTCTTCCTAGCTCTGCAGGGAATCTCAGGCTGCTAAGGCAGGAAAAGCTTCCTTGCTCCTGTGATTCCTTTGTGACACATGACATCAGGAAAAGAATCCCAGAGCTTGGAGCCAGGCCAGGGCTCGAACCTCCCCACTTCTCTAATTTTGCCTCAAAAATTTGGGCAAATTATTGAATGTTGTGGAGTCTCAGTTTCTCCAGCTGGAAAATTAGGACTTTCCTCTCTGCTTGATGGTTGCTGTGAAGGAAGAAAAGATTTGCTCACCCGTGGATCCACGGAGCTGAACGCTCTCTGAGCTCCTAATTTACACTGTGCACTGCTGCAAGGGCTGGGAACGAGATGGTGAATTCACAGGCCTGGTCCCAGGGCTCCCGGCTGGGGAGGTTTTGCAACCGTCTGTGTTTGAGCGGAACCCAGACACCCTTTGCAACCCACTCGCTTCCATGCTCCGGGAGGGACCTGTCCGCGCACCTCTGCTTCAGGGACACCTGATTCCTGAGCAGATGCAGGGGAGGCTCCTTGAGCATCGGGGTCCCCAGATGTCCCCAGTTCTCCTCAGGGTGGTCCCACACCTTCTGGACTGGACTTTCCTTGGGGCGCAAGCCAGCTCCAGGAACAGGAAGTGGGAATCCCTGCCCCAGCTCTCCAGGGACCACACCCATCCACACACAGGCCCATGAGCACACACGCACACACAAACAGACTCTCGGGCGGACGCCCTGCACTGAGGCTCATGGGCGTCACTGAGCGTCCCTTCCCTGCAGAACCTCACTCAGTAAAGGCAGAGAATTCTGAGCATCTTGTTCTCCATGGGGCCCCCAGGTCCGCAGCAGAATCTAGCTCATAGTAGCTGCTTTACAGTTTATAACATTTTATAATTACAGTTGCAGGAAAAGTGAGTAAGGAATGGACGGCACTCCTGTCGAGGAGGGAGGCTTTCCTCACTCAGTCTGAATCCAAAGCCAGTCTCTGACAGAGACCCTCAGAAACTCACCCACGACACCAGCCATTGGCGATCCCTGAGCCAATTACAACATCAACCACCACAAGGGGTTCCTCGGGACACTCGCCCCTGAGCCATCCTGCTGAAAGTGGTTCCCTGTCAGGTAACCTGGGGAACCGCTGATTGCAGGCAACCAGCCCCAAAGCCCGATCATCCAGTGTTGCAATGCACCCTCCCCTCCCCTCATTCCCCAGTGATGGATCCAGGAAGTCACTCCGGAAGTCCAACCTAGCCAGTGCCGGCCCCAGCTTCAGGGAAAGCTCACACGTGGAACAGCCCTGGGCTGCTCCCCTCAAGGGCCAAGGGCAGAGGACAGGACAGACCCCAGTGTGGTCCGTGCATGGCCAACCCTTGTTCAACAAAACTGTACCCTCCCTTGCGCGGCTTTTCCACAACTCTCATTTTGCCTGACGTGTTACACACGCTCTTGTCTACGAGCTTTGCTAGGGCCCTCCCCTCAGGAGACTAGGGCCTTCCTAGGGAAAAGCTGATGCTGTTTTGTTTCCTGCTTTAACCCCATGGCTTCCTGTATCGGGGACCCAGGACGGCGTTTGGCATTTCCTGGTGCTCAGGATTGGGGCGGGATGGCTTAGTCAGGAGCCCCACCTTCCAAGTTGGGGTGCTGCTTTCCACACAAGGAGGGAAACCTCACTTGGAGCCAGGCACTCCACAATTCTCCCTTCTCACCTCCCCGTCTGACCTGACTGAAGTTGCCTTTTATTTAAGTACTAGGCTCATTGTGATTTATAGAAAACTCAAAATAAAAGTGGCTGAAACATACAAGAATTTATTTTCTCCCTGAAAAGAAGGCCAGAATCAGTTAGCAGGGACTGTACAATAGGCAGAGGCCTCAGAAACCAGGCTCTATCCCTGTGTGTGGCTCCATTACCTGCCATGGCCCAAGATGGCTGTTGGGGCTCCAGCCTTCAAACTTGCCTTCCTGGCAACAAGACAAAAGAATAGGGTAGCAGACAAAAAGTTTTTACCTCCTACAAATTCAATTCCTTTTAAAGAGCTTTCTCAGAAATATAGAACTTTATCTTACATCTTATTGGCTAGAACTTAATCTTTTAGACACTTCAGTGGCAAAAAGGATAGATAATGTAGTCTTTATTCTAAGCAATAATTTACCCTTCTACATATCAGAGCTCAGTAACTAAAGAAAAAGGCTGATATGGAAATCAGGCAGGCATCTGCCTACAAAGGCTTTAGATTGCAAGAAACAGAACACCTGACATCCAGTCTTTATCCCTTCCTTAACAAAGCATCTGGGAAAACATGGCTGGGTGCAATATCCAGACCCAGATTATATTCTGTCCTTTGTTCTGCCATCCTCAGGGTTGAGATATCAATTAAATGAGCTATTATTAAATGGACTAATATTTGTGAAACACTTGACAAAGCTAAAGAAAAATAAAACAGGTTAAACGGAGCAACTCATAGTCACAAGATGACTGCCACAGCTCCAGACATCCCACCTTGCCTCTACACGGACATTTTATAAAGCAGGAAAGGCAAGAAACCATTATTTTCTCCTTCTCAACAAAATGGCCACCTTCCCCAGAGGCCCAGCAGCTGAGCTGGCTTCGAAGTCGCAGAATCGACTTAAGTATGTGGCAGCTCCAGCACTGACTGGAAATTGCATCAAAAGTCCTCCTCTTCTGCATGAGGAACACTCGGTTCACTAGTCCCTGGGGGCCCAGGGGCTCCACCCGGAGTGTGTATGGAATTGTGCATTTTCACCTTGGCCCAAGCTTCCCAATTTGTCTTGTAATTTCATTATACCTGGCGTCACACAGCGCAGACAGATTTCGCAGCTAACAGCCCGTTGCAGGGAACCGGCCTTGCGAACACAGCCCGCTCCGCCTGCTTTTCTCTCTTCAAATCCGATCGCTCCGCCCGCGTCTTGCACGGTTCACTGGTATTAATACCACTTGAGATGCTGCGGTGAACACCGCGTGATGGAAACTATTCCCCTGCCCTCTTGCCAGCAGCGAGCTTAATTAGGATTCAAGATCACGACCAAGAGCCCTTTCGGGCTCAGCTCCGTTCTGCTTTTGCATTTTGCAAGAGGAGCAGAAAGGGAATGGGTGTGCCCAAGAGAGTCAGGGACACACAGACAGGGACAGACAGACAGGTGGCGGTGCAGGATGGGAGGAAGCCAGCACAGGAGACACGAAGTGAGCGGCAGCCCAGGACAGGAACAGACAGGGGCACAGTGACCCGGAAGTGGTTCCCACCGAGCGCAGAGGTCAGGAGTGGGCTTCCTGTCCCGGCTGGCAGGTGAGGAGAGGTCATGGCCCCCAGCATGTCCCGGGATGCTTCCCTGTCCATGAGGACCCTTTGGGGGACACATTTTGGATGCACACCGTGACACCTTGTTATTTGAGTCTCTGCAAGTTCACTTCCTCATCTGAGAGCAGCACTGGATCTTCCTGAGGCCTGGAAATAAGAAGGAGGAAAGCATCTGGTGTGGCCAACACAGGTAGGGGGAGCTAAGTCCGAATCCCCTGGGTCTCTAGGTCACCCCAGAGACAACGTCCAAACACCTGGACACGGATACAACCAACAGGATACAAAGCTGTGTGTCCCCAGAATGGAAAATCTGTGCATGTGCGCACGTGTGTGTGTGTGTCCATGTGTGCACACTTGTGTAGTTAGAGAGAATGGTGGATGGACAATATCCCAAGGCAGAGACGCTATGCACGGTACAATTGGGATCTTCCCATCCATTTTCTCGTTTGCCCTTTTCTGCACTTGGTGAATGCTCCTGGCCCGCGCTCATTACTCTTACATTCAGAAAATGCCGATAAATATTAAGCGGTGGCCACAAACTCAGGGTGTGCGAACCCCCTGCTCCCTCCGCCGCCTCCCACCGAGGGCAGGGTCTAAGTTCAGGCAGGGACCCGGAGCTTCCCCGTGGCACGTTAGTCATGTCAAGGGGGACAGGGACACTTCAAAGAGAAAGAGAAAAAACACCTTTTAAAAAGCTCGAAGGAGTCAGGTTCCAAGAAAACCAGCTCACCAAGCACAACACACAGAAGAGGGAAAGGGAAGCCCCGCGCTGAGACCTACCTATCGGTTGCCTGTGGCTGCCCAGTGAACCTCCTCAAAGCATACAGGCTCCAGCCGGCTTGGTCTGCTGTTCTCCGGAGTCGGGAATCCGGCTGGGCGGTTCCACTCCCCCAAGTGGTGTCAACAGGCAGGCTGGGCCCAGGTCCACACGACCCTGTGCGTCTGTTGCCGAGGGTCCTCCATGCGGTCTCTTTCTGACTCACCTCATTTCATTGTTTAGCTTGAGCTCCTTTAGAGCCTGCAGCTGCCTCCTGCCCCTGGGACCCAAGACCAGAGCTGCTGGCATCTTAAGTGCCCTGCCCGGGACTGGGCACTGTTCCTCTGCCACCCTCAAACTGCAGCCCAGGGCCGGGCTCCATGACCAGAGAGGGAAAGAGATGCCACCTGCAAGTGGGATATCCCCGCACGGAGGGGTAGGGAGGGAATTGCACGTGGCCATTTGGAGACCAGCAGCCTCGAGGACTTCATCAGTCCATGATGGGAGAACAGCGACTTCCTCTCCTGCTACCTGGAGTCTAGGGGCAGGAGGCCAGCGCTGCGCTGGGCCCACGCTCTGACAGTCATCCGTCCTGACCCAGCTCCTTTGGTCCTCAGCATCCTCGCCTGCAGAATGGGCTGCTGCACGCAGCTGTGCCAAGTCAACAGGTTCGGCGGGCAGCACCGTCATCACCAGTTCTTTCCCCAGCCAGGGAGCCATGAAGCCCTTTCTGCGGAGCAGTGTGGGTTGGGCGTCAGACATTTGCCAGCAAGAGTCCTGGTTGGTACCGATTTCCGGACAGAGAGATGGGGAGGGGGAGGGGGAGGAAGAGGAGGAGGGGCTGAGGAGCACACGGAGGGAGGGAGGGAGGACACAGGGGCCCAAGAGCTCAGTCCTGGGCCACTGGCCCTGCTCAGTGCTGCATGGGAGCTCACACCCACCACTGCCTCCCCTTGACTTGCCACCTCCACCAGGGGACTCAGGCTCATTGGCTGCAGGAGATAAGAACAAGGCTCCTCATTGTCGTATTATCAAGGGAAGTGGAAAATAAACAGGGCAAACACAACCCAAGTCATCAGAGCTAATTCCCTGGTCCTCCTAGCAGCACTGGGAAGTGCCGTGGCATTGGTGGTCCCTACTCTTTCATCAGCCTCCTAGCTGGTAATTACGCCCGGGTAATGGCTGCAAGTTACCTAGCTTAAAGATCGGAGACTCAGACTGGTGCCTGCAATCCTGAAATCTCTTACTTTGATCTGATTTTGCTTTGTTCTTGTCTAGTTCCAAATGTCCTAGCAATTCTCTCTTCCCGAAAGGAGCGAGGTTAATAGGGTATTGTAGGCAGTCAGGCACCCTGGCCCCAGTGTTTAGATAAGAAACGGTCTCCAAAAGGAAGTGGCCAGGGTTTGTCAGGCAGATTTGACAGTGACTTTGTCAGTCTGGCTGCAATACTGGGTGATAAGAGAGCTTCCCAAAATATTTGAAATTATCCAAAGCTTTCAACATACCTATGCTAATGTGCAGGCAACAGGGGAGGAATATTTTAATCAAGCAACATGCTAAAGGTACAAATTCATGTGCAGCTGTCTTTTATTCTTAAGGGTATACAAGGTGTGATCAAAAATATGGGGAATGTTGAAACCTTCGAAAATAGTGTTAGAGATATTGCCATCGATTCCCCTCAAAACACTCCCCGTTATTTCATTTTTTTGGTACCAGGGATCGAACTCGGGTCCATGCGCTTGCGCAGCAGGCGGCGAAACCACTGAGCTAAATCCCCAGCCCTCCCATCATTTCAAACACACTTCCATGGTTATTTCTAATTGGAGGAAGAGCCAGAAGTCACACAGTGCCAGATCTGGTGAATAAGGTGACCTTCTTTATAACCCTGCCTTTCCATGGGATGGCACTCAGCAAAAGCAGCCTTCACTGTATCTTTTGTGTGTGTGTGTGGTACCAGGGATCGAATTTGGGACCTAATGCTTTGAGGCAGGCGGCAGAACCACTGAGCTAAATCCCCGGCCCCGCTTCACTGTATTTTTGACACTCATAAAAGAGGAATTTCAGAACTGCTTCGGGAAATGGCAAGAATAATGAGGTAAGTGAGTTTGAAGCAAGGGGGAGGATTTTGAGGGAGACTCATGGCAATGTGCTTTATACTGTAAAATATTTTTAATTAAACATTCACTGAATACTTGATCGCACCTCATGTTTATGCATCCCAGGAATACTGTTAAGTAGCTGGTGGTCACTTTTTATCCGAAGATGCCGTTATAATGAACACCACTAAGGCAGTTTCAGACTCTTAGACTGAGATTGCAGGTAGAGTGCCTGCCTTCCAGTCTTGGGGAAGGAGGGCTTCCTCTCCCACCTGACGGTCAGCAGTGCCCAGCAGCGGTCACAGGCAGTTTCCGCCACTGGCATTCCTGGCATAGCCCTGGTCAACCGGGGCTACTGTGGCTTGTTGGAGAGGCCACTGTGAAACTGTATTTTGTTCACAGATAAGAGAGTTTGACTACTGTGTTCTATCTCTGACTCAGGCTGCTGAGGCTTTGCTTCAATACCCCATAGAAGGTATGAAGTAGTGTTAAAAAATTAACCATCAATCACACGCAATTTAATATTGAGATCGTGAACTTCAACATCTTCAATGTAGGGTTGAAGAGAGATTCGGAGAAGTGGCCAGCCCACACCTGCACAGGGAGGGAGTTGTCCTGTGACCCCACGGACTTCCAGCCCAGCATCGTAGCTCTGACTTGAATGTGACCCCAGAACCCACACGCAGGAAACTTAATCCCCCAGACAACAGTGTTGGGGTGGTGCCTGCCCCAGGGTGCAGGGAGAAGAGCACTGGACCAGGGGCAGAACCAGCATGGGCTTGCTCTCCACCCTTGCCACCCAGGGTGAGCTCAGTGGTCTCCAGCTGTCTCCGGGCTCTCCTGTGGCCACGTCTCCATACCACATGCCCTCCGCGTGATCCTCCAGCTTCCCTCCCCTCCCCCCGCCGCTCATAATTAAGAAGCCGCCACATGAGCATATGCGTACATCTATGCTGCATCAGAGTCTTTTTTTTTCTTTATGTGAACTATTTTGGCCTAATCCTTTTTTTTTTTTTTTTTCCAAAAAGAATGGCTAATATTTCGTGGGGGGAGATAAGATCTTGCTTTAATACAGTTAGCTTCAATTGACCTTGAACTGAATCTACAAATTTCTTAGAGGTGACCTCTTCCTCAACGCTGGATACACGTTCACAAATAAATGAACTGAGAAGATTCCTATTTAGATAACTGGTCCAGAAGAGGATCCAAAATAAAGGCAGATGCCTAGGGCTCGGGAGGAGGTTGTGGGATCTTAGAATAACATAGGGTTTGAGAATGATGGAATCATGGAATCTTGGGGTTACAGGATCCGGAACAGGCTGGGACCCCTAAAATGAAATATTACAGATAACGAAGCCATTAGCTCCCTAAGGAAGGCTTATGCATCGGTCACCCCAGCACGGAGGCTGGCACGCAGTGGGCACATTGGAATAATTCACAGTAAGTGAACAACTACATGTTCAGGAAGTAAGAGTGCAGAAAGCCAGAGAGAGAATCACCCATTTGTTCGCTCACTATTCATTCCCTCTGCAAAGCTACGCCCCACACCGACCCTGTGTTAGGCCCCGGGCAGCACAAGGGAGAAGCAGAAAAGCAGAAGCGCAGATCTTGCCCCTCGTGCCCATTCCTGGGCCCCCTGGGCTGCTCTTTAGGGAGCCCCGCCATGTTCTGGCCCAGCCAGGGCTGGCAGAGGGCTGGCACCCCAGGTTAGCAGTAGAGCTGGCTTGTCACCGAGCAGAACAACCAGCTGAGCTTTCCCCAGCAACAGTAACAGAAGAAAAAGAAAACCATAAGGGGAGGGTAGGCCCCAATTTAACCATTTACGCTTCCCTTGCACAGAGTTACCAGTCCTGCCGAAAATGAGCATTCCTGTCTGCCGCTCTGTATGTACCAGGAGTGCGTTTTGTTTTGTGGTGGTGATTCCAACAAAGGTCAAAATGTAAAGGAATATAAATGTATGGATTCAAACAATCATCCCCCACTGACTCCAACTAACGGGTACCCTTGATGCCAACTCCAAGGTCCCCTTGGTGCCCAGCCCAGCTGAGTTTTGGGGAACATCATTGATCACCCATGAGGCAAAGATTTTGTTGCCAAACAGGTGTAGAAAATGCTGCTTCAAACTAAAGCTCAATGGGTTCCTTCACTGCAGGACTTCTCAGTGCATTTATTCCACCAAAGGCTACCATGAGTCTCAGCAGGGGAACATAGGATGCAGCCTTGTTCAAAATAAGTTGAGCAGAGTCCTTTTGGATAAGCCCTGATCTGGTGCATTAAAAGCCAGCGGCGAGCAGATGAGGCCAATAAGCCACACACTCCCAGGATCCCAGACAAATCTCGGGGATGCCCGTGCTCTCATCCCTGCTCCCCGCCAGTGTCCACCTGGGTGTGTGTCCAGCTGAGCTCCCCTGAACAACTGCCCATGTCTTCAAGGCACCCCTTCCTGGGCCCCCTCTGGCGGGCTCATCCCTGACTCCCAGGCATGAGTAGAGGGGTCACAGCAGAAAGGAGTATGGTGACTTGTGGTGGGGGACACATCCCATGGCCCAGCACGGGCAATCCTTGGTAGGGCGTTGGGGACTGCCAGGAAATTAAGATGGAGATGGAGACACGGAAGGGACTGACACCACGCAGAGGAATGGGGCTTTATCGAGCACAGAGCACTCAGCACGACATGGCGCACTATGGTCCCCCCTGAACACACTGTGGGGCTCACAGAGGGGCTGGGGCAGGGGTGCCGTGTGGCCCGGTGTCTCACCCAGTCCTTTCGTCCTTAGCTGGATGTCTTGTGGTCTGTCCAGCACAGGCCTGGCTCAGGGGCGCATCGGAGATTCAGGACTACGCAAAGCTGGGCGGCTACAGAGCGGCCCCTCTTTTCTCTGACTCTTTATTCTAAGACACTTCCCTCACTTCCAGGGACTGAGGTGTCTGCAAAGCCTGGGCTGGGTCTTCGTGTCAGGGACCACAGGTTTTCTGCTGTGTTTTAGCCGCCTGAGTGAGCTGGCGGTGGGCAGCCCTCCCACAGGCTGCCATGCTGTCCTCTCCTTTCGCTGTCCGGTCCCTGCAGAATTTGCCTGCTTTCACTCACACTCTGGTGCCCACCTTTGTGTCCCTGCCACTTAGACTAAAGTGCCCCCCGTGACTCACCATGTGGGGAACTGAGCCCCCCCATCTCACAGTCACGAATAAATATGTCTACCCTCAGTCCTCAGGCATAAAACAGTGCATTCAAAAACACATTTGAGCTGATATGGAGACTTCTCACATTCATTTACTTATTTGCCCATTTATTCATTCTGTGACGGAAAAATAGATACATGGTTTGCAGAGTTCCAGCCCCAGCATCACAGAGAGCACACGGACAGGTAAGTCCAGAGTGGAGAGACAGATCTCGGTAGCCACTTCCTTTCTCTGGGTCTGTTTTATCTTTTGCACTACTAGGAACTGAACCCATGACCTTTGCGCTGAGCTGTATGTCCAACCCTTTTAAGTTTTTATTTAGTTAGTTATTTAAAGACAAGGTCTCACCAAGTGAGTAAGTTGCTCAGGTAGGGCTTGGACCTGTGATCCTCCTGCCTCAGCTTCCACAGTGCTTGGATGATAGGCATAGACCACCACACCTGGCCAATATTCTCTCTTGTAAAGCTTTGGATGTTGAATTGAGCATTATATGCAAAATCAAAAGAAGAAAAGGAAAACAACTTTAAGCAGTCTGACAACTGGTGAAAAGAATTATCATAAAGCTATGTAATACAATACAGCATCTTTGTCAAAATGATTTAGTTCAAGCGAACGATACGGGAAATGTTAATTTATTGCTAATATAACAAAATTGTATTATAAAGACAAGTTATAGGCCCGGAGCTGTAGCTCCATGGTACAGTGCTTGCCTAGCATGTTCAAGGCCCTGAGTTTCATCCCCAGCACTGCAAAAAATTTAAAATAAATTAAAAACAAGTTATAAACAGGAAAATATACTAAAACAATCACAGTCATGTTTAAGAATATGTAGGACATCATTTAACAAAAGACTAAAAAGACAAATGACCAACTGTTAATAACTTATGTTTTGAAGGGAGGACTATAGGCAATTTCTAGTTTCTTCTCTATTTGCCATATTTTTCTAAAATAAAAATATCTTATGTTTATTTCAGAGGGAAAAACTTTTAAAAAAATTTTTAATCAAGAGATGGACACTTGTTGCCAAGGTCCCTGCCAGCCAGAACATTCTGATTGGTTTATTCAGCATGGATTTATTGAGCACCTACTGCACACCAGCGCCTCTGCTAGGCATCAGGGAAAAGTTAAAGGTTATCAAGATGCTGAACCTCACAGTTTATAATCTAGAGGGCAATAAAGCCCATCTTACTCATTTCTAAACCCTTCTTCCGTGACTCAGTGCCCCAAACACAGCAGGTGCCCATTCCACATGTGTTGAGCAAATGACAACTATAGTCACCTGGCTCCAAATCAAAGCAGAAGCGATGCCCAAGGCAAGGAGACACAGGGAACGGGGCTTCAGAGGAGAGATCCAGAAGGGAATAAGCTCTGGAGTGGAGGTGTGCAGACTGAGCAGGGTCCCCCTGCCACTTCCGTGGGTCAGGCTTGGACAAGGACAGATGGGGACACCCATTGGCTCACCTTGCCTCAACAGGGATGCCCTGGCTGTGGCTCCCAAGGGGACCCAAGAGGACCAGAGATGCCGGGGGTTACCAGAGGAGGTCAAGGACTCTAGTCCCCCCACCCACAGCGACCCCCTCGAGTCAGCATTGCTCGGTCATGAGAAGGCAGTTTGTGTCTTCCAAGCTGTCCTTCCACCTCAGGGACAGGTGACAAAGGCAGAGAGGCAGCTGCACCGTGGAATCCCATAGCCACACCTGGGATGTGCTCTTGTGCCGACTCCTCTGTGTGCTTGGTGCTGCTGATGCTCAGGTGGCTGCCCCAGGAGAGGGGAAGATGCACTCCCTTCATTAACAGCCAGAGCCAAATTGAAAACAGCTGCAAATAATTAAACAATTTAAGTGCTGTGAAAGAGGAATAATTTCTGTAGCCTCTGTAATAAATCTTACGCTGTCTCAGTCTCCACGGTGGACTTGAACTTTTTGTTTTTTCCAAGGGTGAGTTAGCACATTACTCATAAAAGAAACAGTATCCCTTTTGTTTGTGCAGGGGTCTGTTTAATAACAGAAGAGCCTGTTGCAGTTACACGGGCAGCTTGGTGACAAAGCAGTGCCCTCATCTGTGGGGCTCGAGAGCTCCCGACCTACCGCCCTTCCAGTGCACCTCGATTTCCTCTCTTGATGGTCTTGCCTGTCGATCAGCTCCAGATTTTGGAGACTGTGGTGGGAAGACCCAGTGCCCAGATGTGTTCAGGTCCTCCAAGCAGCTCCTGGTGTCCCACAGAGTGGGACAGCTGCAGTCTCTTCTATCACACCCTATTCTAAGACAGAGGAAAACTCTTACTAAGAGCAGGAAGGAACGAGAGGGGGCCCCGGATTAACCTTATTTAGAGGAGAGAATTAAGGCCCAAGGAGGAATTAGTGTGGCTGAAGCTACTGTGGAAACTGTGGTAGAATCCGAGCTAGAATCCGACAGCCCACTTTGGATACCACATAGCAGTTTGCAGCTGATTAAATAATCAGAAGCACTTAGAGCTCCCTAAGCGGCAGTGCAGCAGCTGTGAGAGCGTCCTGGAAGGATTAAGTGTGAGCTTTGGAACCCATCTGGCTTCTCTCTCTGGCTCTCCTGCTTCCTAACCGTGATCTTGGATGTCATCTGACCTCTAGAGGCCTCAGTTGACTCGCCTGTAAAATGAGTACAAAAGAGTTCTAAGTTGTGTCACGAGGATGGACAACATAATGCAAATTAAAATCGCACCAAATACAACTGCCTGCCCCACACTGGCACCCATGCAGCTGGGTGTGGCCAGGCAGAGGCACAAAACCAAGCTGGTTAATCTCTCTGGGAACTTGCAACCCCAAGTTAGGCAGACTCTGGGGGCCACCCAGCCACCCTTCCTGCTTCCCTAATCCCTCCTTTCCCGGAGGACCAGCCTGAGTGTCCTCTCTCCCCAGCTGGCTCTCTGCTTGCATTTATTTTATTTTACTAGAACAAACGTGAACCAATCAGAAGAGAACTCTCAAACGTCCATCCAGGAATCCCATCAGTCTCTGTACATCCAATGCTCTGTGTTGCCTCTTGTTAAAGCAAAGGCCCAGAGCTCAGATCTGTGTAAAGAGGTAGGAGGTGGAGGCTCTTGCATAAAGCCACCAGCAGAAAAATGACACGGGAGCTTGCCACCAATCCATAGCACTGGCAGGAGCCAAAAATCATCATCGTCATCATCATCATCATGATCATCATCATCACCACTTTCTAGGAATTATTAGCCTGTACCAAATTTTTTTGATCCTCACAAGGCACGGAAATCCTACTCAAATGCATTAACGTAAAATCTAGAGCAGGACAAGGTCAAAGACCATTCTGCAGCAACAGCTTCATAAGCCTCAGGGCATAGGAGCCCCACTGAAACAACTCCTAGGAGACATGAGGTTGTGACCAAAAGTTACAAGCCACGTGAACAGATGAGCCACCTGGAGAGTAAGCAAGAAAATCAGCACCGCAAGAACCAAAGCAGGCAATAATCCAAATAATCTGAAGATGCTGTTTTAAAATACTATGCTGAATCACAATGGTAGAAATGGTCCAATCTGGATTCATTTCCTGCCAGAGGATCCAATAGGGTTAGAGACCAAGCAGACACTGATCATCAGAGCGTTTCTGGTCCAACTTCAGCGAGGAACCTTTGCACTGCTACAATTTTTGCACCCTATTTTTCTTGAACTTTCTCTAAAATTTTTCATTGTTTTAATCTTTGATGTTTACCTTGTTCTTTAAACTTTCACAACTTTGCAACATCCAGAAAGAACTTTTATTATTTACCTATTTTCCTTCAAATTGGCTCCTTTTAAAATTTTTTCATTAATTTTAAGAGAAATAAAAATTATTTAGGAATCTGCACAAAATTAAAGGTTTGATATGCTATGTATGTTGTTTGCTTACATATTAGATTAAATATGTGATTATTACAATTTTCAAATACTATCCCTGAACTGAAAATAGCTCACACACCAAGGTAGCATCAACTAAACTTTAAAAAATGCTGACCCAGGGCCAGGGATTTAGTTCAGTGGCATCGCACCTGCCTCAAAAGTGCAAGGTCCTGAGTTCAATCCTCTATACTGGGGTGGGGTGGGGGGGGATGCTGGCCCAGAGTAACGCCTTTATTTCAAAGATAGGAAATTCAAACTTTGGCACATCGTAGAGCAAGTCCAGGACAGGGCCAGGACCAGAACCTGACACTGACTCTTGTGGGAGGGGTCTGGGCCCTGTGTCTGCATCATGGCCCCATCGTTGTATTTTTCTCTTACATAACTTCTAAATCTGTTTGCAAAAGTCAGAATTCTTTGTACATTTCCCAAGATAAACACATATGCGACCTTACAGAGAGGGGTCGCGACATCCACCAGACATTTATTACATCTCTGTAAATTAGACCCATGTTCCCACATCCTAATGAGGTAAGGAGCGAGTAGCAGACCTTCCCAGTGAACAGAGGGGACAGTCTGCCCCAGAGACATCAAAGCCTTGATATTGCTAAGGTCCCAGTTAACGAAGGAGCTCAAAGGGCTTCCTAACGGAGTCATTCCTAACACTTTGAAAGACATTAAATTAAAGGGAGCGAGATTTCCTTTACCACCAAAGTATTTCTAATCTAGGGGCGAGCTGGAGCCCGTCTGCTTAAAACAACTGCCCTGCAAAAGAGAAGTTTAGGGCGTTTTTGAATTAAGCTTTCAACTTTCAGGTATCTGTGGGAGCAAAATGGCCAGCCCCGTTCACTCTTCACCGCCATCTTCAGGCCGCCACCTCTGCTGGCTTTCTGAACTTCGCACTTGGGAGCTCCCTTTCTGAACTCTGCACTTTGCACTTGCCTCCTCTCCAGGGAGGCACTCGAACCCCATGGAGATTCTCCCCAGCTCCTCCTTCCTGTGCCGAACACCCCGCCCCCGAACCCCAACCTGAGCACATGCACACGCACGCGATTTCCGCCTCCTCCACACCAATCAGACTCAAAGCCTCAGGGACCCCTGGCCGGGCTGCTAGCTGAGGATTCTTGAGCATCATCGTTCCCTTCTCTGAGACAAGAAGCAACTTGGGGAGAGATCTGTGGCACAGCAAGCATCTGCTGTCAAGGCTTGGGGCACTGATCACCCCTTGAAGGGACAGCTACCCCCTGGCCTCAGTGGACATACAGGGGGGAGGTTGTCCCGAGAACCGGAAGCAGCGGTTGAAACAATGTTAGGTATTCGTATTATCGTGGACAAGTCTGTGTCCCCTTAAAGGAGACTCGGAAAACTTGACGACCCTCAAAACTGCAAAAACTAACCTCTTAGTGAAAAAGGGCGGCTATGTGGGGTTCCCTACAATACGAGGTGTGATCGAATCACGTGGTAAATATTTAAAATTTGTTACAGGACAAGAAACATTGCCATCAAGCCCCCTCAAAATACCTGCCCGCAGCTTTGAACACACTAATCCCATTGCCTTAGCACTTTCTTTGGCAGCAGTTCTGGGGTCCTCTTTTGTGGGTGTCTTTAGTTACACTGTCATGGCTGCCTTGATGTTGATTCAAAATAGTTACCTGTAGCGGTCATCTTGACTTTGGAGAAGAGCAGGAAGTCTCACAGTGCCAGATCTGACGAATAAGGTGGATAAGGACTGTAATACAATTTTTATTTGACAGAAGTTTCCATAAATATTTTGAATCAATTCAGGATAACGAGGCAGCCTTCATGAAACAAGACTTCCAGAACTGCTTCAGAAAGTGGCAAGAACAATGGGATAAGTGTGTTTGAAGGGAGGGAGAGGATTTTGAGGGAGATTACAGTAATGGCAATGTGTTTTTCACTGTAATTATTTTTTAAATTTAAACTTTCACCATATCTTCTGATCACATCTCACAGTGGAGCTCAAGCGGAGGCCACCCAGAGGCCCCTGGGGTGCTCTTTCAGCCACCCCTGGGTTTCTGGCCCGGGGAAATTTGAATAGGGCCTGAGAATATGCCTTGCTACCAGCTCCCTGATGACATCCAAGGACCATACTTCGAAATCCCCTTTCTATCAGTGGTCTTGCCTTCATGTTAAAATTTTTGGATGCAACTTTAAAAATACTCACTCATGCCTGACTCTAACCTCAAGGATTTCTGACTTAAAAGTCTGCCCAGGTGACCCTAAGGTGCTTCTAAGGGCTGCGACTGCTGTGTGAAGGGTAGTCCCACAGTGCGCCTCCTGTCTTCTCTGCCTGACAGAGTCCCTAAGGTGCATTTCCCGCCTCGAGTCTACAGCAGATTGTGCTCTGCTGTATTTGGGGATAGGTGGCAGGCTTCCCCCCGCAGTCCCTGGCATCTGAGGAAGTCTTGATTTCCCTGAAATTACACCAGTGTTTCCTGGTAATTCTTTGATGATAGGTTTGTGCAGGTCAATGTGGCGGGCATAACTGTGCAGGAAGGGAGAGGAGAAAACAGAGCCCAGGCTGCCTGCTGTTCTGGAGGGTGCTGGGCTGGGCTGGGAAGCACTCTCATGGGAAGCCCCATGTGGCAGTGACTTTCGCAGTGTGAAACAGCAGGTTTGGGAGTAGCAGATGCAAGACTAAGACTCTGGAGTCCTGGATGTGTGCCTCAGGGTAGCACATGACCACAAACCTGACATCTTCAGACAACAGACATGTGCTCTCCCAGCCCTGGAGCACAGAAGTTCAAACTCAAGGTGCCAGCAGGGCCGCACTTCCTCTGAGGGTGCCCTGGGGGAGGGGGTGCTTCCTCACCTCTGCTGGCCTCTAGTGGCTTTGGGCAGGCTGTGGCTTGTGGCTACATCATCCCTGCCCTGCCTGCATGGTCACAGGACCTCCTCTGTGCCGGGCTTCTCGTCTGCGTTTGGTAAGGACACTTGTCACTGAGTTCAGGAGCCACTCAGGCTCCTGAATTACTCTTAGTTCAGTCACAGCAGCAAAGGCCCTTTTGCTGAAGAGCGTCTCCTTCACAGAAACCTGGACACATATTTGGAGTGGAAGGCCCAGCCTACCTGTTATCACACTGCCTACCCACGGCCTCTGCACAGGAATGGCCTGCTCCATATTCCCACTCTTTCTTACCACCCGATGTGTCAGATTTCGGTCGCATCCTTGTTGGAGTGGATTATGGAGAGCCAGACAGATGAAATGCAAGGCAGGAGGAGAGCAGAAGGGGGCCAGGCCAGAAGCCACATGGGTCCCACCTCAGAACCAACTCCCAAAGTGCCTGGGTAGCTGAGGGGGAGACACTCTGGCCTTCTAGGGAGGGTAAGTTGGTTGTTCCCACCCCTGAGTCTCCAGGTTAGCTGGAGGAGGAGGAAGCAGGCGAATGGGGGTGCAGGAGTCAGCAAAGCCATTCTGCCGTAAGGCTGAAGGTAGAAGGTGTCAGTCATTCCACAGAAATATTCCCTGAGATTTTGCAAGATTGTTGAAGATCATTGGTCTCTTCTAGGACCATACAATCAACTTGGGTGGTCTGTGAAAAAAGCTGAGGAAACTACCTCACACCCTCCTGGGGCTCTTTGCTTCTTCTTTAAATAAGCAAACAAAGGCCCCATAAATCTGACATGCAGTCCTAAATTAGTGAGTATTTAAAGCTACAACGATGCTGTTTCAGTAAATCCTAAAACGAAGGCTACGCCATGTCGGGAGGAAGTGGCCATGCCAGTCCCCAGCCACGTACAGTGTCCCATCAGGCTGCCACTGGCTGGAAATCCATGTCCTCGGATCCTGGGGCTCAGTGGCTGGGAGTATTCAATGCCTGCCCAATGCCAGGCTGACACCCTTGTCTTGCAAGTGGAGCTGGGAAGATGGATTTCACCATCGAGACCAGGGCAGGCAGAAAGGACAGGTGAGCCAGGATCAGGAGATTCTGGTACAAAGAACTCACTGGGCAGGGTCCGTGCAGGGCAGGGTGGGGTCCAAGGTAGGGGTCTCAGGGCTATTGGAAGCTGTGTGCATGGTATGCTAAGGGCAGGGAAAAGCCTCTTAGGGACCTTAGCGACATAACCAGGTAGATGCTCTGGCAAGACTCCATGACACATAATGTGGAAGCAGAAAAAACTGATAAATTTCATAGCGTAGAAAGAAAAATTTGTGCATGGGAAAAAGTTTTTAAAAACAAGAATAACTTCGGAGAAATTATGAAGTTGGGGAAAATGTGCCACTCATGTCACAGAGAAAGGATGTTTCCAGAGAGCTCCTATAAACCCATTAAGACTGAATGCTGAATGGAAAATTGAACAAAAGAGGTGAACAATTAGTTCACAATAAGAGAATAAAAATAGGTTTTAAATATATTAAAAGAGGCCCAAATGCAGTCTTGATAACAGAAATACACTTAAAAGTATGAGATTGTATCTTTATCTATTGAGTATGCAAAGGCCAAAAACTCTGTTCTTATACATGGTAGGTGCATAAAGAAAGAGGGTGACCATTGTGAAGAGCAAAATTCGAGGTTCAAGGCACACACTCGGGACAGGAACTCCCTGCTGGGAACTTGTCCTGGAGCTACACTTGTGGACATGGGTTTTCCTATGTAACAGAGAAAGCTTGGAAGCAGCAGGAAGCCCACTAACAATGAGGTGATGGATAAAGAACATGGTTATGGTTTGGAATATGTCCCACCAAATGGTAAGTTGAAGTCCTAATCCCAGAACTTCAGAATGTCACCTCACTCAGAAATAGATGAAATGGATGGCATTAAGATCAGATGGGGCAGGCCAGGGATTTAGCGCAGTGGTTCCGGGTGCCTGACTCAAAAGCGCAGGTGTAAGACCGAGGGCCTTACCAAACGCTCCGAGGAGCTGACTATAGTGAAGCACACCCAGGAATCCCAGCGGTGCCTTCAGAATGTAAGACCAAGAGCCTTACCAAACGCTCCAAGGAGCTGACTACAGCGAAGAACACCCGGGAAGGAACACACCGGACAAGTTGGAAAACAGACCTTTATTAGTCTGGCCAGACGGCACTCCCAAAGCAAAATAGCTTAGAGGGGCAGCTAGCTCAGAGTCCGAGGCTGTTTTTATAGGGGGTTGAGGGGGAAGTTAACATATAGAATTAAAGAAAAAGGGACAAAGGTTAGTGGTCGACTGTCACGTATTGATGGTCAGCAGACATTTGCAGCTTGTTCTAACAATTGTGGTGCCCGGAACTGATGTTCCGGGCAAACAAGGAGTTGAGTAGTTTACTTTGGGACTTTAGGTCTGTTACAGACTTTTATCTAGTGTCCCAAAACTAACAAGCATCTTTATCCATTAACTCACATTTAATCACAATGGGGCTGGAGAAAAGGAACAAAGCTTATGCAGTCCCACACAGGGTCCAGGAGTTCAATTCCCGGTACTGAAAAAAAAAAGATCAGATGGGGCAGAGTGGGTCCTTAATCCAATATGACTGTGGTCCTTCCAAGAAGAGGGTCAGTGACACTTGGGAGAATGCCATGCGGTGACCCGGGTACTGGGTGAGAAGGTGGCTGTGACAGTTAAGGGTGACGTCCACTTGAATCCATTAAGAAATGCTTAGCAGGTGGTGGAGCACAGGTCTGGGATGATTGACATGTAGGCTGCAAACTGAGGAGGGAAGACCCTCCCCAGATGTGGGCAGCGCCCACCAATAGGCTCGTAGCCTGGACAGAATAAAAAGAGACAGAACATAGAAGTGGCCTTTGCATCTGGAGAGGAGCTCTGGTCTTCATTGTTGCCTTAGGATGTTCATCTCCAGTTCCTGCAGGCTCCCAGCACAGGCTCTTCAGCCTTCCGCTGGCTCCTCCTGCTCTCCAAGGTACAGGCAACAATTTAGCATTCTTTCGCCCCTGATTCTGAAGGCAGCCGTTGTAAGCCTATTTAGTCTTTTATATATCATAATACATATTGTGTTATATCATTATATTAAATCTGTTCCTTTCGAGAAGCCCAAATGAAACAGTGGGTCTGTGACTGCAGAGCCAGACCTCAGTGTGACGCGGCTACAAACTAAAGGGCCTCAGCAACCTCCAGCTGCCCCCAGAAGCATGGAGTCCCTCTAACGGCTCAGAGGAATCTTCTCCTGATCTTGGACATCCAGCTTCCAGAGCCACAGGAGCATCACTGCCTGTGGTCCTCCCTCCTGCAGCCCCAGGAAACCACCTTTGCCCAGTCACCTGCTCTGCCACTGACCAGGAGCCTTCGCTTCCAGATTTCTGGGGACCTTTGTATTCTTGTCTTTAAAATGCAAACAATACAACGCATTTCATCAGGTTGTATTTAGGTTAAAGGAATGAATACCTGAAAACAAAGACATGCTTACCAGGCATGGTGGCACATGCCTGTAATCCCAACACTCAGGAGGCTGAGGCAGGAGAATCACTGTGAGTTTGAGGGCAGCCTCTGCTACATACATAGTGAGTTCAAGGCCAGCCTGAAGTGCATAGTGAAACCCTGTCTTAACTCCCCCCCAATAAAAAAGAAAAAGGAAAAAAGAAAGACCATGCTGTCAGTCAGTCAGGGGAAGGGAGAACCAGGGCTCAGAGCCTGGATTTGGTGTTGCTAGTCAACCTGGAGGTGATTCAACCCTGAGCCTAGGCAGTGGGTGGGGACAGAGGGGGAAAAGAACAGTAGTAGAGATGGAAGGGGAAAGGAGACACCAAGGTGAAGACTGGTCTCCCGGTCCCAGCACTCCCTAGCTGTGTGTGCTTGGATAAGTCACCGAACCTTGCTGACCTTCATTAGTAAAGGAGCCAGAGATGCAGAAAGAACCCATGGGCCACAAGATAGGACCACTGAGATTCCAACCACAGCCAACAAGATGGGTCTTCTAATTCCCGGTTCCCAGAGGTGACCGTGGAAGCTCTGAGAAGTCCAATGCCAAGTTCAGAGTCACACCGCTGGATCAGAAGGCTGAAGCCAGGCTTGAACTCAGTTCTTTCTGGGTTCATGCTCTTGCCCACTGTTTTATCCTTCGCTCCCTGTGCAGCCGCCTTGTGGGAGTGGGCCACTCCTCCTCAGAGGTGGGGGACAACAGGAGAGGCTGCGGCTCAGCATTCACCTGGTGTGCCTGAGGCCCTGGGTTCCATCCCCCTGCCAACACATGAAACAAAACTAAACATGTACCTAGGTGGGCACCAAGTTCTTAAGCCCCCATTACAACACCATAGCCAGGGGGAGGAGCAGGCAGGTAGGGACGGCCCTCCAGTTCTCCCTCACACATGAGACCCAGCCACCAGTATCTCCGAAATAAAGGGCTCTGATAAGATGCTCCTGTATCTATCTCTCTTGCTAGGAATTACAATACGTTTTTCCCATGATGTACCACAGGGAACCCCAGTCCCTCCAGCTACTCCCTAGGGAAGGCAGAAAGAAGGGGTCCTGTGAACAAGTTTGGGAAACACCGCACACCGTACTTCTTTTGGGCCAATTCATGACAGTGCATTGAGGAGGGCTCTGAGGTCTACAGAAGAAAACAAAACACAGGGGACCCTTGACTTACGAACTCAATTCATTCCCGAGGGCTGGTTGTAAATCAGGTTGGTCAGTTGAAGGCTTGAGCTCCTTTACACAGCTGTCCCTAGCAACCTCTGGGGACTCAGAGGGACCTGAAACAGACCCACAGGGTCACAGGTGGCCTAGAGACACAGGGAGGTAGGGGGAGATACAGCTTCAAACTCAGGACTTCGGGGCAGCCAGAAGGGACCATTCCCTGGAGCCCAGGAAATTCGTGACCATTCCTGTCACCTTGATTTCAACCCAGCGAGCCCCTGGGCCACAAGAACATTGCATTTGTGTTGTCTAATCACACAAGCTTGTAACACTTGTGACAACTTCCACAGGAAACAAATCCAGATCCTGTGACATGGATCCAGCAAGTTTTACACCTGTGGGTGTATTGCATGTCACCTCTGGTCTTTCCTGACAGTCTCCAACGGCAGTTTTGAGCTCCTCTTTGACCCCAGATGTATTTAGGAGAAGGACTCCTCCCATTCTTTGCAAGTGGGTCCCCTTAGGGGCTGCTGTTGATGCTGTTAGAGTGCTAGGAGGAGGCTCTCGAAATTGGGATTGTGCTTTGGGGGGATTTATCTCTATTTTTATTGCAATAAAATTTATTATCTTTTTTTTAGGTTCCATGGGATTGGAAAAGTTGTAAAGCAACTCAAAAGAAAAACTATATACATACATACGTATGTACATATGTAAACACATACTTATATACATACATGATTATGGTTTTAGTTTTTTTATTAGTACACGTTTAGAATACATAATGGATGTATTCATTGTGAGGAATTGCTATGCATATGTATCGCATCTTATAGTCTTTCTCTCTCCCTTCGCCCTCTCTTCTGTCTCCCTCCATCCTTAGGTCCCCCAAATTATGTTTCCATTTTGTAGGTTGTCTCTTTACTCAGAAGTTTCCTTTCTGTGCAGAAGCTTTTTAGTTTGATAATTCCACTGATTGGTTTTATTGCCTGTGCAACTGGGGCTCTGTTCAGAAAGTTATTTCCTGCGCCTATGTCTTCAAGAGTTTTATCTAATTTATCTTCTAGTAGACTCAGTGTATATGTTTTAATACCTAGGTCTTCGACCCATTTTGATTTTATTTTAGTATATGGTAAGAGATATGGGTCTAGATTCCATTTCCTGAGTGTGGATAGCCAGTTTTCCCAGCACCATTTGTTAAAGAGGCTGCCTTTCCTCCAGTATGTTTTTGGCCCCTTTGCTGAAGATCAGATAGCTGAATGTTCCTGGAGTTGTCTCTGTGTCCTCTGTTTGGTCCCACTGAGCCTCATATCAGTACTGTGCTGTTTTTACTGCTGTAGCTTTGTAATATAACTTGAAATCTGGGATTGTGATGCCTACTTTGCTCTAGTTGCCCAGGATTGCTTTTACTATTCTGAGTCTCTTCTGGTTCCATATACATTTTAAGATTTTTTTTTTTTTTTTTTTTTTTACTTTTGTGAAGAATGCTGTTGGTATTTTGATTAGGATTACATTTTATTTGTATATCAGTTTTTGGTAACATGGCCATTTTGACAGTATTGGTTCTGCCTACCCAGGAACAGGGGATGTCTTTCCATTGTGTTTGCCAGTATCTTTCCACTACTTTTTTTTTTTGGCCCTGGGATTGAACTCAGGACCTTGTGCTGCCAAGGCAGGAGCCAGAACCACTGAGCTAAATCCCCAGCCCTTGCCAGTATCTTATTAAGGATTTTTGCATCTATATTCATTA
The DNA here is from genome assembly GCF_000247695.1 of Heterocephalus glaber. The sequence goes on from NW_004624734.1 coordinate 7,526,388, forward strand.
AGGTATTGGCCCGAGTCTTCTTCTTTTTTTTTTTTTTTTTCTTTAAGTCTTTCTTTGATTTTGGTATCAGGGAAATGTTAGCTTCCAGAAGTGAGCTTGGCAGTACTCCTACCCTTTCAATTTCATTGAAGAGATCGAGGATTATGGGCATTAAATATTCCGTGACGTTCCCGTAGAACTCTGTGTGGAATGCACTGGGTCCTGGGCTTTTCTTTGTTGGTTGAATCTTTATTACTGTCTCTGTTTCATTGTCAATGTTCTATTCAAAATTTTTATATTTTCTTAGTTCAATTTTGGTAAATCATATGCATCTAGAAATTTCCCCATTTCTTCTGAGTTCTCCAATTTCTTGGAGTAGCATTTTCAAAGTAGTTTTTTTTAATCCTCCGGATTTTGGCTGGATTTTGTGTCCCTTGTGATTTTGCCTTTATTCATTTCTAATTGAACTGATATGTTTTTTCTTTTCTTTTTTTTTCCTTCTCATTTTTTTGGTAAGTTTGGCTGAGGGTGTATCAATCTTGTTTATCCTTTGAAAAAATAACTCTTTGATTCATTGATCCTTTGTATTATTTTTTAGTCTCACTTTCATAATTTCTACTCTAAGCTTTATAATTTCTTTCCTTTTATGAATTTTAAGTTTGGATTGCTCTTTTTTTCTGGGACCTTCAGTTGGATCATTAGACTACTTATTTGGGACTGCTCAATTCTTTAATGTGTACATTCACAGATATCAACTTCCTTACAACTGCTTTCTTTGTGTCTCATAGGTTCTGGCACATTGTGCTTCCATTGTCATTTGGAATTTTTTAATTCTTCCCTGATTTCTTCTGTGATCCATTGATTATTTAGTAACATATTGTTTAATCTCCATATGTTTGTGTAATTTCTGTTATTTCTTTTGCTGTTGATGTCTAGCTCCATTCCACTATGATCTAGAAGTATGCAGGGGTTTCTTTCAATTCTTTGGTATTCACTTAAGCGTGTTTATAGTCCAAGAGATGATCTATTTTGGAAAAAGGTCCACGTGCTTCTGAGAAAAATGTACATTCTGTTGTTGAATGAAACACTCTGTAGATATCTGTTAAGTCCATCTGTTCAGTGGTGTGGTTTAACTCTAATATTTCTGTTAAATTTTTGTGTGGTTGATCTAATTCTGAGAGTAGGGTGTTGAAGTTCCCCACTGTGATCATAATGGTATCCAATGTAATGGTGTCTTTCATGTCCAATAGTTTTGGTTTTACGAAGTTGGATGTGCCAACATTCAGTGCACAGATGTTTATAATTGTTATCTCTTCCTGTTGAATTGTTCCCTTTACCAATATGTAGCGGCCATCTTTGTCCAGTCTGACCAGTTTGAGCTTGAAGTCCACTGGGTCTGGAAATAAGATAGCTACTCCTGTTTGTTTTCAGGCTCCAGTTGCAAGTAGTATCATTTTCCATCCTTTCACCTTCAGGCTGTGAGCTTCCTTTTGGATGAGGAGCCTCTCATATAGGCATTTTGTTTTTTGATCCAATCTGCCAATCTGTGTCCTTTGATTGGGAAGTTAAGACCTTTGCTATTAAGAGTTATTATTGTAAAGTGATCACTGAATCCTATTACTGCATTATTTTTCCAGTGTTGTTTTTTCCTTTTGTTTAACTATTCTCCCAGTTAGATCTATACATTCCTCCTTTGGGCTCTTTGGTGCTAGGTGGTCTCCTTGTGTCTGTCTAGGATTCCCTTGAATATTTTCTATAATGCTGGTACAGCAGTATTGCCTTTCTTTAGGATTTCTTTGCCATGAAAGTCACCTCTGTCAATTTTGAAGACTCATTTTGCAGTATATAAAAGTCTGAATTGACAACTGTTTTCTTTCAAGGTTTAAAAAACTTTTCTCCAAGCTCTCCCGGGCTTTAAGGTTTGTGCTGAAAAATCTGCTATAATTCTGATGGGCTTGCATTTATAAGTAACTTGCTGCTTTTCTCTAACAGTTTTTAGAATTCTCTTGTTTTGTTGAACTTCTGAAATTTTGATTATGATCTGTTGTGTAGTTCTTTTCTGCCTAGCTATTTGGGGTTTTATATGTATCTTTAATATGTAATTCTTTCCCTATATTTGGAAAGTTTTCTGCCATAATTTCAGTGAATAAAAAATTCATACCTTTTGAGTCATCTTCTAATTTTTCCTTTATTTCTATGACTCTGGTGATATTTTTTGAGTCATCTAGCAGCTATTTGATCCAGCTTGCATGGTGTCTTGTTTTTAGAGTATCACTGAATTTATGATCTATTACATTTACCTTGTGTTCAGTTTCTAACACTTCATCTTCATATTGGTCAAATCTGCTATCCATGTGTTCCATTTAATTTTTTTATATGTTGTATTTTTTTTTTTGGTACCAGGAATCAAACTCAGTACCTTGTGCTTGAGAGGCAGGCGGTGGAACCACTGAGCTAAATCCCCAGCCCTATATGTTGTATTTCTGATTGCTTTTTTCATAATTTCTAATTCTTTACCAAACTGGTCATTCATATCTTGTCTTGTTTAACTCAGTTAGTTTATTGTTTGTTTCTTCTTGCTCGTCAAACATTTTATTAGTAAAATCTTTTATCTGTTTAATAAAAGCATCTTTAAGCTCTCTAAATGTCTAATGAAATTGTTTACATGTTTCTTCTTTGAGCTTTTCAAATGTTTTGACCATTTGATTTTTTGAGTTCTTTGCCTATACATTCACTCTGTATGAGGTCAGCTTTTGAAAAGCTAAGGGTTTGGGAGGCATCTTGCTGCCCTGCTTTCTTGTGCAGTGGTACCTCGGTTCACATACACTTTTACTCGGAAACAATTTGCTTAACAAACAGAAACATTTGGCAAAATTTGGTTTTGTTTGCAAACTCTGCATCAGGTGACAAAGATGACCACGGCCATCTTTCCCTGCACAAACACAAACATGGCCATCTTTTCCAAAATTGTAGAACAAATTAACAAATGAACTGAGGTACCACTGTATTTCTATTGTTTTTGTGCTGCAGGTAGAAGATCACTTAGGATAGAAACATTTTGACCCTACTCTGTAGATCTCTTTGGTTACAGTCTGTGTCCCTGGGATGTGTTTTTATGTTTGGTTTTATTTTGGTGCTTTTACCTCTCGACTACTGACTCAGCGTAATATTTGAGGGTCTTCTCAGTGTCCAGCCTTCTTCTATGGAAAAGGTCATCCCCATCATCATACAGAGAAGAGAGAATGAACTGCAAGGATGTTGATGACCCAAAGACAGAACAGATGTTAGCATACAAAAAAACCCCCAAAAAACCCAACAACTATGCCACCACTGGCAATAGCAAAGAAACCAGCAAAAATAATAGAGCCAAAAACAAAGTGGATATTGTCATGCCATAAGAAACAATAAAAGCTGCAACTCTGCTACCCTTAACAATAGAATAATAACATAGACACAAAGATAAGCCAAATATTGATATTGATATTGATATAGTAAATACCTACTAACTGCAACAACTGTACAACTATTAACAGTACAAAAGAATTCAGCAACAATAGCATTTAGTCAATTAAATGTTTTTTAAAAATTAGTAAAGCTTAGTTGTAATAATAAAAAATGGAGAGGGTAAGGAGAGGAAAAAATGAAAATAAAATTTGTAAAAGAAAGAAAAAATATGAGAAGGAGTACAATGAGAGAAAGAATCCAATTAAAGAATAAAAGAGAGTTAATAGAATTAGGTAAAAGTACAGAAAAATAAATACAAAAGAATAAAACAAAGAACAAAAGAAAGGGGAAAAAAGGGGGGAAAATAGGAAAAACATAAAAAACAAAGAAAAAGTCTCAAGCATTCCTTTGAGTTAGGGTGGGTGGTTTCTTTCCAGGGCCTGTAGTTTGGGAATCCACCAGGTATGGGGGAGAATAGTGAACCACGACAAGGACCCATTTTGATTCCATCCCACTTTCTTGTGCCTATGTTTGAACCCAGCGCCACCTCTCCTGTGGGGTGGGGGGGTTTCTGGGTTACAGCCGCATTCACTCCAGTGTTTTTGGTGTGGACCCTGTCTGTGCACCCCGAGCCACTGCTAGCTCAAGCTAGCTTTAGGGCCTGCGGTGTCCACTTGGCGCCAGATGCCCCACTGTCCACACAGCCCAGGATGTGGTGACCGTCCAAGCCAAGGTGTAGGCTTGATCATGTTGTCACATGGGGAAAGCGAAGACCACTGAGCTCTGTGCTGGATACAGGCGGGGTACGAGTTTGGGGCCCTTGTCAAGCAGTCTGCTGGGCTTAGTGCGAGCACCTACCCACCCAGCCCCCTCAGAAAACCTCAACTGGCCTGGATTCCTACCACACAAGGCAGAACAACCGTGTCCTCATGTCCTTCCCCGACTGAGCTCACCATGGCTTAAACTCCTCAGGGGGTCTCTAACTACCCTCCCCCTCTCCACATCTGTTCTTCTGGCCCTCTACCACCCAACCCTGTGATAAGGCGACCCCAGAAACTCTGAAGTAAAGTTGTTCTGGGCCTTCTGATTTCCAGAGTAGCTCAGTTTTGAAGAATTAATCCCTTTCCGAAATGGCTCCCAATTAATCATTCCTAATATGGCAGGTGCTGTAGTGGGTTTCTTCTCCAGGCTGGGGTTGCTTTCAGAGTAAAATCAAACACTGTGGAGTTTACAACAGCCATGGGCTTTTCTTGGGGCTAGAGCTTCTGGGATAGTTGTTTCTCTCCAGGGTTTACCTTGTGTTTAGGGAGACAGGTCCCCCTCGCCAGGAGCTGAGGTTCTTGGTCTAGACGGCTTCGTTCTTTTCTCTGGCTTGTCTTCAGTTTCTGTGAGTTCTAGTTTTCTTGTTGGCTCTTTATTGATTTCCAGAGCTCTTCTTCCCTTTCTCTTTGCTAAGTTGTTGTTTTCCAGGTGTCTGGATTCCAGGTCCTAGAGAGGCTATGATTGGCTGCCAGTCTTCATCCCGCCATTTTTCCATATATGATTTTTATTATCCTGATTCCTGGTTTTGCCTCCTTGGTCTTAAATGACTGAGACATATATTACATTTTCCTACTGTTATTATGTTTGTGGTAATTTCTCTGTTTTATGAAGAGTTTTTGTTTTCAAAATTTTAATAATAGTCAAGTTCATCCCGTAACACTTAGGAATTTTGTTCTTTGCAGATTTTATCAGCTGAAATTTACCCTCTATAATTTTTTGTGGTTCTTCATTTTTTTCTTCTTTAAAATTTTTTGAAAAGAAAAAAAAGTTTCCTTTAAATTTTCTGAGCCACTTTGCTTTATCCATGTGTCATGGGGTTAAGCCGAGAGCTTAGTTTGGGGTTTTATATTTTTGCATCCAATTTAAGAATAACATGAGGTTTAATCCCTTTTTAGTTATTATAATTGATTTCTTTGTTCTTACTTTTTTGTATATCCTTTTATTGGTACATTTTAGGTGTACAATATAATGACATTCATCATTGGAAATTTGCACCTTTACATAGTCTCTCTTGGTTCTTATTTTTTCCCC
>NW_004624734.1:7536500-7582812 GCF_000247695.1 Heterocephalus glaber
GAAATCTGTTTGCATCTGTTTTATGGATTCAATTTGTTTCCTATGTTGGCTTTCCATCATGTTCCTCAGCTCCTCTATTTTTTTTATCTGTATCCTCTCTAGATTTATTAATCATGTCTTGGGGCCAGGGATTTAGCTCAGTGGTTTTGCCGCCTGCTGTGCAAGCAGAAGGACCGGAGTTCGATGCCCGGTACCAAAAAATAAAATAAAATCATGTCTTGCACTATGGACACAATCTTTGCTATTATGTGAGAAATTATTTCTGATTTCATTTTTTCCAGATCCTCTTTCTTTGCTAGTTCAGGGAGTCCAGGTGGTTGAGTATCAGTGTTCCATGTCATTTCCCTTTGGGGTTGCTGTAGGTGATCTGGAAGTCTGGTTCTGAGGCTTGTTTACCTGTTTTCTCATTTTGATGGGGGGGTGGGGGAATGGTGTTCCTGGCACCCATGTGGCTCACCTCCTCTGTGCTGGGAGCCATGGCACACCTACCTGGAAGCCTCCTCCTGCCTAGGAGCTGTGGTACGCTGACCTGGAAGTCTCCTCTGGGCTGGGAGCTGTGGCACGCCTACCCAGAAGCCTCCTTCAGGCTGGGAGCTGTGGCTCACTGACCTGGAAGTCTCTGTGCTGGGAGCCACGGGCACACCTACCTGGAAGCCTCCTCTACCCTTACTTTTATCATTTATTTCAAAATAGCTTTTAAAATTATGTACTCTGCTTTCTTTTGTTTTGATTTTGTTTCTGGTGACTGTGAAGGTATGCATACCATTTTAAAATCTGCTGGCCACGCCCACACACAGCAGGTAGCAAGCCATCTCTCCACAGTCACCTCCAGCTCTACACTTGGAGCTATTCTTTTCACAGCAATAGGCCCAGTGCCACTCCCCAGGAGTCTGAGGAGCACAGCCATGTGGTTCCTGTTTCATGGGAGTGATGGTCTGGTAGAGGGACCCTACTCTAGTCACTCAGCAGTAATTATGTCAGTCCAATAACTATATATGCCTCCAAATTCTACTGATGCACAGCAGTTGAAGAAACTTGACTTGCTTGCAAATACAGCCCTCTCAATAAAGGGTTTCTAAAGGATCTAGGTTTCTGTGATGCTGCTTTCTGGGAAAGGCTAGCCTCCCCTGGGCATCCAGGTCACTGTGGAGTCTGCCGTCTGTCTGCTGGAATCCATACCTACCCATGCCTGGCAGAAAGAGATCAAAACAAGTTACTCACCAAACCTCCAAGCAGACCAGGGTGTGGGCTTCCAGGATGCAGGGGCAAGAAGGTCTCCAGGGCCCTGCCCAGCTCTGACGCTGTGGTTGCCTGATCCTGATTTACCCTGGTGTTCTGGAAACAGCTTCAGGACAGGGCCACCATGGTTTTCCGTTCTGCTTTCCACTGTGATCAATCGTAACTAAACCTTTCCAATGACATGCTCTCCCCGCTACCACACTACACTTTAATAAGAGTCTTGCCCACAAGAGACAGTGTATGATGTTGGGATCAAGTCAAAGCACCAGGGTCAGGAAGTGTATGGTCAGCTTTCTGCAGATGGAGCAAAAATCGCACAAAAGGGTCCTCAATACTCAGGCCCACTGGAACAACACTGTTTGCCCAATGATCAGATTCCCAGCCCATCCCAGCTGACAAGGGACCTCATCTCAGTTAGCATCCCACTGACCTAGGTAGCTCATCAGCCACCCCCACCTTGCAGAGAACCATACTCAAAGAACTTCAGCTTTGGGATGGGAGGGGGAAGACAGGAAAGGAAAAAAAAGCCCAACTCACATGTTCTTCCATCTGCCTTCCCCAAATAGAGCTCCCATTAACGAATAGAACTAACTGCCCGCTAAGATTTTCTTTTTCTTTTCACTTTTCCTTTTTCTTTTTTTAAATCTGGTGTTTATAATTCCAATTGGTGTAAAATTTCCTGATGGTTAACACATCACATTACCGACACTTTTGAACGAATGACTCATTCCCAAATAATTGACTAGCTTTGTAATTTGGGAAGTAAAATCACATTTATGAGTCCCCCGAGTGGAGGGTCTATATTGTTGTGCATAAAAAGTAGATAAATCATAAAAGCAAAATCTGCAAACATTCCCATTAGCCTTTGTCCTCGCACTAAGTAAGGCAGTGCCTTTTAAAAATGCACAGCTGCCTCAAATCACCAGAGCACTTTAAAATCGAGCCCTGTTTTATATTGATGGTAAAATTACATGTTGGTTGCTATAATCCTGTCTGTGTCCGATGGCCAGCCATGTCCACGTCCTTTTTCTCCAGCCACATTCCTCATTCCAACTCAAACTGACCAGGCCACATGGCTTTTGGGTGCTTTTGCGGCTAAATGTGGAACCCTCTCAAGAAGAAACACTCCCCAATTAAGACAGATTCGATTACAAGCAGCATCCACAAATAATAAATAGGTGTGTTGCCGATTTAGGGTTCAACAAACCCACAACATGATCTTAATAAGACCTGACAAGGGTTTTTTTTTTAGTGGTTGGGAGTCAACTGTTATTACTGTGTTTTAACTACATACATGCGTGCATTTTTAAGCATATCTATTTTTAAGGGCAAAAAGTACTCACACGACCAAAAGGGCAGACACAAGCCTGTGCTATTTTGTGCCGAACTCTAATTGTATTTTTATGTGCTGTGGATTTGAAATCTAGAAGTCCTGGGATTTTAAGCCTCAGGTCCTTTTCCCACTTTTCCAGAGTACTGTAAATTAGTTTAGTATGCTTGAAAGAATCCCTAATTGTAACTATTCTTGTTGACATATCAACTTGAGGCCGCACAGAGCTGACTTTGGGACTGTTGCCCTTGGTTTTTTAGTTACAGTGCATTTCAAGGGCCTGACAGGTCCGGCGCTAAGATGTTCTGAATTAGATTTGAATTACAACCGCTAAATGCCCTTGTCAAAGATTGTTAGCCCTGACACTAGCCATATACCTTGGGCTGACTGTTTCTATGCGCGGCCGAGGGCTTAAACAAAGACATGCCCCCAAGTTTCATTCCGAATTGTCAAAACGTAATTGAGTTAAAAAGAGCAACTACAGCATAAGAATCGCAATCTTTGTTGCTTCTTTTTACTTTGAAATAAATCCAGTGGAGAAGTTAGCGGCATCATAGCAGCAGAAAATGAGAAGGGCATTTTCCACCAACATGTGAGGTTCTTAAAAAGTCAAAATCCGACACCCAGCCCTGTAGTTCAGAACTAGAATCGACAAAGATCTTTTCGTATGCCCTTCAGTTTTGGACTCGGTCCTTCCCCAGTGAGAGAAGTAAAAATGAGCAGCTAGACAATAGACCCCCAAACAGTGCAGGACATGGCAGTCACTCAAAAAATGTCAGTCACGGAGATGAACAAGTGAATCTTAATACAAACTGACAGATCGTCGGAGGGCACAAAGATGAGATGTTGGAGAAGCCAGGCACCCTGGCTTGAATCAGTTTTTACAGTCAGACATTCTGAGCTTTCCTGAGCCTCCTGGCTCATCTGTAAACTTGATGGCGACCACACCCATTTGTGAGGGTGTTGATCCGGACAGCGGCTGTTAAAGCAACACTGCACATTACGGTCAGTATGCACATTTTCTTTCCTTCTTCTGGAGCCTGCACACATCAAGGCTGCATGAACCTGCCATGGGAACTTCCAAGGAGAGTACACAAGGAGTGAGGCTTAGGAAGGCTGGCGGAGGATGCCCAGCCCGGAAGCCCGGGAGACCAAGCAGCCTGTCCCCGTCGGAAACCACCATGGTGACATCAGGAGCCGGGGGGTCATGGTGGCTGCACAGCGCCTGCTCCATCTAAAAAAAATCCCCAAATTCAAATTTCAAATACACCGTCCAAAACAAACTTTGCTGCCGGAGGGGCCAGCAGTTCACAACTAGTGGATTTACACCTCAATGCATCTAAGGGAAGGCAGCTGGTGAATTGGAAATCGAGTAGCCAGATAAAAAGCAGCATGCCCAGTTCCATGTGAGTTTCAGGTAAACAAATACATTTGTAGTGTATGCACATCCCAAATATTGCATGGGTATATTTAAAAATCACTTGTTTATCTGAATTTAAATTTAGCGAAGTGTCTTTTCCCCCCTCTGCTACACCTGACAGTCCTCATTAGAAAGCACCTCGAACTAGGGGTGCAGAAAAGACACCGGGTGAAGCCTTGTTCCACCTAAAGATGCATTTCACCTCCTTGAGCCTCAGGTGCCCATGTAATAAATGATGACATCAGCCCTTGTCCCAGTGGCAGGAGGCAATGAAGAATCCTGACAGTTGCCACATGCAACGCGTGACAGGCCCTGCTCATGGCCCCTGCAGCTCTCACTCCAGAGCCAGCAAGTGCCATGAAAATGCAGAGCAAGAGGCTGGCCCAGTACCCAAGTGGAATGCCCATCGCTCCCTGTGCTAGAAAAGTATGCAGAGTCTCAGCTCCACATGTACTTCTGAGCGGGGATAGAAATAGCAAGTTATCAAATTGCACCGTGGATTCCTGGGCTTGGAACAATGAGGACAAATCTGGGCGGTTTAACATGAAAATAAATACCCCAGAGAAGACGCTCCTGTGGCTTGTTTGGGGGATCCCCGTCCAGGGCCGAGGGGGCGCGATGGAGCAAGCCCACATCTGGAAAGGCCATCCGGAGACCCATAGGGGAGCAGCCGAGGAGCCTGAGGAATGTGCGGCTAGGCCAGAGAGGGAGCAGGAGCAGAGGCAGGGGCCAGGGTGGGGCGAAGTCACCAAAGCGAGCCTCTGCCCGGCCATCTACTTGGGCCTGCAGGTCCGGAAGCTAGCCACACAAAACCTCTTCCACACTCCCAAAGAAATACAAGAGAGGAAAAATAATAATTTTTATGGGTCATGTATTAAACCAAGCGCAGAATGTCCCCCTTTTGAAAAAAAAAAAGCTGAAATGATGAAGTATGTGTCTGAAATTACCTACTGGCGCGGCAGTCAGACAAACAGGGCTTTATGAAGGTAAATTATTCCTCGGGTCGAAGACTCTGGGACACTTGTCTCCTGGCTCATCAGCGCCAACATCCAAGCCACAGACTGGGGGGAATTAGCTCAACGCGGCAACGCGCCTTCACCCCCTTCGTGGCCTTAATTTCCAATTCCGCTAAAGCCGCCCAGGCTCCCAGCTGCCCCTCCTCCCCCTGCCCAGCCTGATTCAGATGCAGGGCACAGCCTTGGAGTTCAAGCTGCTGCCGCTTAAGGAAGCCTATTTTGACACAGTAATTACAGGGCTCGAATGATGCTTTACATTAGAGTATAAAACACTCATTAAATTAAAATTCTTCCATGAAATCATGAAAATAAACAGTCTGTCCAAACTGGCATCAACAAATTCGCAGGGCGCCTCTGCATTTTCTCAGGGCCGGGCCAGCTACAGGCCCCATTTAACCACGAAGTGTGAACGGCGTGCATTCCTTTGAAGGCCGTATTCTGCTTCTTTTTAAGATTATTGCTTTAATTGTTTTTACAACTTGTAAGATTTTAAAGCTATTAAGCTTCAAAGTTGGGGGGTGCGAGCCCTTGAAATGGGGACCCTTGCCCAGGTTAGGGCTGGAGGGGGTGAGTACTCCCAAGCCCTAGATCCCTCTGGGATGATCAAAATGCAGCGGACAAGAGGGGATGGGTGATTTCTCCACCACCCCTTGAGAGACAGAAATAAACCTCCTGTCTCAAAGGTCTGGGCAGGCGAGGAGGCTGCTGAATTCATGAAGAGAGCAGGGACCTTGCAGCGAGCCACACTGGGCTTGAACTCGAGACCTGGCTTCCCTGTGCCCGCTGCCCTCATACACAAAATAGGAGGGATAAATAAGGGCAGTGGCAGCTCACTGTCTGTGGCAGCCACGCTCTCTAAAGTTGGCCCAACATCAAATGAACAACTACTAAGGCACTGCTCCCAGGAGAAACACAGGGCGAGGTTTCTGAGAGCTGCTGACCACGCTCTTGTCACCTGGTCAACACACCACCTAGTTTTAGGTGATTCTGTTTAAAGTCACCTTCTGAATATCCACTGTTGGTTTATTAACACTGAGCTCAGGGCCAAAGGCACCGAAACTCAGGCTTGATCTGTTTAACCCTTGTGTTTCCCCACAAGGCACATCACAGCCTCCATGAGCATGGGAACCCAACCAGCGCTTCGGCCCTGCACACAGGGGTATTTTACAACTATCAAATCATCGACAGAATGTGCAAAAATGGGTGCAAATGAAGGCAGTAAACAGACTGGACAAGGGCGTTTGTTTGCAGAATGAGCAATGAGACAAGGAAGCAGTGTCATCTTGTCCCACTTCAGCTAGGAATGGGTAAGGAATTGTTCACTACCCTTCATGTCCCCCAGTGATTGCAAAAAGACCACCAAGACTCCAAATACATCTTATCCAGAAGATGAATTCACAAATCCAGAAGCAATAGAGGGGGAGAGTCAGCTGCACGTTGTAGGCACAGAAAGGGAGGAGTTTGGGGCCAGCCCTGAAGAGAAAAGCCACTATGCCTTCCAAGCGGGGCTCAAGTAAGGGAGGTCAGACTCACATCAGGGAAGAATAAACGGGTGCCTGCTTCCTGGTACTCACAGAGACAGAAGGGTATTTGATCAAAGGAAAGTCAAATCTGAAGACGCAGTTCTCTAACAATCTGTCTTTAACAGTTTTCTCAGCACGGCATGTTGATGAGCCAAAGCTTCATCCAAAAGGTGGGAAGAAGTTCTAGAAAGAGAATGAAGCAAAGCTAGTTGGGGGGTTCTGGGGTACAATGAAAGAGCAGCAAGGGAAGGGAGGAGAGCCAGGAGGAGTACTGCAAGGGGAGCCTTGGAAAGGCGGCACCCGGCAGGGAGGCCCTCCATGCGCATGTCCCACGTGCTGCTTGGGCCACCTGCATCCCACGTGCCGCTTCCATGGCGGGAGTCCCACGTGCAGCTTCAGCAGTGCGCACCATTGCGCTCCCAGTGTTGCAACCTCCGGTGCTCCATCTTCCGTCCCTGCCTTTCTTGGGCTTGTCCAGATGGAGGGGTGAGTGGGACAATGACCCAAACACAGAAAAGGAGCTGTGGCTCACTTGGTGAACGGAGTGGAGACAGAGCTTGGTCAGAGGTGAAGAGATTTGTGCAGGGCCACCAAGAGGGTGCTGCGGGGGGGCCCCAGCCTGATAAGAGGAAGGGTGGCCCTGAAGGTGGTTCTGGGGACATCTAGGAGGCTAATGCTCAGAAAAAGTGGGGGCAATTTGTATGAAGTGTCGGCAACATAATTGCTCACTAAATGGTAATGTCTTGGGTGCGAGTGCCGTGGCTGAAATGTGCTGTTTGAGCCTTCAGTACCTGCCCCTGCTTCTCACTCTGTGTGACTGGTAAGGACAGAAGCTATTTCCGTCATCTCTGGGCCCCCGCACTTAGATCTTAGTATGTCCTAGGAGCATTAAGAAACATTTTTCCAAAGCATAAAAGAAAATGAGCACAGATTCAATGAAGACTGTTGCCTGCCTTCTTAGGAGAGCCACCACCCTGATGGGAGGAAAGCTACAGAGCCCCCAGTCTGGAATACGTGTGCACCATCTCTAACACCAGCACCAGAAGATAACTCTGATGCCCCCGTGGGCCACAGCTTTCCATCATGGGCTGCAGAGAGCCCAGGACCTCCCCAGGGCCCCGGGTGGATGCTGGGAACAGGCCAAGCACGAGGAGGCCAAGCAGATAAAGCTAGATTCCACATCCTCCCCCAGGCAGGCAGCAGAGCGGTACACTTCTTAGATTATTCAAAGGAAGGTCAGCATAGATACTGTCCACCAAAGAAAAACTCCTTGTCTTAAAAAATGAGAAGAATAAAACACACAGTTTAACACCATTGGTATTCAATCACTTACTATTGGAGAGAAGAAAACAAATTCAAAATGTGACTTAGCCAAGTCACAAATGAGAAAGGGGACAGATAGGCCTAGAAACCAGGCCCCACCACACCACAGAAGGTCCCACCACACCCATGTGACACATCCATTTACATACATATTCATTGCTTGTATCGGTCAGTTTAGGGAAGGCTAAGCTTTAGTAACAAACATGCTCCCAAATCTTGTAGCTTGATACAGGGTTGATTGCTTACCCACACCAGCTCCAATGCAGCTCTGGGAAGTTTTCCCAGGCAGCCATGCACCGTGGGGTGACATAAGCTTCAGGGCACTCCTTTTGTGTGGCTCTGCCGTCCCAGAAGCAGTCCCTCCTCCATGATCACCTCTGTCTGGGGAAGGAGGCACAGGAGAATCAACACACCAAATCTTCATTGCCTCAGCCTGGACATGACCCCCACATTACTGCCACCCACTGTCATCACCAGAGCCAGTGATGTGACCTCCTTACTGCATGGGTCCTGTGAGGGGGCCTCCCTCTGCCCAGGACAGAGAAAAGACATGGTGCCTGCTGACCAGCCTGCAGGGTCATCAGTCCTGAGAAAAGCAGAAAAATCCTAGACTTGGACTCAGGAAACTTGAGTTTGGGTCCTGGTTATGCCAGTGTGTGACCATGTGACAGGGGTGTGACAGTAACCCTCTCTCTCAGGAGTTCTCTGAAGTTCAAAACTGAGGCCCATGAATTTGATTGGAAAATTATAATGCAGTCCACAAATTGTACTGATGTGCATTGCTACCCAAAACTTAGGCCTTTGTCAGAGCTGTGCAGAGGGCTGCAAAGCCCAGTAAAACCATACAGTTGACTCCCCAGGGTCTCCCTGACAAAATGGGCCAGCACTAAGCAGGAGCGAAGCCTCCATCCCTGTGGACACCTGGGACAGCCCAGGTTGCAGCCACTCAGAGCCCCTCAGTCAAAAGATGCGAAGATGTGTCACCCCCTACCCGCCGGGCCCCTGGTACAGAAGAGATGGGTGCCGTGATCAAAACCCTGTCACTAGAAGCAGGAAGCACCTAATGAACCCCATTTTAAAAACAATCATTCTGGGCTTTTCCCATTGTGTTTGTCCTGGAGTGCCTTGTGAGCTTAGTTATGAAAAAAATATGATTTTTGTGAAAAGCACATCCACGCACATCCATGGTCTTCAGGGCTTTTGGGCTGAAGATGATACAGGCATGTGTAGGCCTTGCAGGACTGATCACATAGCAGAAGAGTATTTCAGAATAGAGTCATATCAGCATCAATATATCAGGAAATTTGGACATAAGAATTCCATATTGGGGACTCTACTGAAATATATGCAAAAAGTTACACACACAGTTGTTAACCATAACCTTGTATGTAACAGTGAAAAGTTTAAAAAAATTTAAATATACAATGGGAGCTTGAACATAGAAGCCGAAGTGGTAGAGTATTACGCATCCATTAAAAAGAGCACCAATAAGTTTTTAAGGAAATGAGAATACGTTTCTGAAAAATCTTATAAAGAAGCAGCATTTAATTACTTCTTTAACAGGAAGAGTCTATGAGTTGGGCCATGCACTGGGGTAAAAGTATTCATTCATTGTCTTATGCATTCATTCAGCAAGGATTTGTCAAAGTCCAAGATATGGGATACAAAGCCATCCACTTATCCATTCATAAGATATGTGTTTGTTGAGCACTTAACTAGCTAGGACTAGGCAACAAAATAGTATATAAGGATGTAAAATAATAGCAATGTGGGAAAAAGGGTGGAAGAAAATACTAAACATGTTTATGGCAATTGACTCTGGGTATAGGACTCTGGATGATTTTTATTTTGTTTGTTTTGTTTTGTGACAAGGTCTTGCTATGTAGGTCAGGCTGGTCTCAAACTCTGGGTGATCCTCCTCCCTCAGCCTCCCAAGTGCTGGGATTATGAACATGCACCACCACACCGGCTGAGCTTGTTCTTTATATGGTCCAAATTTTCTATAGTGGATGTTTATTGCTTTTGAAGTTTTTTAAAAATGTTGAATGGAAGGAGAATGTTAAAGCCGGAGGTGGGGCACCATTGTGAATGTGAATGGAGAATCTACTGCAGGGACAGTGAACTCAGATGTGAACACTTCCCGTGGCTGAAATACAAGTCCCTGCTCATCTCTGCTTCTGCCTCTGAACCTACAGCATTTGTTAACTGAAGGAACTGAGCTCCCCACACTGTAGCCAGGTTTCTGGTCAAAACAGAATGATCATGGAACTTCTAGTGAAGCAGGTTTGGATTTGAACCCAGGCTCTGCCACTCAATAGTCATGGGGCCTGAAAATACTGTGTAAGGCCCTACTCCTTGACCTCTTAATGGGGAGAATGTATACCTTGTTAGATATTCCCGGCAGGTGTCTCAGTCCATTGTGCTGCTATACCAAAATACCCCAGACGGGACAGTTTATCAGCAACACACATTTATTGCCTGCAGTTCTGGAAGCCCAGAACTCCAAAATCAAGGCCCTGGCAGAGCTAGGGTCTGGGGAGGGCTCACTCTCTGCTCCATAGAGGGCACCTTCTTTCTATGCCCTCCCGTGGTAGAAGGGACAAATGACCCCTCTGAACCCTTAAAAAAGCACCAACGGATGCATGAGGGTTTCACCCTCCAAAAGTTCCCTTCTAATCACCTCCTGAAGACACCACTTCAGAGCAGTACCATAGGGGGATTAGATTTCAACCCAGGAATGTGAGGGAAGACAAAAACATGCAGCCAGAGCAACCATTGAAGGATACATTGTACAACAGGCAACTGGTGTATGTCTAGATGTTTCACATATTTTATGTTACTCCCTTAAACATCCTCCATCCTCCACTCCCTCTGGGAAGTCCAAGGATGTATTTTACAGTATTCTAAAATAGCTTTAAGAGTGATTAACTAATTAGAAATATTCCAGGGGTCTGGGCTGGCATCCATTCCATGATGTCATCAATGGCCAAGGTCTTCCCTCTCTCTGTCTACTTTTCCAGCTTAGGGCGTGGCTTCCAGCCTCCTGGTATCTAAATCACTCTTTTCAAGCAGAAAGAACTCATTTTCCCAGTACTTTAGAGTTACAGGCGGCTATTTGCTCCTTGTTGAGTCAAAGGGCAATGCCAACCACAAAGGAATCTGGGAAAGTCATTTGAAGGGGAGGATGCTGCTGCCCTGGACGGAATCTGGGATCTGCTGCTGAGGAGGAAAAGAGGGTGGTACTTTGTGCTGGCCAGGAATGTGGCTGTGGGGCTCTGTTAGAAAGAAATGATCCGAAGATGACTTTATGTCTTAAAAAGTGTTTAGCTGAATTATTTCTAATAGTAAAAAGTTGAAAGCAACCTAAGTATCCAAAAATAAAGAGGGTGAAATCGAGTTATAGAGTACATGGTACATTCATTCACTCTGTGAAATATTATGCAGCCATTGAAGCTATTCATAAGAAGACTACGAAGCAACATGGAAAAAAATGCTTATGCTATTATGCTAAGTGAAAAAGCAGAATATGCAGTCATTTCTGCTCATGAATAAAACATGAAAATATTTATGCATGTGGAAAATAAGGAACAGGGCTAACAAAAAATAGTAGTCCTGACAGGTTGTCAGCGGTGTTTATGAACATTTTTTCTTTATTTCAAAATTTTCTGCAATGCTGTCAGGCTATTTTATTCCAACTAAAGCTATACCTAAGAAATTGAATTATTCCCCAACATCTAGCAGAAAATCGAACCAAATATTTGTCAAAGTCCTGAAGGAGCCGTTATTTTCTAAGCTTTGAAGCCAAAGAGAAAATTTCAAAAGAAAAGACATGCAAGTCTGATGAAACAAAACATTAACAGGCAGCCAAAAGCAATCCTTAACCAATCCATTTTATTTAGCAAAAGGGATTGTTTTAACAGTAGACAAACCGCTGGCAAAGCTGGTGGTAATGCTGCGTTGTGACCCAGGGCCAGCTGGCAGGGGGAACTGGCAAGACATTTGGGGAAGACAATTTGGCAACACATCTCAAGAGCTGTGAAAATAATCGCAGGCTTTGGGCTCGGCTTATCACCCTGAGACCAAGTGCTAGAGACTGATTCAGTGGAAGACATAGCGTGCACGCGGAGATGTCCCGCTCAGTGTTGTTTATAAAGGCAGTTCCTGTAAAGCTCCTCATTGGTACCCATGGCTCAGTGCATGCTCAGTGCTCCCTGGGATGCTATGCAGCCTTTGGGGAAGATTATGAGGAAGACAGTGCTACAAATCGGAAATGAGCTTTGACTTAACAACAAATGCTTACGAAGCAGCTTGAACAGGGTCACGAAGCCTAGTTGCTCAACAAGGACTTACTGAGAGCCTTCTGTGGACTGCGGGAGACGGTGGGATCTGTGTGGGTGAAGGACAAATGCAAGGTTCTGGGAGGGGCAGTGCTGGACTTAACCTCGCAAAACACACAGCCGTGTCACTCTGCGTGTGTATGAACGTGGGGCCGGGCACAGCGGTGTTGCGTGTGTGACGTGCAGTGTGTGCTCAGGACCACATGGAAATGTCCGCTGTGAGATTGTGGGCCATTCTTCTATGTTCAAAGTGTTCTGAAAGGGGTTCTATTGCTTTAAACGTAAGATTGTTCCAGAATGAAATAGCTCTGGTCTTAGTCTCTGTGCACAGGAATCTGAGAAAAGGTATGTGTCTACATCATTGAAAAATGATTGTTCATTCCCTAAGTTGCTAGCAAGGCCTTGCCACAACTGTGTGGAAAATATGACTAGTGTTACTGAAGCAGTGAGTTTTAAGTGTATTTAATTTTTATTAAATTAAAAAACTGAAGCAGTGTAAAATATTTTCCACTAAGCACTCGATTACATGCATTATATGTCATTAACATTAATTAATATTAACATCAGTTGTACCTTTTTTTTTTTCTGGGTTTTTTTTTTTTTTGAGACAAAGTCTCTCTATATAGTTTAGGCTGCCCTTGAACTCACTATGTAGTTCAAGCTGGCCTCAAACTTGCAGGAATCCTGCTGCCTCAGCCTCCCAAAGGCTGGGATTATAGGCATTCGCCACCACACCCATCATACCTGTGTGTTTTTTCCTTTTCTGTTATAACTACTACAAATTATAAAACTACATATGTGCTATCCATTATGTTTCTATTGAGATATTAAGTTTTTGTCAATCATGTTTTACAAAAATCTTTTCTAGTTTAGGCCTTATACTTTCACTTTCCATGAAATCTTTTAATAGTTAGAACTTCTGTATCTTCATGACATTTGGGTGAGGATAGATTTCTTAAAGATGATCCTCAGAATCACAAGACTTAAAAGAGTGATAATCTTGGCTTCATCAAAATTTTATCTTAAAAATTATTCCATAACTCTAGAATGTTTGTCTTTCATATTCAAGTCTTAGTTCTGTCTGAATTTTTTTTTTATGGTGTGAGGTAGGGATCTATTTCTTTTATCCTGGTATAAATTGTCACTTGGTCTAGCTCCATGTGTTGACCAGTTCAGCCTTTCTTGTTCTTGCTGTGCCTGCCGATTTTTCACATACAAGATCTGCACAACATTAGTCTGCTTCTGGGTATCTTTTTTGTTCCTTTGGTCTATGTTTCTGTCCTTGCCTATACACCATGCTGTCTTAATTACAATCATCCCATGCTCTTAACACCTGCCGGAAATCATCGTCAGGTGTTAAGAGCATGGGATGATCATCGGGCTTGTAGTTTCCTTTTTGGGGAAGTCTTAGCTATTCTTAACCAGAATATTTTGTATAAATTTTATAATCAGTTGCCAGATTTCTTTCAAAAGGAAAAAAAAGAACAAACAAGAAAATCTTCAGGAGTTTGATAGAAATGGACTTTAATCAACAAACTAATTTGGAAAGAACTGAGACCATGAAATATTACATCTTCCTTTCTATACAGATGTTTTGTCCTTCTGATGTTTTGTATTTTTAATGCTTTTCAGTACATTTTTATAGTTTCCTATTTAGTCTTAAACTAAAGTGTCCTTACTCTACTTTCAGATACTTTAATTTTTGTCACGGTTGCAAATGGTACATTCTTATTTCACTTTCTGCTCTTTGTTGCTATATAGAAATGTAATGGATACATATTGCCTGTGTTGATTTTACATCTAGTGGATTGGGTGGCCAGGGCTGCCATCACAGAAGGCCATAGACTGGGTGGTCAACAACAGAAACTGACTTTCTCACAGTTCTGGAGACTCAAAGTCCAGGATCGAGGTGACTGCCACGTGGGTTTCCAGTGAGGTCTTGCTCCAATTGCAAGCAGGTGGCTTCTTGCTGGGTGCTCCTGTGGCCTTTCTTGTGCACACATACAGAAAGACAGACGGATCTCTAGCATCTTTTCCTATTCCTCTAATGACGCTCATTCTATCAGACTTGGGCTCCAGCCTTGTAACACTGTTTAACTTTATTTATCTCCTTTAAGGGCTCATCTCCAAATACAGTGGCATCAGAAATTAGGAGTTCAACAAATGTATGGGGGATGCACAGCTTTGCCCAAACATCAACAAACATCCTAAACTGCCTCATTAATTCTGATAAATTTGTGCTTAGATTCTTTTAGGCTTTCCATGCAGACAAGAATATCATCTATGAATGACACTCCTGTTACCTCCTTTCCATTATTTATAAATTTTATTTACATTTCTTACTTTTTGCATTGAAAATGTGGTTAAATGTTAGAAGCAATGATAGCAGTAACTTGTTGACTTTAAAAGGAAATATTTTAACATTTCACTGATGAGTAGGATACATGGCTCAAGGTCTGGCAGGTCCTCCTTATCAACATAAGAACATTCCTTATAATTGTTAAGGGCTTCTACCATGATTTGTATGTAATCAAAAGGTTTGGTTTGTTTTTTTGTTGGTTTGGTTGTTTTTGGTAAATATAGTAGTCCCCCTTCCCAAAGGATATACACTCACTGTAAGTCCCTAAGTGGGTGCCCAAAACTGTGGATAGTACTGAATCCTAGATTTACAGTTTTCCCACTTATCTATGATAAAATTTAATTTCTAAGTAGGAACAGTAAGAGATTAATAACAACTAATGTTAAACTAGAACAATTATAACAATATCCTGTATTACACGTTCTCTCCCTCCCTCCCTCCCTCCCTCCCTCTCTCTCTCTCTGTATCTTATTGTCTCATATTCACCTTCTTGTGAGGGGCTGAGATGGTACTACACCTATGTGACAAGACAAAGAGATGGAATGACAGGCATTGTGGAGCAGCAGCCTTAGGCTACTGTTGACATTCTGAGAAAGGTGTCAGCAGAAGGCGTATCTGCTTCCCGGCTTCTGGGATCACCAGTCTTGTGCTTTGGGGTCATTGTGAAGTAAAATAAGGGTTGCTTGGACAGGAGTACTGTGTACTGTGACAATTGGTCTGATACCTAAGTGGTTAAAGGGTGGGCAGTGTGTACGGCATGGAAATACTGGGCAAAGGGATGGTTTGCTTCCCAGGTGGGATGGAGCAGGACAACATAAAACTTCATCAGGCTACTCAGGCGGCATGCGATGGAAAATGATGGATTGTTCATTTCAGGAAGTTTCCACTTAGTATTTTTGAACCAGGACTGCAGGTAATTGAAACATTAGAAAGCAAAACCATGAATTGGGGGGGCTGCTGTATTTCGATCACTGTATTATTTGTCTCCTTTCAGCTATTAATACAGTGAATTTTCCTGATACGTTTTCTAAAATGGATTCTGCCTTGCATATCTGGAATGTGTCTACTCTAAGCATGACTTGTTTTCTTTTTTGTATGTTCCTGGATCCAGAGCACTAATATTTTGTTTAAGATTTTTGCATTTCAGTTCATGAGTGATATTGACCTGTAATTTTCTAAAACTTAGCAGCTTGGAACAGTAAAGATTCATTACCTGCCATTTTCTGAGCATGGTCACGCTGCTGTTTCATCTGGAGGCTCAAGTGGGGCTGATCCACTTCCCAGTGCATTGGCTGGGATCTTGGGACCCCTCCCCTGTGTCCTGCAGGCCATGCTCTGTCCCATCTCTGCACTGGGGCTGCTTAGTGTGGCAGTACCTGGTTCCTCCACAGCAAGGGAGCCCGGAGAGCGAGAGAATGCATGCCCAAGATGGAAGCTGCAGCCCTTTTGTAACTTCATTTTGGTGACACTTTGGCACTGTTGGGGAGATGTGAGTCATTAGACCCAGTCCACACTCAAGGCCCAGGGAATCGGCCAGAGCAGGAATTCCACTAAGTGGGATCACGGAACAGAAAGAGAATCATCACCAACATCCAGTCCTCTCCCATTGAGCAAGCTCCCCACCCCTCCGCTCCCTCCCTTGCTCACAGCCATGAGGCAGGAAACCTGGGTTTTAGTACTAGACAGCATTCACAAGCCACGTGACTCTGGGACATCACTGAAACTCATTCTTTCCTAGGTGGGGATGCCTTTGCTGTTTGAAAGAAAGGAATCCTTGAATGTGACAGATCAGCCTCAGAGTGGCTGTGTTAATAAGTTTTCTGCCCCTATAACAAAATACCTGAGGCAATCAGTTTATAAAGAGAAAAGACTTATCTGGCTCATCATTCTGGAGGTTCCAGTGCAAGACTGGGTGGCCCCTTTGTTTGAAGTCTGTAGTAAGAGGACCAGATGACAATGCTGCAGAGCATCTGGTAGACCAGACCTCTTGCCTCATGAGCCAGGAGGCAGAGAGAGAGAGAGAGAGAGAGAGAGAGAGAGAGATCAGTCCCCAGGCACCTTCCAGGGCTCTGCCCCCCTGACCTAGGACCTCCCCCAAGGCCACCACCCAAAGTCTCCAACCTCACAAGGGCACCACCTGGAGCCAAGCCTTTAACACATGCATGGATTTAGAGGGAAACCACAACATCCAAACTGGCAGTAGGTCCAAAAACAAAGGGCAAACAGAACAAAGGGATGGTGACATGACTCTGTGTAAAGAAATGAGTTGAGGGGCTGGGGATTTAGCTCAGTGGTTCCACCGCCTGTCTTGCAAGTGCAAGGACCCAAGTTTGATCCCTGCTACCAAAAAAAAAAACAAAAAACAAAAAATGAGTCTAAGATTTTCCCTCAGGAAGAAGGAGGAAGTGGAGGAGCCTCATAAACACAAACATCTGATATTTTATTTTATGCTCTTTGCTACATAAATATGTGCTGTTTGATCAAATCTGACACACACTAAAGAGGGACTATGCATGTGTGAGCTGTGTGTGCACGTGTGGACAATGACTCTTCAGCTTATTCCTTCTTCAGCCTTTCTGAGGCAAGAAAGGAAGGATCTGCGTCTCAGTGTGTATTAAGATGCCCCCTTCTCCTGGAGAAGGAGGGTTCAGAGCCCTAGAAGTCCCTGAGAAGCCTTCCTGCAAGAGACACAGAGCCTTCCAGTTGCCAGGGCTTCCAGTTGCTCCTGGAGTCTTCTCTCCTCTCTTCCAGGCTTGGTGTTATGAACAGTCCTGGGAGCCACTTCTCCCTTCCTCTGGGACTGAAGTCAACTGGGTTGGCGGCTGTTGAGGGGTGCAGAGACACCCATGTTAGGGCCCACAGGCGAAGCCCTGGAATCCCCCACGTGCTCTCGGAGGGAAGCAGCCCTGGTGGCAGAAAGCCTCAGTCTGGGGATACCGGAGAAAGACATGCAGTCGCGTGGTTGGGAACATTCTTGGAACATCTCTGTTCCATCGGAGTCTGCAATTAGGGCTCCGGGGCTTCTGGGAAGCTGTTCCAGGAGATGGGCCGCCTGGGAACTGTGCCGTTTTATCTCAAGACTGGGTCTGTAGCCCAAGCCCCAGCCCTATGAAGTTACAACCAACGCGGTGCTTTTTCCATTCGCACGAAACAAATCTGGAACATGCACATGCATATACTTTGCTTTGCGCCCGGGGACACGTACAGTGTGGCTACAACTGTGAGTGCGATGTTCTGCTTCGTTCCCTCGCGTTCTACACTCCGGATGACAGGAGTTGAGCAGGAGCTGTTTCTGACGTCATTGCCTGGGAATGTTTTGGATGGGACATGGGTAACCCCATTTCTGCCATCCACGCTGGGTCATGGTGGCCATTGCTGGGTGACACTCACCTCTCCCACAGCAGGCCACAGCTGTTCCTCCATGAGTTCCTGGGGGCAGACTGGTCATCCACCAACTGGCCCTTCCAGCCCAGGACCTTTTATTTTTCCCTCCGGCTCCACAACCTTGCTGGATCTGCAAATGTGAGCACACACAGTGTTGGAGCAGCATTGTGTAGGCCAGTCTCCCCACAAGCCTCCTCCAAAGACCCAGATCCACAGGATATTAAGCAGCAACCCCAAGGGGCTTCCTGGACAAAGCCATCCCCAGATGGAGACCTAAGAACAAAGAGGATGAAGGAAGTGGAAGGGCCCATCAGGGAAGCAGAGAGGACAGCGCATGTGAAGGCACAGGGGGAGGGAAGAGAGAACAAATCGTGAACAGGCAGTGGCAGGAGGCAGGACAGCCAGACAGGCAGGGCCCTTCGAGGAGATCAGGGAGAGGGGCGTCATCCTGGGGACACAGATCCCACAAGGATTCAATTCAGAAGAGAGGAATCAGAGAAGGAGCTCATTTCTCCAGGGAGCAGGAGGTGTCAGAGATGTTTTGTGGCCACGAGTGGCATATTTGCCAGGCTGTGAAGTGTGAGGAGGACTTTAAAGCCAGGCGGCAGGACCAGAGAAATCCCAGACTGGGGCAAGCAAAGGCAGGAAGCCAGAGGTGAGCACTGCAAGGTGGCCCAGGTAAGGCGGGAGAGGGGAGTGGGTGAGCAGAGCCTCTTGAAAGAGAGCAGGCTAGGTTTCCCGGTCAGTAACCGTTTGTTGGATGCCGCTCTCTCCACCACTCCTTCTAAGGAACGAAGCCCACTCGGGGATAGTCCGTGTGCATTTGTGCCACACACCCGAGTTTGCAGAGCGCCTCAGCAAAGGGCCTGAGGCAGAGCAAGTTATTCCCAGCTGGCAGAAGGACAGGCTGCAACTCCAAGGGACCTGTACAGTCACCCAGCGGAGACCCGAGCTGCAGTTTTCAGCCTCCTGACTCAGCAGAGCCACCCAGCTGCCCCGTGTCCCCAGCCAGAGTCACTTTGGAGAAAGGGCCAAGCAATGGGTCTTCCAGGTAACAGAGTCTGGGGGATGAAGGCCCCGGGGAAGGGGCACCCAGCAGCCAGGCAGACCCTGAAAAAGCAGCCCAGACACACAGGGCCCAGGGTGCAGCGCACACCCCCAAAGCCACCAGTGTGGGTTCCCGAGCACATGGCTGCCCTGCTCAGGCACCAGGCAAGTGCTGGGCTCAGGGAAGGCCAGGCTGCTCGGCATTTTCTCCTGCTTTCCCGTGGCCACCATGCCCCAGCCTCGCTGGGAAAACTGAGGTAGGCTGCTGGGCTCCACATGTCACTGAGATCTGCACCATCGGGAGGTGCTGGCAGGGACCAGCCCACCAGAGCCTGCTTTCAGACGCCCTGGGGGACAGAGGAGCAGGAATAGGAGAGCCGTTCCCACAGAACTCAATCTACACAGAGCTGAAACGATCCACACACCCAGCGCTTGTCACTCCCGGCACACGCAGGGGCTGCCGGAAAGGCCAGGAGCAGCCCAGACCCCACTGGCCATGCCGAGGAGCCTGTCCTACCTCCCAGAAACTTCCTACAGGAGACCAAGGTGGGACAGACGGACCCACATGCTTTGAGATGAACATCTGGGCGCTCGCCTCTCCACAGGACTGCAAGGTCCAAGGTGGGGACAGTGGCTCTGCTCGCGACAGACCCAGAAGGTGGCCAGGGGCACTGGCTTTGGAAGCATTTGTTAGGCCAATAATATTAAAGTTGGCAATTTGGTAATTTAATAAAGAACTTTGCCTGAGGTCATACAGCTACCTACCATAGTAAACTGTAGAACACACATTTGAATTCTCTCTTTTCTCTCCCTCTTTCCCCTCCTCCCTCTCTCTCCTGTCTCCCCCCCCCCCTCAGAAGGAAGGTGCCCCTGCAGACATAGCCCTGAGCATCCTTGGCCCAGCAGCTCGTGAGGACCCAGGGCCTGCTGGGGACACATGCTCACCCCCGGCAGCTCCAGAGCTTGAGATGCCCGCTCAGGTCAGGACCCTTTGCCCCTCCCTCACCTCATCCTGGGCACCCACTGTGGCCATGTGGAGCTACTGAGGCTGAAGGCTTGGTCCCTGCACTCCGATCTCCCCCTCTTCCAGGGGAAGATGTTGATCAGTCACCTGCTGCACTGAGCCTCAGTGTCCTCATCTGTGAAGTGGGCAGAATGAGGCCCGACCCACACACCCCCTCCAGAGACGATGCCAGCAGAGATGCACAATGAACCCTGGTGGGATCAATGAAGGAAGAGAATGGGCAACAGTAAATCCCATTACACACATGCGCAACGATTTCATTGTCACAAACTCTTTGGCCCTTGTCCACCAAGGGCTCAGGCGTGGCCATGATGGCACCATGCCTGAGGTTCAGTGCTTCACAGAGAAGTGGAAACCACACCAAGGCAGCCCCTTGCTGTCTTCAGTGTCCCACAGGATGTAAGCTTTAGGGGTCACTGGATGGAGATGGCTCTGCACAGCTTCATCCACGCTCTCAGAGACTCCAGCTATGGCCTGAACATCTTTCTACCCCAGGCCCCTGGAGCACCCAGAAGGATCTGACCGAGACGGGGGCTGCTATAGGGTTTTCAAAGTCCATCACACCCTGAGACGTCAGCCTGCTACACAGAACTTCAGGCTAAGGGAAGAAATCGCTGAGGATGCCCAGCCAAGGGGAGTCAGCACTGGGTGTCCACCCAAGTCTTGCCAACTGCTACTGAAGCCAGAGGGACATGGGAGGGCTTCTGGCCCCACCTCTCACCAACAGGGCTCTCTCTGAGAGGGGCCCAATGCCTTTTCGAGCTTGGGTCTCTCCCTGGTAGACCAGAAGGAAGAGCAGGAATGCATGCTCCCACCCTGCTGTGGGGAAAGGATCAGAAGATGGGAACGAGAGTGCTTTCTAAGCTGTAGAGTGATGCACCTATGCTATGCCTGCATGGGTCCGGGTCTGCACTGGGATGCATCCAGAGTGCTCGTGCATGGCCACCTGGAAAGCCTAGGGTCCTCCTCAAAATACATCCTCCTGCAGCTTCTCCATCTCCACACACAGCATGAATTTCTCAGGCCAAAACTGGGAGTTACTTTGACTTCCACCCTATCTCTCCTGATCCACAACCAGCCTACCCTCCAAACCTTGGTCATGTCTATGTAAACAGTCCCCTTCCTCCCATCTCTTCCTCCTCACCAGGGCTGAGGTCCAAGCTGTCACCTTTCTGCCCTGTCGTGGTGTAAATATGAAATGCCCCTCAGACTGTTGTACTGAGGGCTTGATCACTGGTTGAGCCTGGTTCAGATGCGGGGCCTAGAGAAGTGACTGGCTCATGAGGGATTTAACTTCACCCGTGGAGAGATTGACTGATGAGATCTTAATTTTATGGCATTATTGGAGGTGATGGAAATTTAGGAAGTGTGTTCTAGTTGGAGAAAGGAGACTATGAAATTGTGACCCTAGGGACTATGTCTTGTCCCAGTTCCCTTTCTCTCTGGCTATTCCTCTGTCTCTCTCTGCTTCCAGGAGGTAAGCAGCTTTCCTCCACTGCACCCTTCCACCATGCTGCTTCTTCCTTGCTATAGCCCTGAAGGCAATAGTGCCATGGACTGGAACCTCTGAAACCATGAGCCAAAATAAACCTTTTCTCCTTTCCAATGCTTTCCTTGGGTATTTGATCATAGTAATGAAAAGCTAATACACTCTGGGATCTTTTTTTCCTTATAGTTTTATTGAGTGTCTTAGGGGACAAAATACCTGACACCCAAAAGTTAAATGAGGAAAGGTTTATTTTAGCTCACAGTTAGTAGAGGTTTCAGTCCGTGGTCTGCTGGCTCCAAGGCAGGGCATCATGCAGAGAGGCATGGCAGAGGAGAAACCGTTCATGGTGTGGCAAATGGGAAGCAGTGAAGCAGTGACCCTTCCTTTCCCTTTTCATTCCATTCAAGCTACAAGCCTATTGATGGGTGTCACCACACCCAGAGTGGGTCCTCCCATTATCCACACTCAGAACTATGCTGAACCAATCAGTGGACCAATCTAGTATCACACATCCATAATCTAGTATCATATGCCCATGATGATCCAGTAACCTCCCCAGAGCCCCACCTATGAGCATATGAGGCTTTGGGGAAACATCTACATATAAGCCATAACATTGAGATATTATTCAGAGTTCACTCAAAGAATATAGTTTTACAGTTTCTAGTATTTTCATAGAGAGTGTGAACATTAGTTACTGTGATCTAAGTTTAGAAGTTTTTCATCAGCGCCCCCCCCAAAAATTTTTCAAAACATTAGCAGTAACTTCCCTACTTCTTCCCCCTCCACCAGCTGCAGGCAGTGGCTAATCTATTTCCTGTCACCTTAGGTGGGATTGTTCTGAACATTTTATATGAATGGTCTCATAGTTAACATAGGTTCCCCCATGTTGTAGCATACATTGGTACTTTCTTCCTTTTTATGGCCTGGTAATATTCCATTGTTTGGATAAACCATATTTTGTTTATTCACTCATGAATGGATGGCCATCGAGTTGTCTCCCACTTTATCGTCTGTTGGAAACAATGAAACCGTTGATACTCCCATACAAGTTTTTGGGTGGGCATGTGCTTTTACCTCTCTTGGGTATAGACCTAGGGACAGAATTCCTGGGTTGCAGGGTAACTCCACGTTTAACCACTTGAAGATTTGCCGGACTGTTTCCAAAGCAATTATACCATTCTGCATTCCCACCAGCACAGTATGAGGAAGGCCCTGCCCTTCCAGGTTCGAAGTAGTCAGTTCCTCATTTGGTTTTGACTTGCAGTTCTCTGAAGAATAACAACGCTGAGTACTTTTCCTGTTACTGGCCATTCATGCCTCTTCCCTGGAGAATTTTCCATTTGCTTTCAATTGAGTTCTTTGTCTTCTCCCTATTGAGCTGACTTATTATGAGCACAGTCTCTCATATACTTCAAGTCATTTCTATCTTACTAATAATACCTAACAGGCTGTAAATGCTATAGAAATAGTTGGTGCACTGTATTGCGTGGGGAATAATAACAAGGAAAAAGTCTGCATGTTCAGTGAAGATGCCATTTTAAAAAATATTTTCAATCTGCAGTTGGTTGAATCTGTGGGTGCAGAATCCATGGGTAGGGAAGGCCAACTGCAGATAGATTTGAGATGACAGAGCTAGAGAGAGACAGAGATCCAACTGGTTCTGGAAAGCTTTGACTGATCCGTGAAGTGCCCTTCTCACTTCAGGAGGACAGAGGTTCCTCGAAGGTAGGAGTTGCCCCAAGCCGCCCTGTCTGCTTCCAACACCCTGTGACGCTGGGTGTTAGGAGGCCCCGGGTCCTGGTGACTGCAGCCCTACGTCCTCGAGTATCTCTGGTCTCCCCAGATCTTGGTCCCTGTGCACAACAGGGAAAAGGAACCTATCCGTGCCCCAGGTTTCCAATCTGTTTCCTTTAAAACCAGTGAAGTTTATGTTATACGGGAGCTTCACAGACAGCAGGATTTATCCCATTGAAATTGAGTCTGTAAATGCAAAACATTAAAAAAAATAATGAATTGGTATTTGATATTCCTATATTTCAATATTCCTTTGATATTCCAATATGAAACTTAAACTGCTGGGGTTTTATGCATTCTTCGTCTTTCCTTTGATTTGGCTCCACTTGCTGCTTTGAATAGGTTTGCTTTAATCACTGGACCATGGAGCAGGAGGGACATGCATCTTGCTGAGGAGGGGCTGGGGTGCAGCCATCTGGGCCCAGAAAATGCCTGCCTCCCACGAGTCCCAGATCTTCCTGCTGGAACCCGACTGGAGGCATCGCCAGGCCCCCGGGGAGGGGCGGATGCCGCTGCCTTGCTCCAAAGAAGACACTTGAGCCTCTACCTTAGAGTTCAAAGGCAGAGGAGCAGAGAGTGCAGCTGTGAGACCCTCAGCAGGTGCCAGGACCAGCAAGGAGTCCCCGGGACTTCCAATAGGCAGCTGATCTGGACCTCGAATGTCCAGAGTACCCACTGCCCTGTTCTGAAAGGGAAAGTGGGGTGACATGTGGGCAAAATCTGTCACTGAGCTCAGCAGCCTTGGTCCTGAAAAGCAGACTCGACCTCAGGGGTCATGGCAAGTGACAATGCAATGCCAGGGATGCAGTGAGGATGCTGCTGATCACCCTGATGGCCTGCATCGGTGAAGCCCTGACTGTCAAGCACAGTGCTGAGCTCCCCGAAGCAGCCTCCAGGCGCAGGGTGTGGGGGAGCTGTTTAGGTGGTCTCAGGACAAAATAGAAAGGCCTGGGAAGCAGAGACGAGAGGGCCAGGAGAGGGCAGGCCTTCTGCTAGGGGGACTCCCTGGAACACTTGGAATGCAGCCCAGAATTGCCCGTGCCCCTGGGGCAGGAACTCTCAGCAATCCTAAGTGACAATTCCCTGCAACAAGGGACAAAACCGCCACAGTCACCTGGGGGCCAGGAAACACCTCAGGCAGAGCCACAGAGTGACCCAGGCCCACTGGAGCTGGAGTGGGCAGCGCAGCTGCAGGCGACTTTGGAGACCGCCAAGGAGATACAGGCTGGACAGCAATAGAATCCGCTCAACCACTGTGGGATCCATACTTTTATTAAGCCCGTCTGCTACAAATGACACACGGGCTTAGGGACAGGGCTGGACCTTTGCCTAGCCAGGGGATGTCCGTAAACCCCAGCCAATGTTTGCTCACCACCTGTGCTATTCCTGCCATGGTGTCCCACGCAGCGGACAGATATAATAAGGACACAGTCCTTGTCCCCATGGGAGTTCTGCCGGATGTAGGCAGACTCACCCCCAGTCCTGAGCAGTAAATGTCACTAGATGGAAGCAGGGAAGGAACAAGGGGGAAGGAGACTCCCGCCCCCACTCAGAGGAGAGGAAGAGCTTTCTGGAAGAAGTGACATCTGTTTGGGGTTTTATCTCACTTTGTAAGTAAAGTCGCCCCGTGTGTGGAGGAGAAATTAGAACGTCTGTATTAGCAAACTGGTGCAGCATCAGGCAGCTCCAGACTTGGTGTCCGTGGTCCCTGCTTAGCCTCCCTGCACCTCCTGCCCCGGGCCACAGGAACCTGCCGGCCAGGGATGGAGAAGGAGCCCCCGTCCTCCACTCCAGCGGGCTCCTCCCCGCGTCTCTGAGCACAGGTCACTCTCAGGACACCTGCAGCCTGGTAGGCTGCTCTTGAGGGAGCTGGCCCAGCTCTACCGCATGTCAGGGAAGGTGGACAGCAGAGGGCCGTGGCTCCCCTCCAACGCTACCTGTGAAGGGGGTTCTCCTGGAGCCTGCAGGGAAGGAAGTGGGGGACTGGAGCATGGGGCTCTGGCTTCCCTCCCTGCTTCTCCACTTAGCCAGCACCTCACTCTCTCCTCCCCAAGCCTTCCCACCTGGGCCTCACTCCTCCCCCACAGTGCTCCCTCCAGTGCCCCATCTCAAGTCCCAGCTGCTACAAACACGTTTGGGTGCACAGGACAGAAGCCCCATTCAGACTGATTTGGGCAAAAAGAGGGTCGTTCAGGAGGGAGAGCACCCAAGGAGGCTCTGCCTCTAGGCTCAGCTTGACCCAGGAGAACCAGGGTGTCCAAGGAACGTGGCCCTCTCTGGACCCTGCCTCTCTGTGTAGGCTCAAGTGGGGTCCCCGACAGCTCTGGATTTACAGCCCACCCACACAGCCTCCTTCTAGAAAGACCCAGTCAAGGGCAAAGCAGAGCTCCCACAGACCAAGCCATGTCTCACGTCCACCTCTATCCTGGACATGGCCAAGAGGAGGCTGCCCTCTGGGTCACTGCCTGTGGCTGAGGATGGCAGGTCCCCTAAAGAAACTGGGGATTGCTGACTTAGAGAGGGGGAAGCTGCCACTCTGCATGTAGCACTCACAACGAGGGTCACTGTATCAGTCAGAGGTCTCAGAGCAACACTAGGCTATGCAAGGGTACTTTGGAGACATTGTGTAATTGGCTCCAGACGCCACAATAAAGCAAACATTGCAATAAAGAAAGGCTCAGGAAAAGTTATGTTTACTGACTTTTACAAAGAAATTATGTCTACACTAGACTGCAATCTATTAAGTGTACAATAGCACTACACTATGCATATCTTTTTTTTTTTGGTACTGGAGATCGAACTCAGGACCTTGGGCTTGTGAGGCAGGCACCGGAACCACTGAGCTAAATCCCCGGCCCAAAATGTGCATATCTTAATTTAAAAAGCACTTGGTTGCTAGAAAGTGCTATTAATCTGGCCGTGGGTAGTAGTGCACATCTGTAATTCCAGCATTCAGGAGGCTGAGGCAGGAGGATTCCCATGAGTTAAAGGCCAGCCTGAGCTACATAGCAAGACCTTGTCTCAAAAAAATAAACAAAAAGAAAATGCTACTGATCATCTGAGCCTTCAGCAAGCTGTAATCCTTTTGCTGGCGAGGGTATTGGCTTGGCCCTGAAAGCTGCTAAATGATCAGGGCAGTGGTTGCTAAAGGCTGAAGTACCTGGCAATTTCTTAAGACAGCAACGAAGTTGTCCACTTTGATGGGCTACTCCTGTAATGAACCATTTCTCTGCAGCATACAAAGGGGTCAGATAGCATTTTACCCATAGTAGAACTTCCTTCAAACTTGGAGTCAGTCCTACCAAATCCCACTGTGCTTTATCAACTAAGTTATGCGATATGAGAATCCTTTGTTGTCTTTTCAGTGATGTTCGCAACATTTTCACCCGGAGTGGTCCCCCCTCAAGAAACCTTTCTCTTTGCTCATCCATACAATCAACTTCTTATCAGGTGACATTCAATCATGATCTGGCACCACTCAGCTGCATCTGTGGGCCCCACCTCTCCTTCTAGTTCTCCTGCTTCCCCCTCACCTCACAGCTGCTATTCCTTCTGCCACCAAAGTCTTGAAACTTTTAGAATCATCCTTGAGGGTTGGAATCAACTTCTCCAAGCTCCTGGGAATGATGACATTTTGTTCTTCTCCCCTAAATGTCTTGACTGGGTCTAGGGTAGTGAATCCTTTCCGGGATGTTCTCAAGTTACTTGGCCTGGGTTCATCAGAGGAATCACTCTATTATAAAATATTACAAAATCTATATTATAAAATAATAGATTTCTTAAGACCTGAAAGTCCAAATTAATCCTTGATCCACACACGACCTGCCAAATGGATGCATGAAATCTCCATCCAGACTCTTGGGTGAGCAGGTTACCTTGACAGTGAGTGGGAATAGTTTGAAAGGAATCTTTTTTTCTAAGCAGTTGGCCTCAACCATGGGCTTAAAATATTCAGAAGCCACATTGTAAGCAGATGTGCTGTCGTCCAGCCTTGCTGTCCCATTCAGAGAGCACAGGCAGAGTGGACCTTGGACAGGCCTTACGGGCCTGGGCACTCAGAGACTGACTTCCCCCTCAAGTCCCCAGCTGCGTTCCTCTTGTCCTTTGCAGCTTTGATTTCTTTTGCTCTGTATTAGACTTTGGCCAAAGGGAAGGTTGTGGCTGGTTGGTCTCCTTGCTGGAAACTAAAACTTTCTCCACGTCAGCCACAGGGCTGTCTTGCTTCCGGTGTCAGCAGGAAGCCCCACTATTTGCTGTCTGCAAGCTGGCAGCTCAGGAGAGCCTTGTTGTTCCATCTGCGTTGGACGGTGACCATCCCTCGGGGAGGGTGGGTCTTCCTTACTCATCAGACAGAGCCTCATGGGCCGACCCGGAGCTACTGTCTTACCAGCCGCCTGGGCAGCTGAGCCACTCATAGTGCCAGTAAGATTAATCATCACAGGGCTGGGGATTTAGCTCAGTGGTCCTGGTGCCTGCCTCCAAAGCGCAAGGTCCCAAGTTCGATCCCCAGTACCAAAAAAAAAAAAAGATTACTCATCACAGACACGCACACTCACGCTTCCCAGGAGGAAAAGAGTATTGTGAGAGAGAGTGTGAGGGTGTGTGTGTGCACACTTGTGGGAGCCCAGGGCTAGTGAGGATGTGTGAGTACTTGGAAGAAGGGCCGAGAGGGTCTGGGGCAGCCTGGTGAGCGGGTCCAGCCCACGAGGAGGGTGCACACAAGCCGAGGTAGGCATCCACGGGCCCTGGGAGGGAGAACAGCAAGTGGAGCAGCGTGGGGACCAGTGAGCCCCTGAAATGCCTGCTCCTTGAGCCAGCAAGGGGTCCAGCCTCCAGGACAGGACACGCCCAGGACCCTGTTCAGGGAAGCCCCTGTCTGCCAGCCCTGTGCTCCATGACCTCGGACAGCACCCAGGCGGAGCCCCAGGTGCCACATATACCAAAGAGGACCCTGGGGCTCCGAGCCCGGCCCTTCCCTTCCCCAGAGCTCCCAGCCCCTCCAGCCCAAATCCACGCCGAGCTGAAGTTCATCCTTTGCTGCTCTTTAAACGGCGCCTTCAGTGTCCTCGGGGCGTGCAAGTGTTTACAGGGCAGAGGAAAATCAAGCACACATTGGAGAGAAGGAATTTGGCTCAGGCTGGGGCAGGGGTCTAGGAACTTTCGGCCTCCAGAGCAGTCTAGGAACAGGGTGCGCCTGTGGGGTGGGGTATGGGGGGGACATTTGGCAAGGCATCTAGGGTCTGCAGGGATGCTGGGGACCACCCCTGCCCTACATCCACCTTGCCCTGCATCTCATAGTCCTGAGCCACCCTCTCGGACACCAGGCTACAGGCTCCGTGGCTTGGAAACCTCTGTGACACATGGTTTGGGTCCCTACAGGTGACCACAGCCTGGTCAGGCTGAAGCAGCCCACCCTGGGTCCTCACAGGCCACCCCGTGGTGCCTCAAACAGGGTCCTCGTGATATGCTGACCCCTGCATAGGGAGAGGTCCCCCCTGTGCCAGGCACCCAGCAGCACCCCGCGCTGTCTCACCCGCCGCCTCCACTCCAAGAGACTGGCCCTGGGCTCGCCCACATGACACAGTGAGGACTCAAGGAGTGACAGGCTGGGACTCAGAGACATACTGGACAGTGTCACACTATCACACTGCCTCTCGCCTCCCTGAAGGGCTGTCCTTAGGGTACAGGAAGTGCAGGTCTGGTGCGTCCCCAGCCACTGATTTAAGACCAGGGGAGCCCTCCACACCGTAGCTGTGTCCACGCTTCAGAACCTCTGCTGGTGGCGAACTCATGATCATGTGGGCGTCCAGCAGGGCTGGCCTGGGGAGCACGGGTGAGGAGGGCTCTCCGACCCCTGCATTCAGAGTCCAAAGGGCTCCTCCCTCCAGTGCTGTGCCACCCCTTTCTCTGACAACTCCCAGGCCAGCCACCACTCACAGACATGGCAGTAGCTCTGCAGAAGAGCAAGGGCACAGGGGTGCTGTTTTCCTTTGGCTTGTTGCCTTGCACTGGACATCCTGCTCCAGTGTCCCTTCCATGGCACACAAGCAGAGTCCCTGAGGTGAGTTTGAATTGTCAGGGGTAAAATTTGATGTGTAGCAAATGTCTCTAAGTTCCCCAGTGATAACCTCCCAAGAGGCCCCACTGAGGAAGTTGTATGTTACCAAATAATAAATAAAATATCTCCATCTACATTTAGCAGCTTTGGATGGCCCAGAGAGACCCCAGGGGACCCCGACAACCTTCAGACAGGCTCTACTGGGCTTGTACAGCTTCATCCACAGCAACTCCATACATCAGAGCAAAGGGCCTGACAGAAGCCACATGGAAGCCAGATCTCCTCGGTACAAAGCACCAGCGACCGAGAGATTTAACAGCAGCTTTTGGAGCAGGGACAGGGCAACGGACCCACAATGCCAAAGGCACATGCAGAGGAGAGGTGCAGCCTGACTTCAAAAGTGGTCAAAAGCAGGAGGGAAAGAGGAAGAGCCTCCATCTCCAGCGAAGATGCAGGAAGTCTCTATCACTGAGACCTGCGACTTACTTTTCACATCCAAGTTCCAAGTAACCCAAGTGCCCCAACAGCTGTCTTATCATGGACTGCCAGCCTCTGCTACACGCTGTCCCCAGAGTCTCTCCTGGCCACCCCATGCCCTTACAGAGCATCCCCTCCGCCACCCAGCCCAACACACTGTCCCCGGACAGGAAACTCTTGAGGAAATTCGAGAAAAGGGAAGAAGCCCAAGGCCTCCTTGGAGCCCGGACTCTGCAGCAGGCACCTCAGTAGAGGCTGGCACAGCGAAGCAAAAGGAGAGCCCACTCCCTGGGGGAGACGAGAAGAGTGAGAATGAGCTGGGAGCCTCTGCAGTAGCCACGGTGAAGTGCCCTCCAGGTGGTGCTCCGTGGGGTCCTCACCACAGCTCAGGCCCAGACGTGGTCCGGCCTGCACCTGCACCTGCACCTGCTCTACATCACTTCCGCTTCCTGGATGCCGGCCCTCTGTCTGCCCTATCTTCCAGCACCAACCCCTTAGAGGAGACCACCACGGTCACCACTACTTCCTGGCAGACTCCCCTGATGGTCTACACAGCAGCCGGGGTGAACTTTATAAAACACAAACCAGAAAATGCCCTTCCCCGACTTAAGATGCCCCAGTGGCTTCCATCCTTGGAGATCAAATGCTCCTCCCACAGGACCCACGTGCTCTCCTCGCCACCCTGGCTGGCCTCAGACCTCCTGCTTCCTGTCCACCCTTCCAAGACATGTGCCTGTTCCAGACTCAGAGCCTTTGCACATGCTGCTCCCAGCCCTGGCACACCAAGAGCCAGCACCCCATCTGTTCACTGCCAGCAGCAACCAAAATGCCAAATTACATCCATTTCCAGAACCCTGCTCCTTGTCCTTCCAGCCTTTGAGAGAAGTTCTAATTTGTTAGATGTTCATCTTCTCCACTGAGCCCTGTGCTCATGGAGTCTGGGGTGGCCCAGTGTGTTCACTGATGTGTGGCTCTCACTGCACAGGTGGTGCCATGTAAATGTGCTAAGTGAATGCATACGGAGAGCACTGCCACACAGCACATGCGGAGTGCTTCCCCTGCTCATGGACAAGGTTGGATGCCAGCCCTGACCCCACCGAGCAAAGCTGCCCATTTTGATGGGGTTTGTTTAAACTGTGGTATATCCATTCCCTGGGCTACTACTTGGTAATAAAAAAGCACAAAGTAGCCATCGATCCCTCAACTTGGACAGATCACAAGGGACTTACACTCAGTGACAAAACTACAAAGTCCAGGCATGGCACATTGTGTGAGTCCACTGAACACCTTCGAAGTGACCGAATTACAGAGGCAGAGAGAAGACAAGCCGTTCCAGGGACCAGGCTTGGGGAGGATGGTGTGACTACACCGGGAAGGGCCAGGCCAACCCTTCATCCTGGCGGGGCCATCTGCACGTTGGTTACGGTGGTGGTCACAGGGCTTTATATACATGGGATAAAATGTCATGGAACTGTACACAAAGATGTACAAAAAACGAAACCACATGAATGCGTGTAAAAACCAGTGAAATCCAAGAAAAGTCTGCAGTGGAGTTAATTACAGTATATTGTGACAGACAATGCCCTGGTTTGAGAGATGCATTGAGCTTATGTAAGATGTCACCCCTGAGGGAAGCCGGCTGAAGGACACACACGACCGCTTTGTACTATTTTTGCAACTTCTTGTGAGTCTATCATTATTTCAAAAGAAAAACAAACAGAATCCATGTGCCTGCCGCCCCAGGCTCACCCTCTCTCCCCACCTTCCCTACCACCACCCTGGGGACACCAGGTGACTTCTGCTCCTCCCACTGCAGTGTCCCTCTCAGCAGCTGTCACGAGGGGCTGCTTCTTGATCAGGAGACCCACAGGATCCCCTGTACAGAGGGGCCTGGTGCCCACAGCTGCTGTCTCTCCTGCATGGTTTGCACTGATGTGTAGAAGTCAGGTAGCCACACCAGGACCTTGTTTTGTACCAGATCCGAGGGAGGAGCTGGTCAGTTTCCAATGGAGTACGAGTAAAGTAAGAAAATTCTCTCTGATCAGATGTGACTCAGAGGCCAGGCCTGGCGCCCTGGCTCCAAGCATTCGAAGAGACACTGGGGTCAACAGCCAGATAGGACCACAACTAGGAACCCCTCTTTGTGGCCCCTTCTGTAAGGATCCAAGGATGAAAGATCTTTAATTTGAACTATTTTGTCCAAAAGAAGCGGAAAATTTCACCCATCAACTGTGCCATAGGCCACAGGCAGAAAGGACCCTGGTTTAAGTTAAGGGCAGAAACCTAGCCAGGGCTCGCTGCTTCAGACCGTCAGAATGATGCCCAAGGAAGCCTGCTTGGGTTTGCGGCTCCAGGATGAGATGGCAGATCTGGTTTGGTGTCGGTCCAGATCCTGGTGGGGTATTCAAAAGAAGAAAAGAATTCCCAGTGTGTGGCCGCACAGCAAGCAACAACTGTGTCTACACTAACACGAGACTGTGTGGGCACTGTGTTGTCTTAACCCTTGGCTCGACCCTGTGTATGGGTGTCCACACAGGCAAAGCGCTGGCAAGACCAGGAGGGTCTGAAGTGGATCCCTTAACTGGCTTGGCCCCATGTACAACCAGCACCAGTTGAGGAGCCAGCAGGGCCCTGGTCTTGGCTCTGCCCTGGATTCCCAGTGTGGTCCTGGCTAAGATCCCTGCTCTCCTTGGGCCTCAGTTTCTCTGACTTTAAAGTGCACTGGCTTCTGAGGTCCTTGTCTGATCTCCACAATGATCTACAGCAATGTTCCTCAGCCACGGTCCTGTAGACTCGAAGCTAAGGGACTCTCCTGTGTGCTACAGTACTGTCAGTAGCAGCCCTGGCCTCTGCCCACCAAATGCCATGAGCAGTGCCCCTCCCCACCCACAGTGCTGTAATCAGAAACATTTCCAGACGTTGCCAAACGTCCCCTGGTGGGTTACTTGCCAGTGCTGGATGCACGGGCTCTCATCCAAGCGGCAGTGCTCTTCCTGTAGTCTGGGTCCCAGTGCGCTCCGACTCATCCCGGGCTGGGTGCCCCTGGCAGGGTCTTTCTCTCTAGAACAGCACTCTTCATTCCAAAGGTCTCTTTGCCTGTACTCTCAGCACTCAGTGGCCGAGGCAGGAGGATCATGAGTTTGAGGCCAGCCTGGCTCCATACTGCGTTCAAGACCATCCTGAACTGACAGCTAGACCTTGTCTCAAAAAATAAAAAAAGAAAAACTGCAAGAAAAAAAGAAGGAGTCACAAACTACCCAGGACATTGGGCTGAAGTGCACTATCAGCAGGAGGGATCCTTATTAATCTGTGCCCTTCTAAGCTGCCAGCAAGGACACAGTGCTCCCCTCCACCTTCCTTCATGGCATTTACCGTCACAAGTAGTATCTCCAGCCTCCTTTACCTATCTCTACTTCTTAGTCTGGCCCCTGGCCACCTTGGCTCAGGAGCGATCATCAACGTGTTTATCAATGGCTGTGGCGCCATAAATGAATACGCTCATCAAACACACAAAGGCAAACTGGAAAACTGATGCATTCCAATACTTGTGTGTGCGAACCAGATGCTCTCAATTGTGGTAGAAATTGCTCCATAAGTTCTCCAACAAGTACCCGGAGATGGCTGGCTTTTGTAATTACTGGTTGACCCTTTGACATGGCTGTTACACACTAAATGACGCCCCAGTCGGAGCCCTGATCTGACATGGGAACTCCCTGCCTGCCTGGGCCCTGGCCCCAAGCTGTGGTCAGCCATGTTTCACCTGGACACTGTTGCGAGATTGTCCTACCCCACGGTGTCCCCTCACTCAGCCCCCAAATGCCCCTCCCAGCAGGCTCCAACTGGAGTACCCGCCCCAAGTTTACACAGATGGCTCCCGGCTGATTTGAATTCCCACTCAAAGGTTCAATTGTCCATTAAACCTTCCTTGGCCAACTCTTCCCACAGCATGAGAGGTGAAGCACTAAGAAGTTCCCCACAAGGAAAATCTTATCAAAGAAGAAAAAGACCGGGCATGGTGGGGCATGCCTGTAATCCCAACACCCTGGGTATTGTGAGTTCAAGCCCAGGTTGGGCCACGTCACATCTGGGTGAGACTGTCTCAAAGGAAAAGAGAAAAAGAAAAATGGCTGCAGGTGTAGCTCAGTGTGAAGGTCCATTCTCCAGTACTGAGAAAAGGTACAGGTTCAATCTCCAGTCCTGAAAAAGCATGATAGGACACAGGAAAAGAACTTTTCTGAGAGCCTGACCCTTTGTCTATACCTCATCAGTTCCTCAGAGGAACCAAGACAGGCCCTGTGCTCCCCGTCTCAGAGGAGGAATCCAAAACACAGAAGGCTGAAGCTAAGGTCACAGAACTGGTAAAGAGAGGGTTAAGTCAGCCGGGCTCCACAGCCATGCCGCTGTCTGGAAGATTGGACAGAAAACCAGACCTGCTGGGCTGAGAGCTTTCCAGCCATGTCTGACTCTGGTATCCCAAAGGCCAGCGTCTGGAGGCGCTGGATGGAGGTCCAGGCATGCTGGAGTCGCAGGCCTGGTTCCCCACTGATGGGAACCCAGCGCCTGGGCCCTAGCTCTGTTCTGCCCATTCGAGCTGTCTGCTTCTATCAGGACAGAGCCTCTGACGTACAAAACCCAGGCCCTGCTTCAGGCTGGTTTCAAGTTTCCACAACACAGTAAATCAGCGTATTTTTATTTCTCCATCCGTAAACATCTCTCCATCTAATACGGTAACTGCTGTTTATACAGAGCTATAAAAGCAGAGGTCAGAGCACAATAAGATTATAGTCTTATTTCAATACATCTAGGCCGTAATAAAATAAAATCTTACAAACAATGCTGAGGACCCGTTTAGGGGTTCTTTAAGAATTAATGTCTGTCATCTGTAAGGATTCTATTTGGGCGTAATATTTTCCACCACTGTCAGGACCTATTTAAAAGGCAATCTCCTTTGGCTGCCACTTGACGGAGACTGTGTTTACACCATGTGGAGGACTGTTAATTCTGCAATGTCTGACTCAGGGGTGTTGGATTACACGAGGCCGCCACCAACGGGTGACACGTGAAGGGGCTGGTGTGAGGCTGGGAAGCAGGCGCTGCCGCTCGCTGGCGATGGGATGCGACACCAGACAGGGACATTCGGTTTTCTGGGCTGTGTGGGCGGGTGGCTGGGGAACTTCTGCCCTGGAGGAACGGGATGTGGCTCAGCCATGTGCTAAGTGACAGCTGTGAGACTTCATCTGCCTCTCGAAGCCTCCGTTTCCCAACTCTTGAGTGGAGAAGAAGCCTTGCACAAGGTGCAAGGTGTTGGGATATGGGCTGAATTGTGACCCCCAATATTTGCATGGCAAAGTCTTAACCCCTGCTTCCTCAGAAGGCGACTCTACTTGGAAAGAGAACTTTTAAAGAGGGGATGAAGGTAAAATAAGGTCCTTCAGCTGGACCCTGATCCACAGGACTGGAACTTTCTGAGAAGAGGCAACTGGACACAGGCACACACACGATTGCATGTGGACAGAGAGAAGGTGGCATCGACAAGCCAAGGAGGGCGGCCTCAGGGATGCCACCCTTGTTGACCCCTTGGGCTTAGACTTCCAGCTTCCAGAAGTGCAAGAAAATAACAGCTCAGCATGGTGGCCAGTGTGTGCAGGCCCTCGGGAGGCTGTGCTCGCCTGGCAAAGTCTGCCCTTGTCACTCCCAGCAGCACTTGCAGCAGGAAGTTCCCCATCCTGCTCAGGAGACCCTGGGTGTAAGGTGCTTCATCCCCCCGAGCCTGCTGTCCTCCTTCCCCCCAGTGACAGTCCCATCCCCTGACCTCCATGCCTCCCGAGGACTCCAAGGTACTTCCCTCCAGCCCTGCACTGTCCCCCGAGCCTCAGAGCAAGCCTTCCTCTGCCTTACTGGCTCTCAGCCCCCTGCGAGCCCCCAGCCCAAGCTCCGTCACTCACTCCTGCACATCACTTCCTTGAGTGGCACCATCTCAGGAGTGATGCATTTCAGGGCTCGGGCCCAACACCTCGGAGTCTTCAGCTCCTCCTTTGCCCCCCACACCCTGTTTGGCTGCCTATCCCTGCCCACCGCCTCCTCTGTCTGGAATCCAGCTGCTCTCTGCTCCCTCCGAGTCCCCAACCCGGCAGAGCCACCATCGCCTGCCACCTCCTGCCCCCTCACTGGACTGTGTTCATTTCCTGCGGCTGCTGTGACAGGTGGGCTTAGACCACCGAGAGCTCTGGAGGGGAAGCCTGAGATGGGACTGAGGCCAGAAGTCAAGATGTCAGCTATTGGCTCCTTCTGGAGGCTCAAGGATGGAAGGACTCTTTCCTGGCTCTTTCCAGCTTCCAGAGGCTGCCCACGATCACCTGTAGCACAGCACTTTCCAGACTCTCTCTCTCTCTCTCTCTCTCTCCCCCCTCACATCATCACACCTCTTTCCACTGACTCCACTGAGCAGCCTAAGTGGTCTCAGATGAAAACTGGGTCGTGTCACTCCTCCCTGCCTCTTGGTGGCTCCTTGTGTCACTCAGAGAACAGAGACCTCCCTGTGGCCCAGGGCTGCTCCTGCGGCCTTAGCTCTGAGGCTCCACGGACAGCACAGGGCTGGAATAAAGTCTTTTCCTTCTGTTCCTGCCAAGCACACCTCTCAAACCCTCTTCTCACTTTGGCCTTCTGGTTCTTTGCAACACACCAGACATGTGCCACCCTCGGGGCCTGGGTCCCTACTGTCCCTCCGCCCTTCCCCTTCTCCCAGAGACCCTTGCTGCCCACAGGAGACTGCCAAAATGCCCCTTTCTTAGAGCCCTCCTACTTACTATTGATAGTTTAGATTACAACCCAATCCCCAGCGCCTCCCTTCCCCAAATCTCTCCACCCTCCTCCCTGGGCTTCAGCACCATCTGACCATACTCCTTTGTCAACTGTCCATCTCCCGGTGAAGGTGGAAACTCCACAGGACAGGAAATGGTCTTCCTTCTCCTCACTGCATCTTCTGCTCTGAGTGGCACGAGGGACAGACACTCAAAGTCAGGATGGGACTGGCAGGTATGCACTTTGAGGATGAAACCTGAGAAAAGAATCTGCAGTGGTTCTTGAGCCAGAGAACATTTGAGTAAGAAGGCCACAGGGCCTCCTTGCCCCACTTACCATGGAAGAAACCCCAAAATCTCTGCCTGGAAGATGGCCCACCTGTCTTTAGGCAGAAAAGTTGAGCTTCCCTCACTCTTGGTGAGTCAAGGACCCCATCTTCATCTTCCAGGATTCTAGTCAAGGGTCTGATATATATTGGGCTCTCAGTTAGTGCTTGAGAGTTGGCTAGATGGAGGGATAGAGGGTGGAAGGGTATATGAGTAGAAGGAAAAATGGATGGATGATGGATGGATGGATGGAAAGATGGATGGGTTGATTGACAGGTAAATAGGTCAATGCATGGATGAAAACCAGAAACAGGAGCTCCATCTCTTCCAAGGCAGGCTGTGGCCTTTGAAGAGGACTGCTAGACACAGAGCCCTTCCTTGAGCTATGCTGGAGTCCATTTCCTGCTGTGACAGAAGAATAGCCTTTGTTTCATTTTCTACAGTTTTGTAGGAGAAGAGAAGAGTGACGAGATTTGTCGGTGCCCCCTGTGCTGGGCTGCACTTGAGCCCTGCACGGGAGCTCTTGCCTACTGGGTGGTGGCCTCGTGGGGCCATTTTCCCTACACCACCACCGGGTCT
Source organism: Heterocephalus glaber (assembly GCF_000247695.1). The sequence goes on from NW_004624734.1 coordinate 7,574,030, forward strand.
CAGTTTCCAGGACACTGGGGAACAGCAGCTGGAGGCAGGCTGGGGTCACAGAGGACAGCATCGTCCCATCCTTGCTTTAGCCAATGGTCCCTCCCTTCCGGAAGCACCCTGAGGTGAGCATGAGGAGAGGGCATTTGTGCACTCCTTAGAGTGAAGCTAAGGTCGCACTGCATCTGTGCGTTGCAGGAGGAGCTCAGCAGAAGGAAGCAGCATGGTTTTTAAGGCACGCAGTAAGCGGCAGGCTCACATTTTCTCCTGCTGTACTTCCCTCTGAGAGCAAGCCAAGCTGTCCCGGGTTTGCCCTTAGCCGTGTCGCCCATGCATGGTAGGGCAGGACACAAGCCCGGGTCTCCTGCCTGGCTCTCTCCACACCTCCACAGCAGGCAGAAGGCAGGAGTGAGGCCTTAGTGTGACCGGTATGGGATGGCGGCAGGATGACTGTCCTTCCTTCTCTATCCCTCTGGAGGTTATGGAGTATCCAACGCACGGAGTCCTTGGCTACCTCTGGCACAGAGAGAGACCTTTGCAGAGGGAGAAACCGAGTCATGTGGCAGGAGAATGTCTCAACCATGGTCACAAATAGAGTGGGGCAGAGGGCCCGGGCCTGGTATCCTACCCCCTCCACCCCACCCATCTGCTACTCTGCTCCTGCCTTTCCTGGATCCCTCTTCACCCCTCGTTTCTCCCTGGCTTGACTCCCCTCTGGGCCACACTGCCTGGCCAGGAGGGTCCATATGAGTCAGTCCCAGGCCCTCACTCCTGCAGTCTGCTCTAAGGGGTGGATTAATGTTCTCAGACAGCAGGACCTGCAGGGTGGGCACACATCCCGCTGGAGACCTGGAAGAGCCGACATGCAGTTGGGGCCACCTGCTGCAGAGTCCCTCTCACTCAGGAGAGGCCAGTGCTCATTCTATCCAGGCCTTCCACCAAGTAGATGAGGCCCACCTGCTCTGTGCAGGGCAGTCTGCTCTACTCAAAGTCCACTGATTTACCTGTCAGTCTCAGCCAGAAAAACCCAGAATAAAGTCTGACTAATCACAGAGGGGCCTGAGCTCTGGGTCTGTGGCCACACTACCTCTCGGCAGATGGGGATCTTGGATGAATCGTCTTGTATGTCTGGGAGCTCAGCAGAGTGGGCAGCATGCAGAGATGTCCAGGAAATGGAATTCCACAGCAGCAGCAGCACAGCCCCAGGGCTGCCCAGTGGAGGGCCTGCCCCCTCCCACCTCATGCCTGGGCTGCTGGTCATCTCTGCATCTATCCTGTGCCCAGCCCTTGCTGGGGCTTTAGCTCTGTCCTCTGCTGCCCTCCCAGGGAGCCGATCAGACGCTGCTCCCTCTCGCCCCCTCCCCATGCTGCGGCCACTGCAGCTACCTGGCTAAGGGCAGGGTGCCCTGTAAGCTCTTCACCCTGGCTGGTGCTGTGCTGTTGTTGAGCTGCATTGGCAGCTGCGAAGTGCACAGCACACAGCAGCATTTTGCCTGCAAAAACATTTTGGTGCAATTTTCTGACCCACCAAAATATTTTTACGGTACAAATGGATAGACGTCTGGCTTGGAGCTGCTCAGTCTTGCTGGCATGTTTAGCTTCTCAGGAAAATAAACCAAAGTGAGTCTGTGGACGCCAGGGGATGGACTCCAATCAGACAGACACGCTGCTCCGCGGCCCACCAGGCAGCAGAACCTCAGGCCAGGTTGCCAACCCAGCAGACTAAATAGCCTCGGGTCACGGGAGGTACGGACTACAGAGCCAGGCTCCAGGGTGTCCTTTCACTGCTCTGTCCTCAGAGAAGGTGACAAAGCCCAGAGCAGGCTGGGGACGTTCTTGAGGTCACACAGCAAGACTTTGCTTGCTCACTGTTCGGCTTTGATACCTGAGGCTGTTTACTGGGCACCCGCTGCTCACCAAGGAGGCCAGCTCCTCATCCCCAAGCTGACGGTATACAACCACGGACACGCCTCTGTCTCCCCATTCTGCTGTCCCCTGGGAGATGCCAGGCGCATGTGAGGGACAATGGGGACCAGCACATGCACCAGCCCGCTGTTCCCACAGATGTCACATGCAGTGAAGACACCAGGCAGAAAAGTGCCACTGCCGACCCCACTTGTGTGACATTCAAGAACAGACAGAACCCCCGGGGTGACAGAGGCCAGGACAGTGATCACCTGTGCATGGACAGGGCCTGAGGGTGGCACGCAGGAGCCACAGGGGGCCAGAAACAACCTATACCTTGGTCTGGGTGGTGTCACCTGATGTCTGCAGATGCACAAATGCACCAGCAGTCCCTCGAAGCTTCGCGCCCTTTAGTAACTGGAAACTAGCCTTCAATAGAAATCATGAAAACAAAGAAATGCCAGTGACCAGAGTCCCGGATTCCCAGAGGTGAGTGGTGCTGTGGACCCGCTGGCCTGAGAAGGCGGTCCTGGCTCTGTTGTCATCTTGGTCAGTTTGTGGAATCGCACACTTTGCTCATTTGCCGCCCAACTGACTGATAACCGTGAAGATTCGCTTGTGACTCGGTCACTCATCCGTCAGTCCAGGCAGGACCATGACTGGGGTGGGGGTGGGGTGCTTTCTGCCGTAACATCCTGGCCAGCGTGGGGTGGGGAGGGAGGCTGGAGGACAGGAGAAAGCCTGGGCCAGGACCCGGGAGATGGGGTGGGCTGGGCATGCGAGAATTCTCGGCCCGTGTCTTGCTCAGTCAGGTGACATACTTGATGAGAACAGGAGGTGCAGGCAGCAGGAGGCTGCCCTGGTCACTGTGCAGCCCCCAAGGTGCTCAGGGAGGGCCACTCAGGCAGAGGGGCCATGTGAGACCGCTGTCCTCACTTCCTCCCAGCTAGAAGCCTCCCTCATGTGCCTCAGATGCATGAACATCTGGGTGGACCCCATGGATCACTCATCCTGGAGAAAGAGCTGATCTCCGCCCAGAGCCACTCCTGCAGCCTCCGGCCAGAGCCAGCACGGCCGGCCCAGAGGGAGAACGGGCAATGCGAGGCCCCGTGTGTACAAAACACCAGCCAGCCTGCCACTGTCCTTCTCGTTAATGGAAGGATACACCTGGCCCGTCCCTTTCCTGCATGTGTGTCTGGGGGTGCCGAGAGTACCCCTCAAGCACACAGCACTAGATCTATAATCACCTCCATAGCCAGTGCCCAGAAACAGGTGCAGGTGGAGATGTCAGGAGGCCTGGCCTCATCTGGACTGTGGAAGGCCTTCCCGGAGGAGGGGGCATCTCCTGGACAAAGTCACTGTTGACCAGGCAGCAGAGGGGAGGAGATGTGCAGGCAGGTGGCTGGCGAGGGCAAGGCCCTGCCGACGGATGGGCTCAGTGCATGGACAGCAGAGGGGCTGGGGCTAGGGGGCTGGGGTGCAGCACAGCAGAGATTAGGCCCTGCGGAGCATGGGGCAGGAGCCCATCAGTGACAATAGGGCTTTTGCTGCGTCGTCCTGGCCACCTGCTTAGAGGGGGCAGACGCAGAGCTGGCGGGAGCCAGAGCAAGGAGCTAGGAGGGACAGTCCCCGGGGCTTGGTGACCAGCAGCGTGGAGCGTGGGAGAGGGAGATTCAGGATGACACCTGGGCTTCTGCATGGAGGCCCTGAGCGAAGATGGGAAGCATGGAGGAGAACGAATTCCCGGTGTCCTCTCCTCCTGCAGACACAGCACCCGCATCTGCAGAACCACTGGGCAGTCGCCTCAGCTCCTGTCGAGGTCCCAGCTGAGCCCAGAGGTGCTGGAGAAGAGGGCCCAGGGTGGCACCCTGCTGCCCGCCTGGGGCAGGGCTGAGCATTGAGACCCCATGCAGGGTGTCAGGGTGCAGGTCCGGGGAGGTCACCGCTATGGGTCCTAGCCCACACCTGGAGCAGCAAGGGCTGGTACAGACTCCTCCCCAGCCTCGAGCTAGAGACCTGAGCTCCTGCTTCCCTCCTGGGGCAAAGTCCATGCTCATCCATGGGCAGGAACTCTGCACACCTCTCCTGGCCCCGTCCCAGCCACCCCTCTCTTGGTAGGTGGTCATTCCCATGCCTGTGACCATGTCTCCGGGCCACCAGGTGTAACTGCTGTTTTCTTGCCCACCTGTTTGGAGTCCTATGGTTTGGGGACATTTGAGGACATGGAGGGCTCTGAGGCCAGGGACGCCACCCCAGAGGACTCCTGGGCCCTGCACCAGAGACTGTGCTGGAGTCTCCAAGGAGCACTTGGGCAGGAGGCCATGCAGGATGGGAGCTGTGTGGGTCAGGACAAGGAGTAGGAGGCCAGGTGCTCTGTGAGTGGATCCCGGCAGAGACCCTGGAGGTGGGCGGGTGTTTGCTTTGGGGGCTGCAGGAATAAAGAGGCACAAACCACAAGGCTTAAAACAGTGCAATCTATTCTCGCATACCCTTGGAGCCCGGAAGTCCAAAGTCAAGGCGTTGGCAGGAGCCTGTTCCCTCCAAGGTCTTAGGGAAGAACCCTTCCTCACTCTCCCAGATTCCAGAGGCTCCTAGAAAAGGGTGGCACTTCTTGCGCGTGGCAGTCCAGCTCCAAGCTCTGTCACCAGCTTGGCATGGCCTTCTCCTCATTGCGTGCCTCTGTCTTCGCATGGCCTCTACTGAGGACGCCAGGTGCTGGCTTTGGGGCTCACCCTCATCTGTATGACCTTGTCTCCACATGATTGCCTCAGCCATGACCCTGTGCTAAATAAGGTGGCAACACAGGTAGCTGGGTTAGGACTCCTCCCTGTCTTTTTATTTTATTTTATTTTGGTACCAGGGATCGAGCTCGGGACCTTGCACTTGCGAAGCTGGCACCAGAATCATTGAGCTAAATCCCCGGCCCTCTCCCTGTCTTTTGCAGGGACACAACCCAGCCCGCAGTGGGGGAGCCCCAAGCAAGGAGGAGCCAGTGCTACTCTTGAGGCAGCCCCTCACACCTCTGGACCAGCGGGCCGGCCCGCCCCAGCCACCAGGGCCACAACAGCGAGCTCCTTGCCTGTAAACTATGGTCCATTGCCTGTAAACTGTTTGTAAAGTTTTAAATAAACACACCAGCCTTCTGAAGTCTGGAGACTTACCACTCACCCAGGGCTTTGGCAGTGCTCAGCAAATCCCACAGCCCCAGACCCTGAAAACAAAGCAGTGAACACAGCCACCCACAGCGGCCAGCGACAAGAGGCCTGCAGTGGCACCCTGTGTCAAGCCACTGCCATGACCCGACCAGAGCCGGACGGGGCATGAGGACATTTGGAGGAAACCGGGGGCATTGCTTCCGCCTTCAGGTTCAGAAGCTGCCTGGAGGAGAGACATTGGGATCTTCCCTTTGCCTGCCTCAGTTTCCCTCCCTATGTTACATAGGGAGCTCCAACTGTAATGGGATAGTTAGTAAAGAGATTTCACCCCTCAGGCAGACTGAGCCCAGGTGCTTTTCTTGTCCCAGTGGAAGTCAGTGTGCCTAGGTTTCCCTGTCAGAGCAACAGGTGCCCGTTTATCCCTTGCCACTTCTGGCTGATCTCACTTTACAGCTATGATCACAAGCTGGCAGCCTGTAGGGATAATTCAGTCCTGAAATAGGATCTTCGGGTCGCCTAAAGATGACTTTACATTCTTTTAGGTAGTGGCCAAGATTTAAAAATTGGTATACTTCCTCTGAATTGCAAGCTTTCCTCGAGAAATCCTGTCCAGCAGTGGGGAACAGGCATTGTCTCTGGAAGGCCACCTGAAGCTAGGCTGGGTCAGGACCTTCTTTGGTGGATGAGTGCTGAGTCCCCTTCTCCAGGCCCGCCTGGTCCTGGGCCGAGGGCCCCTGGTGCTCATCCTGGCCCTTCCGCTGCTGCTTTGTCCTTCTTGCCAGTTCGAGACAGAGTGGTCCCCATGTCCCGCGTCACATCCAATGGGGAAGAGAGATCAGCCTGAAGGCAGAGTGCTTCGAAAGAGTGACAAGGGAGGAATGGGCTGGACAAGGGCTCTGTGTCACCCACCACTGTCTAGCTTTGCAAGTGGCCCCTGGGTTACGGTACCTTCCTCAGCCTTGTGCTTCCACAGCTCCCAAACCCAAGGGCACTCATCAGAGTGGTCGTCGGCCTCAAGGTCCCCGAGGAGCTGGACCCGGCCGAGGTCCCTGCAATGAGGCCTCAGGGAGGCTGTTCAGCCTGGCTCAGCCTCCACTCCATCAGCTGTGATCAGTGCCTTGCACAGGGATGCAAGTGAATTAGGAGAAGAAGATGCATGCAAAATGATCAGCGTGCCAGATGCAGCCTTTCCATGGTCTTATGCTGCTCTGCTTGTTGCTGCCAGCCATGGGTGGCTTCTGTCTCCGTTCCCATCTCCCAGAGACAGGTGCTGCAGACAGGATTGTGCAGATCTGTTCGGGGGAGACGGGATCCCAGGAAACAAGTCACAGCCACGATTGTCACCACTACGCACAACTGACACTCAGCTGCTGGAGAGCCCTGGAGCCCAGGCAGCATCCAGCCCTGACCCCCAGCCCTTCTTGCCAATGTGGGCTGGGCACAGTGGGCTTCTGCAGCCACAGAAAGCCCCCAGGTATGGAAATGCTGGTGCTGCACCCCAAAATGCTGTGGGCGTGGCATCAAGGATGTCTGCTGGAAACACGCTTGTGCTCATACAGGCTCGAGATTCACACCCCATTCCTCACGCCCACATTTAGTTTAATATAAACTAAATCAGGCCCCCCTTCCCCCATGAATTGAATAAAGTGCTAATACTGGAAGGACCTCATGTTCACCCTGTGTCACCCTGTAATTCCTGAAACCTGCGTGCACAAATACACACCCAAGAGTGAAAACCGGGCACTCCGCCTCATCCGGACCTCCACCAATCATGTGCATTACATGCACACCATCCCCATTGCACAGATGAGCAAACTGAGGCCCAGGTATTATGCAACTTGCCTAAGGTGGTAAAGGGGTGACAGGTACCGGGTGGTGGCTCTTCAGCAGCAAAGACCACACAGGCCCTGGCCATCTTCCTGACCCCTGAGAATCCTATTCAGGGAAGTAGCCCAAGGGGTCAGGGCTCTCTGGGAAGGCTGAGGGCTGTAGTAGAACTTGCACTTCGTGGTGACAGTGCAGGGAAGGGGAGCGGTGGGGAGTCTGCTTCTGGGCCCAGGACAGAGGGGACCACCCGGGTTGTGCTCTGCTGGGCTGGGAGAGCAGGACCAGACCAGGAGCTCCAGTGAGCGGGCACCAAGGAGAGGAAGGAGGCTGTGACAGGCATGGCTCTCAGGCTCCCACTCCAGGCAGGTGGATGCATGGTGCCCTGTCCTTGGGCAGGAAGCAGAGGAGGAGCAGCAGCTTCAAAGGGCTTCGGGGCGATCAGTCCTCCACGCTGATGCTGTGGCCCCTGCAGGGGAGGCGTCCAGGTGACAGCAGATATGGGGTCCGGAAGTGAGAAAGATGGCTCAGGGCTGCAGGGTTAGGCCCGAGGCAGCCGCTGTAGTGATCACGGCCACAGGAGCAGGAGACATCAGGGAAAATGAGGAAGAGGAGAGGGGCGGGGAAACCCACATCCCGAGCCAGGCCGAAGTGGACCCACCAGGGAAGACTAAGATGTGATGGCCAAGGCCGAGGGAGAACCAGAAAGCAAGGGACGCTGCAGCAGTGAAGGCTGACTCTGCTCCAGGAGCCTCCCTGGGGCTGGTACTCAGTGCTTGCTCTCAGAGTAGGTCTCGGTGGAAGAAAGCCAGCCGGGGGAAGAGCTGCTTTCTTAGTCCTTTGCAGCTTGCCAAGTTCTGCGGTAACAAAGAGCCCTTTAGGCCTTCTAAGAGGTGAACAAAACCTAGTAGATGCGGCAGACTGAAGCCACGGGCTTCAGCAGCTTTACAGTCTGGGTGGAGAACAACTTTGTAGGTGACTTGCAGGGTAACTTCTCCAGCCCTCCCCCTGCCCAACAGTTGGGCCCTTCCCTGGCTCCCCACCACTCTGTCTGGCCTTGAGGGCCAAACAGGGCAACTAATTGGCACCCTGGGGTCAAGCACATTCCCAGAGCCCTGCTCTGCACCCCTCCCACTGCCTCTCACACCCCTAAACACCAGGCTAGACCTCGCACCAAGAGGGACATTTGTGCGTGAGAGCTGATGGTTTTTTGACAAATCCAGCTTGGCCTCTTTTTAGCACCTACTCACCCCCCCAGGGGCTGGAAACCTGATATTTAATGATTTGCTCCAGACCCTTTGGGGGTGGGGCAGTGTGTGGTGGGGTGCAATTCCCAGAGGAGCTGGGCCTGGTGGATGTGATTAGCAGGTGCCCACTCTGAGGGTGGGGAACCCAGTGGACAGTGGACAGTGGACAGCAAAGGCAGGGCTGTGCTGGGAATGCGCAGGGAGACTCTATCCCAAGGCGTGGACGGAGGCACGGGCTTCCCAGTCCAGAGATGAGAGAGACGGCAGGAGGTCTGTCTGGATAAACCTTTCCCTCTGCCTCTTTGTCCCAACTCACCTATTGCTCCTTTCTTTTCTACATCCTCCCAATCCTTTCTTATAATTTCAGAGGAAAAGAACTCAAGTTCCACCTCTTTGTTTTACAAATGAAGAAACTGAGAGCCAGTGAAGATAAAGAACTTATCCAAAGTCACAGTGAGTTAACATGATCATCACCATCGTCACACGATATTCACCACCATCTTCACCATCTTCACTATCATCATCATCATCACCATTCCCATTACTATTATTACCATCAGCTTGGCCTTGCAGTCAGATGTGGGTGGCTGCGCCCTGCTCCTTCTGGCTTGCCCCGCCCACTTGCATCCAGGAGACTGTGAGGACCCCCCCCCCAGGCACGCCC
>NW_004624734.1:7585124-7626994 GCF_000247695.1 Heterocephalus glaber
CTAAGCAATATCCTAGAAAAAGACAATGAAGGTCACAACTCCATGAGGCCCAACAGAGGGAAGCCACCAGGCAAGGTAAGAAACTAAAGGGAAAGGGAGGAAAAAAATAAGAAATAAAAGAGCCAATGATAGTAAAACATCATGACAAGTATGAGTCAACATCTATCAGTTATAACTATCAATGTCAATGGTCTCAATTCACCAATCAAAGAAATAGACTGACAGAATGGATTAAGAAGCAAAATCCAATGATATACTGGATACAAGAAACACGTCTAACTCAAAAAGAAATTCATAGACTGAAAGTAAAAGGATGGAAAACAGTTCTCCACGGGGCAGGAACCCAGAAAAAAGCAGGGGTAGCAATCTTATTTTCAGATAAAGTAGATTTTAAACCAAAACTAATTAAGAAAGACAAAATGGTCACTACCTCCTTGTGAAGGGAACCGTCCAAGAGGAAGAGATGACAATCATAAATATATATGCACCAAATATGAATGCCCCCAACTATATAACAAATATTAATGGACATGAAAAATCAAATAAGCACTAATACAATAGTAGTGGGGAACCTCAATACCCCACTATCACATATAGACAGATCATGTAGACAAAAAATGAACAACGAAATTCTACAACTGAACCAAGTTATTGAACAAATGGACTTAATAGATGTTTATAGTGTTCCACCACACAAAATCAGAATATACATTCTTTTCAGCTGCACATGGGTCATTCTCCAAAATAGACCACATGCTACCTCATAGGACATGTCTAAGTAAATGTAAAAGAATTGAAGTTACCCCTTATATATTATCAGACCATAGTGCAATAAAATTGGAGATCAATGATATAAGAAACTGCAAAACTCCCACAAACATATGGAAATTAAATAACACCCTCCTGAACAACCAATGGGTCACAGAGGAAATTAAAGAAGAAATTAGACAGCTTCCATAAGTAAATGATGCCAGTACAACATACAGGATTCTATGGGACACAATGAAAGCAGTTCTATGAGGGAAATTCATAGCAGCGAATGCCCACATTAGGAAAACAGAGAGAATTCAAATAAATAACCAAATGCAGAACCTCAAGCTCCTAGAAAAGGAAGAGCATAACAATCCCAAAGCTCGTACAAGAGAGGAAATTAGAAAGATCAGAGCAGAAATCAGTGCAATGGAGACTAAGAGAACGATACAAAAAAACAATGAATCAAAGAGTGAGTTTTTCAAAAGAATAAATAAAATTGATAAACCTTTACCCAACCTTATCAAAAAAAGGAAAGAAAAGGCTCAAATCCATGCAATTAAGAATGAAAAAGGCTGGGGCCGGGGATTTAGCTCAGTGGTTCTGCCGCCTGCTTCACAAGTGCAAGGACCCGAGTTCGATCTCCAGTACCAAAAAGAAAAAGAATGCAAAAGATGTCACAAAAGACCCAGAAGAAATCCAGAGCATCATCAATACCTACTTCAAAAATCTGTACTCTAATAAAATGGAAAACACAGAAGAAAAGGACAGATTCCTAGATACATACGAATTGCCAAAGTTAAATGAAGAAAATATAGAAATTTTAAACACCCCAATTACAATGAGTGAAATTGAAAATGTGATAAAAAAGTTTACCAACAAAGAAATGCCCAGGTCCTGATGGCTTCACTGCTGAATTCTACAAGACATTTAAAGAAGAACTAATGCCATTACTCTTTAAACTCACCAAGGAAATTGAAAGGGAAGCAAGTCTTCCAAATTCATTCCTGGAAGCAAGTGTCACTTTGATTCCAAAACCAGGGAAAGACCCAACCCAAAAAGAGAACTACAGGCCAATCTCCCTAATGAACATAGATGCAAAAATCCTCAACAAAGGCCAGGGATTTAGCTTAGTGTTTCCGGCACCCTCCTTGCAAGCACAAGATCCTGAGTTCAATCCCCGGTACCAAAAAAAAAAAAAAAAAATCCTCAACAAGATACTGGCCAACTATTATTACCATCACCATCATCATCTCCAATCACCAACTTCATCACCACCCCCACTGCCATAATCACCACCCTTACAATCATCAGGATCCCCACCATCATAACTCCCATCGCCTCCACCATCCTCATCATTGCTTAACTGTTTGTATCCAGCATGATTCCAAAAAGGACAGAGGGGATCTCAGCTACCACAAGATCCCGGGGCTGAGCCTCTTCCAGACTCCCTTCCTGTCCGGCTCTTCCCAGGGGTGGTCACTCAGGCTGTGGGAGAACCAGAAGAGCTGGGACATGGCATACTCATGTCACCTCTGTTTCTCATGCAGGAGATGGCTTCTGCCATCTAGGATTTTTCCACCAATGTGCCCACCCTTTCCATTTATTTCTCCTGTGCACACACTGCTGTTCAAAATCCTCTCTGTCCTTACTTCTGATGATTGCAATAAAAGGATCCTGGAGAAGACAAATAGAGAACACAGAAGAGATGGGAAAGTGGCAGAAGTAAGGCGCATGTGTATGAAGCACGAAGGCCTTCTCTCCCACCGGATAGGTGGACACAGAGGAGACCGCTTCCCCTCTCTGCACCTCAGGCTCCTCACTGCCAGCAGCTCGCTTGCATTCCACATTCCTGGAGCAGCCTGAGGAGGAGGGAGGGCCTCGGCCTGGCGTTCCCCACTCAGCACAGCTCTAGCCCTGACTCTGCTCAGCCGGGGCTGGCTGCGTCCCCACACCCACAGAGGGACGGGGCTCCAGCCACCAGCCCTTCCTGACCCACCATTCCTTTTCTGGATGCTTCTTCCTACAGCTTCTTTAGGCAAGGCCAGGCTAGCCCCCAGGGGAGGCTCTGACTCCTGATATCTGCAGGGACAGACACCAACAGAGCTACCCTGCCAGCTGTGCCCTCTTGGGTGAGCTCTTGACCCCATAAGTCCCCAGCTTCTCCTCTTCCTACCTAGAGCTCCCATTTTTCCCTCCTGCCCCTCATCTCCCCAAAACCAGCCCTTCAATGCCGGACATTTGGAAATGCAGGATTCCACGATGGGGTGGTGGAGGATTTTGAGCTGCAGGGTGAAGAGGGGAACGACAGATGACTTCCACCCACCCCATGGGGCCCAGGAAGTGTAAGGCGAACATCTCAGCCAAGGCCCGAGCTCTGCTGGGCAAAGTGAATCTGACAACCTAGGAGGCTGCCTCCCCAGCTCAGAGCTTGCCGTGGGGCAGTGGACAGGGCCGAGGGCATCCAGGGTGACAGCGCAACTGACCCAGTCAAGCAATCATTTCCCAGCATGGTGAGAGGTGCTGGCATTCATGACTCCCAAGTGCCAGGCTCTGCAGGAAAAATGAACCCAAGGCAGCCTCCCAAGAAGGGCGGCCCAGGCAAGAGTAGCGCCCTCTCTTCTCACTTTGGGGAGGGGGCAGCGTAGTGTCTGCAGGACACAGACTGACACACTCGCTGTGTACCAGGCCCTGTGCTGAGAGCTGCATCTATGTCCTGAGACGCATCAGGGTCACCTTTGTGGTGAGGCAGGTTCCAAGGGCCAGACCTGTGTGTGGCCAGTGTCGTGGGTGATTCCAACTGTGCGGGTGGGGATTCCACGCCCAGCCTGCCCGACTCCTAAGTTTTGCCTGCACATCTCCCTTGCCTGTCACCTTTGTGTCCATCCTTCCATTGCACACAGAAGGCAGGGCCAGTGACAGGAGCTCATCCCAGGTCAGCAGCAAGTGGGCGGCCTGACCTGTGCATCCAGGGGTCTGGAGTGATGAGGGGAGGGAGGATGGGCCAGGAGACAGCGCACTGGATGGTTGGGGACCTGAGCAAGGAAGGGGGCTCGGGGAAGCGGGTAGATGGCACCCCAAGAGGGCTTGGCATGGCCTGAGCTGTGTTTTTGATCCTCAGGACAGGATCAGGGTGAGGAGGAAGGCAGAAGCGGGGCTGCCACGTCTGCAGAGAGAGGCCCAGGACAGGACAGGCAGAGCCTCGCAGTGCCCATGGCAGTGGGGGCAGTGCGCAGCGGAGTCACTGAATGGGGAGAGGAGAGGGTTGGGCTTGGCAGGGATGCTGACGAGCACAGGAAGCTGTGGACCCACCGTGCGGGCAGGGCAGGGCGGGGGGCGGGTGGGAGGCTTTGGGAAAGTCGGGCTGGGGCTTAACGGCAAGGCTGGCGGTGTGGGTTTAGGGTCCACTCCAAATACTTGCCGTTCATTCACTCATTCACTGCATAAAGAATGTGTTGAAAATCTCCTGCTCCAGGACTTGGTCAGGTCCTTCACCCCAGGAGTTCCAGTTGCCCCAGCCCAGGGAGACCTCAGACTCCTCACCTTCTCCTTCCTCTCAGACGTGACCCCCAAGGCCCCATGCTGTCCTTCCGTCGCCCCCTTCAGACCCAGGCTTTCCTTCAGGTCCCCAGCGGGAGGCCTATCCCCTTGCACTCTGATCCAACCTTCCAGCAGCACCTCCTGTCTTCCTGCATTGTTTCTCCCTGCTGCGTGGCTCTTTCTGCCTGTGTCCACCACCTCCCGGACCAGACTGGGGTCACCTGCCCAGCAGGAGCCTGGGGCACCCACTTCAGGGGCTCTGCAAGAAGATAGATATGCTGAAGGTGTGTGCCGAGTTACCTTATAAAGGGACCTGACTGACAAATAATCATGAAACAGTTCCGAGTTCCAATTAAAAAGAAAACAAAACAAGTCCAAGCAACGGAACTTGCCAGAGTCTTGGTTGAAGATAGTTCTTTGGGATGAGCACCTCCACGACACCTCTCATTTAGTCAACATCAGGCTGTGGCCCCCCAGACACTGCAGCACAGGAGGCCCCGGGGAAGGTGCAGGCCCGAGCCCCTAGAAAGAGAGGGCTTTTCTGCAGCGCAGCAGCAGAGGTGGAGCCATGACACTGCATGGATTCACTCACTTCAGGGTTGAAGGTCTCTGCCAGCCTGGTCATAACTTGTGAGCCAAGCCAGGCTGTCAGGTGGATCAGACCCCAGGGATCCCAATTGCATCACTGTTCCAAGGCAGCAGTTATTCCTGGCGACATTCCCAGCCCAGGAACCATCTGGCACCAGTGCCCGACTGATTTCCCAAGGCCAAGCTTTGCCCGGAACAGCCTGGTCCCACCGCAGCCCCAGGGTCTTGCTTATCCTTGAGGTCCACCCCCCTTCCAAAGTGACCCCTAATTCTGCCTTTCCATTTCTCAACTATTCCCTCAGAATTCACGAGTCCCTCCTCTCAGACGCTGGGACACATGTAGCAGCTTCCTTGGGTGCTAATGGTATCTTGACTGGTCCCTCTGGATAGCCAACCCTTTCCTCAGCCTCTTGTGGAAGTAGTACAACTTGCTGGATTAGAGTGGGAGTTTTGGACTCAGAATGGCAGGAGGCAACGTGAGAGAGAACTAGAAAGACTCTAGGAGGAGGTGACCAAACTGGGCGTTGAAGGGTGAGTAGGAGTTTGCAAGATAAAGAACAGAGGAGGAAGAGAAATTCAGGCAGAGAAAGTAGCACAAGCCACAGGTTGGAGGCATGAAAATACCTGGCATATTTAGATAATGTAAGAAGTTGGGGGCTGGGGATTTAGCTCAGTGGTTCCACCGCCTGCCTCGCAAGAGCAAGGTCCCCCGAGTTGGATCCCCGGTACCAAAAAAAAAAAAAGAAGAAGTTGGAGAGGAGGAAGAAGGGTAGTTGAAGAACATGGGAGTTCCGAGGTGCTAGATCAAGATGGGCTGTCTGTCTAGTTTCCTGGACAGTGGAGACAGTCCCTCACAGGGAGTGCACAATCATCGGGGATCCCAGCCACCAAGCGACACCATGCTTTCAGCCTGTTCAGTCTTTTAAAACACAGCAGCTTGGTCTCCAGGGCTCTCCAGCAGCCCTAACAGCGAGGCACTCTCTTCAGGACCCAGCCTGGCCCACCTCCTTCCCACCTCTGCGACCCTCTCAGCTGTCACCTTTCTTTCTCATGTATTCACTCACTGATCCTTATCCTCCCACCTTCCGAAGCTTCAGACAGGCCGTCCATTTAATTCCGCAAAACTAAACAGCACGCTCGGTTCTCTCTGGATGCCTCTGAGCGTGATATGTTCTGCAGAATGTTTTTCAGAGCAGTGAGAAATTTAATTTTTCCCCCCAGCATCAAGATGTGTCAAACATAATTTATGCCTGGACATAATTCATCCCTAAAGATAAACAATGAACCCCAAGAGAGGAGAGACGGCTGCAGAATTTCCAGGGTTTCCAGGGGCAGGGGGTAGGAGTGGGGGTCCCCCTCCTGATCCCACCATGAAGGGGTGAAAAAGTGTAAACGAATCGAAGGTAAAGTAGCTAACCCCAGGTCTGGTCTGGGTTTCCTTCTAGGACTGCCGCTGTTATTTTTTTTTTTTTAATTTTTTTACAGGCCTCTTTTGTGTCTGTTGGACTGTTGCTCTGTCTTGCATAAAATCTCTCGCAATAGAAGTCCTCAATTAAAGTCACCTGCTGGTCTTTGTCATCTGAGCTTGACGCTGTCAAATAATGCAGAGCTCCTTAAGCCAATACAAGTCATTAAGGAGGAGGTGAATCAGAGACCGACGTGGCGGGCAGGAGCCATCCGAAATCAATTGATATCTTCCTCTGCTGGAGGCGGGGTCCGGGTGAGCCCGGCTCCCAACTACCTCATCCACCGGGCCTCCACCCCTGGATCCAATTAGGCCTGAGGCTCAGCAGGTCCGAGGTTGCGCTGAAGGGCCATCAGTAGGCGAGCCCATTAATAACTCGTCAGTGCCCTGCGTATTGTAATTGTCAGGCTGCAATTTACAGTAATCCTCCAATGCAAAAGCCTAAGTCGCTGCAGCTGATTGGAAATTCATACACCCATTTGAAGGAGAAAAACACACGCTGCACGGGTTAAAAGGCCAGAGCGTGCAAGTGTGTGTGTTGAGTGACAGACATTTTAGTACTAGCCTGGGACCATATTTTAAAAGGTCACTGAAAACTCTTGGCTTGGGCCCTCTGACAAACAATGAACGTTCCATATATTTATTTGCCATCTCTTTGTTTTTACAGCAAGCAGAATAAATGAGTTGAATGACGTTGTGCGGGCCTGCATATTGTCAGCACAGGTTATAAGTCATTATTAAACTCCATCAAATCAAACCAAACCCGGTCAAGGCAATGAGACTAAAAGTTATTTGCATTCCTTCTGTCATAAAAAATCATATCCCCTTACTCAAGACTTTCGTTTCTTTATTAAATGCAGCCACAAGAGTATTTCAGGTCTGGCAATATAAGCTCAGGAAAACCTTCTCGGTATAACTTAGTGTAACAGCTTAGACCCGATTCCACTAAAAAGTCCCAGCTGAGCCTATCTGGGCACTCGATCAAGACATACATATTACTTTTAAATAAGATTAGCCTCTATATTTTGCTGCTTAAGTTAAAACTTTTCATGTCATTCTCTGCTTTTATATAAACTCCAACATAATTCTGTTTTAGCAAAATACTTCAAACAAATTAAAAACCTCAAGTTGAACGTGTCCTTAACAAAAACTTTGTTAATGGCATCGCAATGTGTTTGCTGACACTAAAACACTTTTAAATAAGATGGATTTTCCCTCCGCTCCTCTGTGTTTGTAATTACGGCGGGCGATGTGGCGTTTGCCGTCAGTTATGATGGCAAAAGCAGCTATCTGTGCTCTGGATATTGTTTGATCAATAACTTACTGGTGACCCGCGACATCTGTTTAAAAAATTGTCCTTCCCTATCTGTCTGCAGTTGGGTTCTGCATTCACTGTGAAACAGAAAGTGATGAGCAGGGAACATTTGGGGACGCCGACAAGGCTTAGGGCTGGTGGGTAGGAAGGAGGAAATGTGGCGCCCCTGGTAGCACTCATGTGGCAAGCAGGGGACTGTGGACTACAGCATCTTCCTGATCCCCAAGGACGATGGTTGGGAGGAAATGGAGGAGCTGGCAGTGCGTCCAGTCCTAATCCAAAAGGATGTCCGCAGCCAGTAGGAAGCATGTGCAGATTTGGGGGAACTGCCTGGAAAGATGAACTCTCAGCAGATTCAGGGCCTGTTCATTTGGCTCCTGGCTGGAAGAGAACCGAGCACCTGTGCATGGCACCTTCCTTTCATACTCCTGCTCAGGGTATTCAGTGGTATCCTGGGTGGAAGAGAAGAGGGTTGGTCACAATCCGGGTACTTCCTGCTGCCAGCCTCAGGGTGCACAGCACCAGCACTTCCCCACTTAGTCCCATGACAGCATCCGGGGCAGGTAGGCACTTCCCACTTCCCGCCATCTCACACCATCTTTCCCATTTCACACCGTCTAAAGCCAGGCTCTCAGAGGTTACAGTCACCCCATGGCGTGGAGGCCAAGTTCTAAGATGGCCATGATTCATGTTCCTTGGGGTACATGCTTTGCACCCCCCACCCAAGTGTGGGAGGACCTGGAATGTGATGGATGTCACTGCCATGGTGAGGCAACCTCGTATGGCAAAAGTGAAGGGATTTGGTGGAGGTAACTAGGGTCCTCAATCAGTTGGCTTTGATGTCATTGCTCAGAGGCTTCCTGAGGTAGGTCACTTTCTCGAGGGCAGTCCAGGCCTGCCTGAAGAGAGGTATAGAGGAGGGATGCTCCACTGCTGGCCTTGAACCCGAAAGCTGCCAAGAGCTCTGTCTACCACAGCATGGACACTGCCAACCGTCACATGACAGGACCTGTGAGGCCCTGGAAAGACCCCGGCCAAGCTCACAGACCTGTGAACCACAGAAAACGTGAGGCAATGAGTGTGTGTTTTGAGCCATTAACTGGTAGCTTCTTACGCGGTCATAGCAAATGAATATAGGTAGCTGCTAATGAACTTGGGGCCTCCTGCCACCAACTAAGTGGATGGGCCCAACACCCACACATGGGCCTCTCCGACCCTGCACGTGGATGCCATCCTAAGGCTGACGTGCTGAACATCAGACAGAAGCTTTGGGCTCCGTTGCTTTTGTGTGACCTTTCTCTTATCCTAAAATACTTTCCTGTAGATAATCTACTTCTGAACTTGATGGTTATCATCTAAGCACTTCCTTATAGTACAAGCACCTTTTGTTTTTCAAAGGCCCGGAACAGCAGCACCCGCTAAAAATTAGCACCTTATAGAAAAGCCATACCTTTAAAAACACCTGACTAAATATTTCAGAAATGCAACCCAGCAAATTCCTACAGTAGATGCACTGGATTTACAGCCATCAAACTATATTAAATTTACAGGATCAAGATTTATCCCTGATTAAATGGAGTCTCATTTTAGTAATAGCTCACATTTGATCCCAAAGGATCTTCAATACCTTCGACCCTTCACCAGGGTTCCCCATCCTAACTCATAAAGAGGCTCCCAATGGCCTCATTGCAATGCTGCTGATGCCACAGTCGATCGGGGACTCGCCTACCCAGGAAAGGCAGCTGGGGCCGGGCAGCAGTGCCCTCTGTGTAGAGTGCAAAAAGGGCACCAAGATCCACACCCTGGAGGACCCCAGAGAACCCAGGCAGTGGTCCCTGCGGTCTCCCGATGTTAGTTTTTGGTGGCCCAGCGATTTCCCCCCATCCAGTGTTAAGGGGGCAGCTCTGGCTGAGGCAGGAAGGAGGGAGGACACCTCCTCCACGCAGCGCAGCCACCTGTGCCTGCAGCACAGCTGGGGACCCTGTTTGTTCTGGTGCTTCCCCCAGCTTGGCTACGCATGAGGATATTGGGCAACTTGGTTTAAAAGGCAGGTGCCCAGGGCCTCATCCAAGATTCTGGCTTTGTGTGGTTCACTGGTGCGGCCGAACCCCATCTTACATTTGAGGAACCAAGACTCCAAGATGAAAAAAGATTTGCTTAAGGAAATAGTTTTAAACTACAATCTAGAAAAACGCAGTCCGCCCTTAGGTTTGCAGGGATGTCATTATCCACACTGAAACTGTGACTCTGGGTTAAAATGTAAGTTCATTTTGGAGGATGTATACCGATCACATACCTTAAATAACTCCTCAGAAATATTCAGGGCTTTGTGCGTCATGTAAGGGGCCTTTCAGGAACATCCGTGGACTGATCATCTAAAGAATGATGTGGTCTCCTTAAGGGGCCCCAAAAGTGCAAGCACCACGAACCAACTACTAAGCGGAGATGCTCTGGGAAGGGCAAACTTGTTCCTCAAAGCCCTTCTGTGATTGTCCCCTTTAATCCTCCAGTTGTCGCTGCCACACCCTGGTCAGTCTTTATCAAAGGTGACTGTGTTGAAGTTCAGTTCCACACACGCATTGTCACCGTGCTGAGCCCTGAATGTGGGGTCCAGGATACCTAGTTTAACTCCTCTGTGGAATAGAAATGGTAGGGGTACCCACTCTACATGAAGTGGGGAAAGCGCTCAGAACATAAAGCACTGAATAAATGTCATCGTTGTTTAAACTTAGCTACACCTGTCCCACGGTTATGTCCTTGTTTTAATGTCCTCAGAGCAAGTGTCACGCCCAGCGGTGCTAGCCACAGCGGACAATGGCCTGATGGTCACGAGTGAATGAAGAATGTTCTGCAAAAGAGAGAGAATATGAGTGAGGTTTTAGGAAACTGGAGTCTTGACCTCCAGGATTCCCAGCTCCCTCACGTTTCACAATGAAAGTCTGTGGCTTTGGGAACTGGGAACTATTGGTGAATGTCTCATGGGGCCAGGAGAGGGGAAGGCCTGGCCAGAGAGAGGCTGCGCAGGGCAGCTCAGGCTCAGCCCCAGAGCCTCCGCCTAGCTCCCTTCCCTGTCCTGGCACAGGAGGGGAAGTCAAATCACCCCAGGGGTGTGTCCAGGACTGGGCAATTCCAGATGCCTAGAAATGCCCGAGGCTGGCAAATAGCGCCTCGCCTTTGTCAACAAAATTGGTCTCCATGAGATTGTGTTCTGGAAAGCCTGGGTTTTCTATTTATACACACAACCTCAAGTTGGGATGCTGGCTTGTTGGGGATACTGACTCAGCCCTTTATTCCAAAATAAGTAAACAGAAGTTTAAAAAAAACCCCAACAACAACTAACCACGAAGCAAAACCCGAAGTGGGCCTTGCGGTTCTGAAAAAGAACGTAAAGCTCAAACACTCTTTCCAGAAAGCAGCTTACCTCCCACTGCCTGCCCGCACTTCAGCCTGGGCACTCTGTGCAGGAAACTGGGAATGCAATGCCGCGGCTTGGGGAAAGCCACAGCAGAGCCCTCAGCAGCCATGGGCACACTGCGGCAAGAGCACGAGTGGGCCAAAGCTGTGGCCAGGGAGCTCCCCCCACCTCCTCTGGGACTACCTGGCTCGCCTGGTCTGCAACCACTTAAGTACATTCTGGACCACAGAGTGTCAGTGTGTCTGTAATGCATCCCACTCCCAAAGCATCCACAGACCAACACAGGGCATCGATGCCAACTCAGGACAGGAGAGCAGGAGACAAACGGGGTGAGGGAAAATTAGAAACTACTACTCATAAAAATTCCGTGGCTTTGTTTTGTTTTCTTTTCTTTTTTGGTACCAGGGATCTAACTCGGGACCTTGCACCTGTGAGGCAGGCGGCAGAACCACTGAGATAAATCCTAGGCCCCAAGACTCCATGTTTTAAAAAGTACTACCCCTTGATTTGGCTGTGACTTATCTATCCTACCAGGACGTAACTGCCTAGGCAAGGACAGGAATGTCATGCTATTCACTGCTCCGTCCCCAGCTACCAGAAGAATGCCTAAATGCTGAAGGCAAAGAGCTGGACTGAGCTGCCTAGCCGTCAAAGTGAAAAGGGAAAGTATAGTACCAGCCCCCGGATGTACAATGTCCATTCCAGCTAAATCTTCAGGGACTGAGTGGCCCTTTGTGGACATGTATCCACCGTGGCCTCTTGAGTGCACTTGTGCGTGCTGTGTCAAGCTGTCCAGAAGGCCCATCCTTCCCCAAGACTGCAACACGGACAATATTCAGGAGGCCCCTTGATCCCAACATTAGTTAAAAAATAAATCAAGAATTGTCCTGCCTCCACTCTTCTGGTAGCCTGCCACTCCTCCATCCCTCCTTTGCTGCCCTTCGCCTTCCACAGGGTCACTAAGGCTGCAAGAGGCAGAGGAAGCCAGACTGCACCTCACGGCCACGACTGACAGATTCTACTACAGCTGAGCAGCGCTCGGGACTGAGTGTGTGGCGGCGAGACAGGCGAAGATGATGTGGGAGTGTGGGCGCTGTGCACAGCCACTGGGCTCGGGCTGAGGTGGGCCTGGGGACAGGAGGTGGCACTGGGCACACAAAGGGTCCTGTGGAAGTTGTGGAGGGGGCGGTACCAGGAAGATGCTGCCCCTTGTCCTGAGATGGGCAAAGGGCAAGTGCTGTGAGTCGTGCTCCTCTGCCAGCGGTCAGCATCTGCATGTGGCAAACCAGTGCCGCTGGGGCACGGACTCGCCAGCAGGAGCTTCATTCACTCCATGCCGAGCGCTGTAAGCCACGTTCAGCCAGCGCCACAGGAGCTGGACTCACCCACCACAGAGGAGCCACTGACCCAGTGACTAGAAGCCTTCCAGTTCACCCACTTCCGGTCTGGACAGGCACGTTCAGGTGTGACTGCAGGCCTGTTGGCTGGGCCACCCTCAGGTGGGGTTTGTGCAAGTCTGAAGCCTGCTGCGCAGGACCCACCAGACCCACCAGAACCACAGGTCTGAGGGGAAGGTGTCTGTGGCCTCCTAGGTTTCCAAAATGCAGCCCTTCAGAGCCCCCAGGCGCACAGCATAAGGACCTGAGAAGTCCTGCAAAGAATCCCCTCCCACTTCCTTTAAGCCTGGATTGCTCAAACTTAGTTAACCAAGAAACACTTCTGCTGCGGTCCCGTGGACTGATATCCTTGGAACATCTCTTCTCCATCCCACAGGGCAGACTCAGGTACTGAGGAAAGTTAAGGAGGGGCCGGGTGCTGCATCTTACAGTGAAGGGCAATGTTCAAACCAAACTAAACAGGAAATGCTTGATGTTAGTGCTCTGCAGTCGTTAAGTAGCATTTCCTTAAAAAGTTACAAAAAACTATTCAAGATACAAATAGCACTGTAAGATCGCCACTTCCTTATCTAATGACTTCCTAAATGGATTCTCAGTTATGCTCACACCAACCACCACCCACCTCATCCCCCAGCAGGAAAAGCTGGGGAGGAGTTGGCAACATCAGAAAACATCCTGCTCACTGCCACTGTGGGCTTCTGCTGTGAGGCCGTGCGCGTGTCTGCACGTGCAAAGAGCAGGCGCACTGGAGCAGACGCCCCAGTGCCACACACTCACGGAGAGGAGAGGCTCACTACTTCCCTAAAGTCATCTTGTCAACCAACTGCATGGCCAATGAGTAGCTCCTTCATTTTTGTCCTGAGACAGACAACTTACCTCAGGACAGATGCAGTTTACTAACATACAGCACCCTCTGATTTTCTTCAAAATAGTGACTGTGAATCTGGAGGGAAGAGCAGAGGCTGAGACACACAGGTGCTTTTTGTGGGGCTTGGCAGTTATTTCAAATGAGGTGCCTTGCTTACCATCCCAAGATCAGCCTCATGCACACAGCCCTGGATGGCCAGGTGAGTCCCTAACTTTTCTGGCGGATGTGAGCTGTGTAACATGTTGAGGGCCAGTAGGGTCAATGCTGGTTATCTTCTAAGGAGGGAGATTAGAAGGCTTTTGCCTCCCTTGGAAAATAGAGAATTATGCTACGAGGGTTATCATACATAGCAATGAGTACGTCCCACGATCATGGTTTGTCTGAGTTTCTTCTCAGCAGAAAGTGTCTCGTATACAGATATGTATCCATATATCTGCACACATATCTGAGGTCCACCTTAATTCAGTAAGACACACATACCTTAGACCATCAGGAAGTGGCTAAAATGCTCTCATGTTTAGGTGGCTGTGGGCTCGGGCTCAGCCCTCCTACTGTCTCACGAATGTCACTTCCCTTGCCCCGCATCACCTGGCTTTCAGTGGATGAGGACTGTGATGACAGCTGGCACTTGGCCTGGGCTGAGCTGCACATGAGGCAGTGTACCGGACACAGACCAACATGTAACCCTCATGACTCTGCTTCTAACCTGGCCTGGAGTCACCCAGTGCTGGAAACCAGGGAGGCGATCTGGGTCCAGCTCCCAGTCTGAATCTCTGCAACCCACGCTCCAACAGTAACCATTTTTACAATGGCCTTGAAGAGTAAATGGCAAAAAATGTAGACATGTTGGCTATTTCAGGTCCAGAAGTGCTTATCTGAAATCCTTGAGGTCTCCAGACCAATGTGTTTTCCAACCTAGAATTTTTGGTCTTTAGAAGGGTAACTCAGTGGATTTCCCATACATTAATTAACAGCCACAGGAGGGTCTGCTTCCAGCTGGGAATGAGACATTTCTGCTGCAAGGCCAATGAATAAACACACTTAAGTGGCAGAGACCAAACAGGCTCGACTCAATGTGGTCAGGTTTTGTTCCACAAAGTTGACTTCCAGTGGTTTTCAGACCTCAGGATTAGGAACCTGTCTTAGTGCCCAAGTGTGTGGTGCTCTTCTCTATGCAGAGGAAGCACATGTGAGAATATTAACTATGCCTCTGTTTCTAACAACTAACTCAAAACACTAGTATCTTACAGAGAATGAGACAATTAAGTGAGGGTACCTCCCTACAGTGGAACAGCATGTATCTGTTGCCAAGAAAGAGGCGGCCATGCAAGTGGGCATTACATACATGCATGTGCATACCCACCTCGCATATATACGTACATAAAAATTCATGCACTGCATTCTGAAAATCAATGTACTATACTTTATGAACATTACATTTTACTTCAATTGTTAATAAAGGTGAATCTGATAAGGAATATTCTCAAATATGTTGAAGTAGTGTGGAGAAATGTGTTTAGGGACATAACCATTTGTACTGTATAAAATGTCTTTAGTCTAAAAGAGCTGGTTAACAGTGGTTGCCTTTGGGGAAAGTACTGCACAGGAAGCTATGTTTTCCACTGCAGAACTTTCTGCACATCTTCAGGTGTTATTTTAAGCATGTGGCTCTGTTTCCAAAAGAAAAAAATACTTTTAAAAAAATGTTTACTAACTCAATCACTGAGATGAACAGTGATTCTCCAAATTCCTTTCTCCCCGAGCCAAGGAAGGGCAAAATCCATTGATTTCAGTGGCACTACGGTTGTGATCAATTTGCAGTAAGGGGAGACACGGAATTGAAGTCATCAGATAAACAGTGCTTTTAAGAGGCTCAGAAGATGGGGATGCACAACGGTAAACGCCCAACCCGAACTGCCAGAGCCTATGCTCAAGGTCAGGGAAGCCTGTTGGTGAATGCCAACCACCCTGCTAACCACCACAAATGGCTGTCTGAAGGGCACAGAGGCAAAATGGGGAAACAAATGATTTTTGGTCCTGTGGTGATATGATGCTCCTTATTCAAAGCTGGGTTTAGCCACAAGGAGTTAGATGAACATTTTCCCAAGTTCTGAGTTAGGTGCTGGGTATCAGATGCACAGCAGGAAGCAAGACAAGGCCCTACTCTCAAGGAGAATCCCTTCTAGGAGGTGTGAGGCAGCTAGATGGAGGTGATATTAAGCGCACATGACAACCACTCTAGCGGTGGTGAGGGTTGCCTTGTATTCAATCAGGAGACAGTTGAGTGGGGCTCTACACCACAGGACCAACCATGCTAAGACACTTGTACCAACGACCCATGCTTCTCACACATCAGGTCCAAACTAAATGCCTTCCCAGCACTCTCAGCACCACCCCTACTGTAGAGAAGTAACCAGGCACAGAAGCATGTCACGACTGCCCCAGGCCGCTCAATGACAGCAAGCTTCAGATGCAGGACACATGACCCCAGAACCTACAGAAAATTCTATACTAGACTAAGCTCAGCATGGGTAAAGCCCCAACCTACTATACACTGAGGGAGGACTCAGACATCCAGGTGCTGGCTCCCACCTGGCTTGGTAGGCCATGGGAGAAATCTGCATCTGTTTTAAACAGGTTACTCTGGCTGAACAGATAGGCACAGAGTGGAGGCAGCAAAGAGCAGTCAGGAGGCTGTGACACGGTCCAGGTGAGGGCCAGGATGGGTGGTAGCAGTGGAAACAGAATGAAGTTGTGTCTACGAGGCCAAATCCACACCATCTGCTGATAAACCAACAGGATGCAAGGCATGAGGAAAGGAAAGAAACCAAGGATGACCTCACATAAGCATAGTGTTTGGGTAGCCGGAGGGGCGGATGGCTGTTTGCAGAGCACTTGAAGAGCAGAGGAAAAGACTCACAAAAACAGTGCTGGCAAAACAGGATAGTTACATGAAAAGAATGAAGTTAAATCCCTATCTTACACCATACACAAAATTAAAAAGAATCAAAGTCCCAACATAAAAGCTAAAATTACAATTCTTAGAAGACTGGAAAAGCTTCATGACAATGGATCTGGCAATGATATCTTGGATAAAATACCAAAAGCACAGGAACAAAAGGAAAACAAATTGATAAATCGGATGTCACCAAAAGTAAAATCTTTTCAAATACTATAATCAAGAGTAAAAAGCCTACCCAAAGAATGGGAGAAGATATTTGAAAATCACATATTTGATAATAACATTAAATATATAAAGAATATATGTTGGGAATACTACTCTGCTATAAAGAATGACAAATCTGAGGCATTTGTAAGAAAATGGATGTACCTGGAAAATATGATACTGAGTGAAATAACTCAGACACACAAGCTTAAATACTGTATAAGATCTCATTTGAGTGAGGCAAAGTACAAAGAAAATGATATAGGTTGGGTAGGAAGGGACAAGGGGACAGATCTCATCCAATAGGAAAGTGGTCCAAGGGAACAAGGATGCAAGGTGGGGAGGAGGGAAAGGGGAAGCGAGAGGAATAAGGACGCACCATGTACAGGACCCTAATAACTCCAATCAGTGTAAACAATCTATGCCATAACATGAGCTGAGACAAGTAACATCAACAAGTATGCAAAAGGGTTAGGGGAACCAGAGGAGGAGAGGGGAGGTGGGGGGAAGGAGATTAGAAA
The DNA here is from genome assembly GCF_000247695.1 of Heterocephalus glaber. The sequence continues at coordinate 7,602,150 of NW_004624734.1, forward strand.
AACGCTGTAATATGTACATGTAACCACTCTCCAAGATGATTGTAAAATGTGTGACTCACAAACATGTACTAATAAAAAATTTTAAAGTATATGTGCACATGTAAAGAACTCCTAAAACAAAACATTAACCTAATTCAAAAAAAGGTAAGGACTTAGACATTTGTGCAAAGGAGATATACAAATGGCCAACAGACACAGCTGCACATGGAAAGATGCCAACCGTTCCTAATCACTTGAGAAATGCAAATCAAAACCAGAGAAAAATACAACCTCACACCTATTTGGAATTATCAAAACAGTTTAAGTGTTGGCAAGGTTGTGAAGAAACTGGAGCCCCGATGTACTGCCCACTGAGATTGTAAAATGGTATATGTGGTGACTCCTCAGAAAGTTAAAAATAGAATTCTCATATAATCTAGCAATTCCACTCCGGGGTATACACTCTAGAGAACTAAAAGCAGGGACAGAAACAGATATGTATCTACCACGTTCATAGCATTATTCATAACAGCCAAACAGGCTGAATATCATTCAGCCTCAGAAAGCAAATTCTGACACACGCTACACCAATGAACCTAAGAGAAATAAGACCAAAAAAAGGTCAAACAGGGCCCGATTCCACACATGTGAGGTATTTATGAAAGTTAATACACACAAAAAGTAGAATGAGGCTGCCAGAGATTTGGAAGGAAGGAAAACGGAAGCTGGTGTTTAAAGAGTACAGTGTTTCAGTTTGGGACAAAGAAAAAGTCCCAGAGATGGATGGATGGTGCTTGATGGTTACACAACACTGTGAAGATACTTTAGCCCACATTTTACAATGATTAAAATGGTAAGTTTTATGTATATTTTACCACAGAAAGAAAAAAAAAAGATTTCAAGGTTGTTCATGCGCTGTCTTGTGGACAGGTTAGGAAGATTTTCTCTGCCTACACATCTGTTTGCTCCTCGTGCCTCTGTGAGGATGAGTGACAGCGTGCACCTGAGAGGACTGTGCCCTGGGCTTCACCGTCCACGCAGAGCCTGAACTGTGCCTACAGATCCACAACACAAAACACTCCATTTCCCTCTGGATCCTCCTCATGCACAGCTTGGTCTGCACAATGAAACCCGTGGCTTGGCTGTTAGTTACGGTCAGCCTTGGGAGCTGCAGAAGAGAGCCACTGCTCGTCTCTGGAGGGGCAGAGGGTCAACGGTGGCAGGAAGGAGAGGTGGCACGAAGGTGCGGCCTTATGAATGATCTGAGTTGTGGGCAATGACCCAGGCACTTAACCCGAATTCCTTAGGCTTAAGATACATGCACTTTTCTTTAGAATAATCAGAGGGAGGGAAAAAGAAGGGATTCATTTAAATTTATAAAAAGAAAACTAAATCTTCTCTCATTCTAAAAAACTTACGCCTACCATCTTCCTATAGCCAAGTGACTTCTCTTACTGTTTGGCTTACTTATAAAAAGGCTGGCTCAAAAGCTTGAAATAACAGAATTCTTTCTTAATTGATTAACAATGTTGGAAATGTGTCCTAAAAACCTGAAGCTGATCATTCTGTCCACTTCTTTAGAAAAACCAAATTCATGTAAGGAATGTGTCAAATACAACATGAATAATCCAGGGCCTGGAACACATCAATCGTGATAGAACTGCAGAAAAAACACACTGGTATTATTTAAATACCAGGTCTTAAAAAAGACAATTGTGACCATACAATTCTGTAGGGGAACATGAAGAAGAACTTAGGAAACAAGAAATGCATGTTTTATCATAGTAAAACATGCATTTCTATAGGATTCATCATGGAGTTAAAACATTTTAAAGATCCTCTATGCTGCCACTATTTAAATACTATCACCCACTTCAATGAAGTCAAAACAAGAAAGGAAAGAGACAAAAGGACACAAAGTGAACAGACCATAACTTTATTGAAGATTTACTTGGCTACAATTATTACAAAAAAAAGAAAGAAAACAACTAAAGGTAACTGTATCCATAAGGTGCAGTCTGCAAACTTCGGCAGCACGGTTACTGTATGAGTAAATTATGTTATGTGGCTTAAAAACAGCTGCAGCATGTGATGGCAAATATTTTATTGTCAATGAAATTACCTATTAGTTTTGCTTGATTTTAGTCATTTTCCTTTACTGTATCTACAGCAGAAAAGGCAGTAATTGTCTTCCTGTTCACCTTTGCATTTTTGCTATGTAACCTGCTGCTGCAGTGAATTGAGTGCATCTATAAAATTTAAATTGACTGTAGTTGATGTCCAAATAAAAGTGGACTAGAAAAAACAAACAAGTAATGATTAAAATATATTTACAAGTTAGTTCTGAAAGATCATTTTCACTGCTAGTAGACAATATAATGGTCTCAACACAAATTCCATAGATATTGCTACTGGCGTTTCCAATAACTTTTAAAATCATTTTACTATTCTTGGTCTTAACACTTTTATGTTTAAAAATTCTCATTACAATATAAAATAAAGAAGTTTATTTGGAAATAATTAAATTCCAGAAAGACAATCAGTGGTTGTAAAAATATACCTAATTAAAATAACCACACAGATGGTAACACATGGCATGAGTTCCTCCTCCACAGACAACGCCAACTAGTTCAAGACTCAGACAGTTTTAGATGCAGATAAACAAAGATGCCGTAGTCAGTTTGCCGTCTTAAATTTGTGTAAAAGGATTAGAACCCCAAACCGAGTAAAATATAGTTTTAAATCACTGGGCCTTAAGAGTGACCTGTGGTGGGTCTGGGCTTCCATTCTTCTCTATGTTTGCAGCCACGGCCTGATTTCAGGTGCTGACTGAAGAGCTGACTGCTGGGTGAAGAGTTCCATCCCAAACCGAACCAAGAGAACCAAAGCAGGCTCGAGTCTCTTGCAATTTAGTTAAAGGGATCTGAATCTTTCTGAGGGCGAGCTACCATTAAGGAAGTAAAAATATCAGTATTTTAAAGGATAATTACAGGAGTATTAACGGTCATTCTAAATTTAATCATTTCACATAATGTCAAAGAAAAAATGTAACAAACATTTTAAAAACACAATTAAGAGTTAACAAATCTTTGCCATACTTTCACAAATAGTAAAAATGCCACAGACAAAAATGACCTATTTCAGTTGTGCAAGTATATGACACATTGCAGGCATTATAATTATCTTTTTCAAATTCGGTAAATCAGAACAGCAGCAAGGCCAAACCACATTTTTTCCTCTCAGTTAAGCATCTTTTTCTTGAAATGAGGTAAAGCATGGTACCAAGTGCAATGCTTATCTGTGCTACATGAACAGAACAGAGGGGGAAAAGCTATTCAAACGCAGCATAGTTAGGACTGCAGAAAGTCTATTACAAAAGAAATAAAAACATTAACAATGAGAGTTCATGCCAACTAACCTGTACACAATCATCATAAGGAATTTCTGCAGCTGCTTTTTCAAGCTGCACCTCACCAGTCCGTTACACATGAGCTGGGACACAGACACACCCACCAGCCATTTCCACATTACACTGGTTTCCACCGCAATCAGAGCCAAAAGGATGTACATATTTTGCAAAGTGGGGGAACAAAGAGTGATATTCTTCTTAAGTGACAAATGCAAAACATCTCAACAAACTAAACTGGGGGAAACTGGACAGCATTAAAATGCAGCAGCACAAAAGCGTTCATAACCATTTCATATGTCTAACTCATACATTTAATTTTTTAACTTAGCCACCAGGGGATCACAGAATGGTTCAAACTGTAAAAATAAGCTATTTTTCTCAAAAAGAAAAGTGGGGGGGGGGGCTAAAGTTTGCCACTGATAAGACATTTTGAATGGTAGCAGGAAATGTGAACCCCTGAGAATATACGACCTAATCATATCCAAGTCTAAACATTTAGTATTAACACAAAATATTCTTCTTACAGGTTATAAAATATATCTTCTCCCACCAGGAATCATAACTGTGAAACAATCTGATTTGGGCGCCAAGAGGCAAGAGAATCCCGTAACACTGGGATATATGCATTAGACACAATGCAAAGCCCTAAGCTCTTGGCATCAGGTAGTTTATAAATTAAGAGATCTGTGATATCACAAATCACCCTCACAAATAAAACTCTTACCCAGCCTTACTTGTTAACTGTATATTTTATAGTTATATAACTTAAGAACTACTTGGTTTTAACTTGCCATGATATCTCATATTAAGGTTTTTTTTTTAAATCAAATAGACACCTAAGGTTCCAAATCAGAATTAAATATTTTTTAAAAGAAATCACCTATGTTCATTTGCTTAAAAATTCATTTAATAATTTAGATCTCAATTTAAGATCAGAGACGACAAATAACATTGGAGAAGCTCAATACCCCCTTCACCCAGGGTTCCTCAGAAAGCAGAGCTGACAGTTTCTCTGTGTGCACACAGGCGTTTCTCTGCGGATGGATGGTGCAGGAAAAATCCCTTGTAATTTAAAACATAAATGCAGCATTACATGAAGCATCAACTTCAGAACAACGTGCTGGAAAATGAGACCTCTGCTCAGCTTTCTTAAACGTCAAGCATAATTAATGGGGTAAATTGCAGCAAACCTCTACTGGTACGTTGATGGTAGTGCAAGACTGACCCACAGCTTTTGAAAAGGTAAATTAAGAGGTATTAGAGTTACAGTGCAAAAAAATTAAATTTTCAAGCATAATACATAAACGTAGCACCAACAGGGGAAAAAATGCATGCAAAAGAAAAGAACTGAGGTATTTAAGTGAAGAGTGCCTACAAGTCTAATTAAAGAAACTTGGGCAAATGCCTAAAAATGTGGGGTTTATTTCCTTTTTCCCAAGATGGAAATAATGAGCTAGTTTATCTAAATTAATGACCTAAATCACAGATGTATCAAAATTATGGCAGTTTATCGCAAACTTTGCTAAACTTCCATGGCATTAACAGCACAGCTTTGGTAGGTGAAATATGCATGCAACATTTGAAAAGCACAGTAAGAAATTTATGTGAGAAGACTAAGGTAAAGGTGCTCTGGTTTTGCTTAACTAAGTAACCAATCAATTATAAAATCTGCAGCATATTTTAGGTGTGATATGTCTAAGGTTTATTTTGTTAGAACAACAGCCTACAGGGCAAAATTATTTGCCACAAACATTTCCACCAGTGGAACTACCTAGCAGGGGGTTTTTACCAAAATTGAGTATTTAGCCAAAGATGTGTTTTATTATGATGTTCAAGAAAATCCACAGACTACATATTCTGGTTTTTCAAAAGTCTTCAGTACACACGTGACAGAAATGCTAGTATAATCCCGTAGTAATTTAAGGTACAACTACACTGGTGAGCTTTAAGTATTACTGTGTCTCAACATCTAATGCATGATAAAATGAAGGGAATATAAAATAGTTTGTTCCAAAAGGTCAGAAATTAAAAAGAATACCCAGGAAAATTTTACTTTTAAGGCAAGAACCCTTGTTATGCAGGACTATGCGGCATTGGAAAACTCAAAATCTGATTCACCAACATGCCAGCCAATGTTGAATAAAAATCTGTCCCTTACTATCAAGTGCAACAGCAACCAGGAACATCCTTACACAAGATAACATGGAAAGAAGACAACACTGGCACACATCTCTTGCACACCGTTATCGTTCTATTGGGCTTGCCAACTATCACAGGACTGGCACCATGGCACAGACGGAGGGGTGTTCAGAGGGCTCTACTGAATCTAGGGGCTGTTTGAAGTTTAAGCTCCATGGCATTCTAACACCAAGCAAAGCAGACCAAAATTAAACACACATACACACAAAAAACAAAACAGAACAAAAACAAAACCTGTCAATAATTATTCTGACCATTTGCTAAATGTCACCATTAAAGCACTCTTGTGATTTAAACAAAGCAGAAGTGAGGAAAGAAGACAAGATTGTGTTTGCGCAAAAAACTAAAACTACAATTAGTTCCAAAAATTTTATACATATGTTAAATGTTTTATTCTGTCATCTATCTTGTTATCAAACAAATTTTAAATTCTGCCTTCAATTCATTCTGCTCAATATCAATTTTTAAATCATCCTTTTGATTTAAATATTTCCCCTTAATTGTTTTTTGGGGGGGGTTGTTTTTAAAAAGGGGTTTCAGCTGTTGGGAACCTGAGGTTGATTAGCTTTTAGGCTTCGTAGGGCTCTTCGTGCTGCTGCAGATTTGGCAATCCTGTAACTTCGGCCAACACCTTTAAATTTCCCCTTTCCTACTACTTCCACGGTGACTCTGACCTTCCCATCGTAAGTTCTCTCAGCCGGGCTGTAAATAAAAATCCAAACAGCTTGAATCAGAAGTCGAAAGTATTTATTATTATGGTCAGCCTGCATTTTGTATGCACTCTCAGGCCAAGGCGAGAGCCCCACGTATAAGCTGAAATGTACAATAGGACTTATACAAACCACCGACAGACAGGGCTGCTGTTTCTTCCTTAATTCAGCTTTGCTTTGCAAAACAAAAAGAAAAAACGAGTACACAGACTAAGAACGTTCAGTGTAAATATTTTTCAGAACCATGAGTTTATGGCAACTGTGTTTCCACGCACACATTTTGCTTACCTAAATTTGGCAGTTTCTGGTTCCATTTCAAGTAATTCTCGCACAGGGGAACGGGGCACATTTGCAGAAAACTTTTCTGTAATCAAAATGAAAGAATAATATGAATAATACCCTGGAAGTATGTTTTAACTGTTTTTGTTTCTTTTGAAAAAGAGCCAACAATACCTATTAGTGGCCTCATCATAGGATAGTACACCTGCCAAACCATCTCCAGGGACATCCCACTATCCATGTAAATGGCACCAGCAAGTGACTCAAAAATATCCCCCATGGCCTTTGGAACTTCAATGTCCTCTTCCTTCTCTTCATCCTCCTCGGATCTCCTAAGCTATTACAGAGAAAAGTGACCCGTAAGCAGAAAGGCCAGTTTTTATTAAAGACTTATGCTTTCTTATATATGAGTTTTATTATTTATTTAACAAGGGTAACAATACGATTCACTTATGGCATGCCTACTAACTACACTGTAACAGGTTTTTCCACAAACATCATTTTATCTTTAAAAAAAGAAACAAGAAAAAAATCCCTATCCCATATAGTATTCTATATCTACCTAGCAAAGGAAAAAAAAAAAAAGATTACTTCTAAATTAAAACAAAACATATTCAATCAGAATTAGAAATAAAAGTAGTCAATACTGCATGGGAAAAACTTCTCAAATTCACTCAGAAGCAAAGAACTGCACATTCCAACAGTTCTTGCCCCAGGGCTTGGCAAGGGCTGGCCAGGGTGCTCCTCAGGACAAAGCTGGCCTGGCTGGCCTCACATTGTTCTCATGGAAGGGAAATTCTTTCTGCAAGATTTTTTCCCCTCCAGGCTCTCTTTTCATTAAACCACTCGATATAAGTTCTCTATAACAGAGTACCTAACACACAGTAGGTACTATATTCAGATTAAAAGAATAAAATCTGATGTATGTAACAAAAGCCTCTTGAAAGTTCTTGATTCTTTGAGGTAGCAATTCTGTCTCCCTCAATTTATCTTTTAAAAAGTAACTGCATATATAAGTATATGTATCAGTCCCATGTTTAGTAAAAATCCTAACTAAAAGCCATAAAGGATAAACAAATTAGCCATATACTGACTAACATGTGACTACTTAAAATCTTAATGCCAAGAAATATATGGAAAGTCAGCTATAATACATTAAGTAAAAAGAACAGATTCACTATGCATATATAATTCCATTTTAAACTTTATAGGTTTATTCACATATATATCAGGAATAATGCATCCCAAAATGTTTAACAATCATGGTAGTATAACTAGAAAACTTCAATTAATTTTTTACTTGCATTTTCTAATTTTCCTAAAACACAGATTATTTGTGAGATTTAAAGATAATAGAGAAAAACAATTTCTAAATAAACTGTTTAGCCACACATTATATACATTTAAAATGCTGACTGCTAGAAAACAAGATGATTGTTTTTAGCCCATGATTTTTAACTAGAAAGGAATTTTAAAATTTACCAAGCTTCTCTCCATTTACAGCTGAGACCCAGAAAGATAGACCTAAGATCAAACACTAAGTTAGAAAAGCCAGACCATGACATTTCTAATAAGTTTTTGTAACTTCCATACATATGTTTATATAAACAAAGGGCAATAAAAGAAAAAACAAAAACTAACAGTACCAGGATGCCCCATGGGCATCAAAAGAGAACCTAAATCTAATTTCAGCAAATTCCTCAAATTCAGACCTTAGCTATTCCTCGAGACAGCCAAGGATGCGTGCTGAGCACAGGTGAGACGGTTCTCCACCTGCCCCATGTGATTGTGCTGTGTCAGCCATGCACTGTGGGCATGTGTTCAGAGGCAGTGGAGCGAGAGCCCTGCCTGTGGACGTGCCCTCCACATATGTGCGCAGCACACGGGACCTGACGCTCTGCCCTATGACCAGACCTCAGAATCTACACTATTGGTGATGAGCCTACAACACGTGTGCAGCAGCAGGCTGTTTTTCTTTTCTTTTCTTTTTTGGTACTGGGGATCGAACTCAGGACGTTGCACTTGTGAGGCAGGCACGGTGCCACTGAGCTAAATCCCTGGCCCTGGGCTGTCTGTTATCACTGAAAGCTCTAAAAGGTTCGTCATCACTGACCTAGACTCTCATTTTTTTCTCACAAAAGGCCAAAGAAACTCATGATTCTCCAATAACAGGATGGGATAATTTTTTTAAAAGACGAGGTACTAATTAAAGCGAGAACAAGTAAAGCAACTACAGAGTTAATACATTCTTTGACTCTTTATAAGAAATGTACTAAATACGGAAATGAAGGGCATTAGAAGGGGGCAGAGTAAGAAATGTGAGTGCTCCCCTGGGTCCACAAGTATGCAGATGACTGCTACCGAGGATCAGAGGAGACTGGCAAGACTGGAGCAGGATCCTTTCCTTCAAAAATTCTTAGCTCACTGTGTACACAACACTGGAATCAGCTCCATCACCAAAGAACCTTTGGCTGAACTTACAGTAAATACCTCCCAAATTCCAATGGTTAAAAATTGAGAAGTTTGGTTTTTACATGTATTTTCCCACTTCAAGTAAGGCAGAATGTATAATTGTGATGCCTACCTGAGATGTCAGGAAATATCTGTTCCATGTAAAAAAGAAAGAAAGAAGCAACACTGACTGAGGCTGGGCTGTCCTGGGAAGGGAAAGAGCACCACTAGACATGTGTGGCCTGGAAGCCTCAGTGAGGCTGGGACACAGAGCACTGAACACCACTGGTTCCTGCTCTCCACCTGAGCCGCAGCGCCCCAAGTGTAGAGGCTGCCCCACACAATGCAGCCGCGCTCAGCTCAGGCCCATGGTCCTGACTGTCAGCGGCTCAGCTATGAAATCAGAGCTCAAACCACTGTGACCCCACTTGGACGGCTCCTTCCACACTGAACTCGGCACTGACCTCAGAGTCCATCCCTTGCATCTCGTTCTTCTCAAGCTGAAACTGCACGAAGTCATCAATGACATGGAAGAGCTCAGGAGAAACAGCTTTGAAGTACTTGTGGTAGTCGTACTTCACAGCCAGGGACGCGAAGATGGTGTTGTTGACCAGAGCGGAGCGCAGGTCGGTCAGGACCCCGGGTGAGTGCTGCCGTGGGTCTTCATAAAGGTGCTTGGTTATGAGGTAGTCCAAGATCGCATCTCCCAGGAATTCCAAGCGCTGGTAACAATCTGCACGAGGGAGGGTCCAAAGCAGAGTTAGCCTGTGCAACATGCACACACTGCCCATATACGAAACTAACATGAGGTTCTGATCCCCAGGCCCATTTTAAAGTTCTCTACCTAAGATCATTTTCACAGATCTTCCTCAATGGAAAAATTACTTGACATATCATACTTCTTAAAGCCTCCATAAATTAAATTTTAATGCCAATTTAAAGCCAATTTCTTTAAAATAAACTGGGGTTGGGGTCAGGAATATAGCTCAATGGTGCTGCACCTGCCTGGCAAGCGCAAGGTCCTGAGTTTGATCCCTGGTTCCATAAATAAATAAAATAAACTGGGGCCATAAAAATAATCAAGTGGCCAAAAGATGAATGTTTATTAAGAACAAAAGCCCTTTGCTAGGTGCAGTCACTGTCCTAGGTGTCACTCTGTGGAGTCTCCACCACACGCTGCCTCACCGGCACTCAAATGTGGCAGTTAAGTGACAGCACCCCTCACCACTCCTGAGTTACATGTGGTACACGGGAGGACCACTAGGAAAAGACTACCCTCTTCTCAACCTGAACTAGAAATGCTGACTCTGACAAAACCCAATAAAGAGCTGAGGAAGTTAGCAAAGGCCTTAGGCAAAAATGGTTGTCAAAATGTGAGATTCTCAATGCTAACCAGTATTACCGATTTTCTCACAGCGGCTAGAAGAATCCATCCTGCTGAGAAAACTGAGGCCGGGAAGACGTGATTTTCCCAGATTCTCAGACTACCCCCCGAGTTAAGAGGCAAGGGCTCCACCGGCTAGAATCCAGGCCTTATGACTCCCAGAAATGTGTGGAAAGCCATCTATCCTGTCTTCTTCTGACAGAAAATCAGGCTTTCTCATCCAGAATCAGAAAAGTTTTCACTTTTTGGTTTTATATTAAGCAGATCACCTGAACCTATAGTATTCTTTTTGTTATACATACTATACACTTCATACTTTTCTTTGATATTTTGGATTTAAGTACTTACTACTCTTGTACAGAAAGCAAAATATAAACTTTATCTGTGTTTCAGGCTCATTTCTGTTTTGGGGACTCACTCCCCTTCTATTCTTATAGATTAGGGGCTTATTAAATAAAACAGGAGAAAGATCACAGAGCACAATGAAAAGTAGATGACAGTGGAGTCAGCAAGAGCACAATGAAACCTTCCTATGAAATGCTTTTTTTAATCTTGCCATCTTTAGATAAGAAAAGACCCTGAGAGGGATCCTTTTTGCCCAGAACAACAACAACAACAAAAAGGTATGGAAATACATGCAGAGTATATGAAAAAATCAAGAACCAAAAGCAGCACTGGACAGGCATCAGAAAGGTATTTGGGTAGGAGTAGATGGGAAAACACTGCAAAGTACTAAGGCCCAAGTTTTTCTTAACTATGCAGCATATAAAATGATATCTACACAAGTAAACAAGATCACTCTATTACCAACTGTCAAAGTTACAAAACAGTTATTACTCCCCAAAAGACAAAAAGAATAAAGACTTCTTTCTGTTTTCTGTTGCTTTCTCCCCCAACCATGCATATTAAGCATGAAGACTGCAATGCAGAAATTCTTTCCTTACAAGGGCTCTATAAGGCAATCAATACAAAGTCTCCTTTTCAGGGACAGCAGGATAGCCAGGGGCTCCTTACCAGTGATAGTGTTGTAGTGGTAGGAGGCATGGGTAAAAGCCTGCAGAAGGTAAGCCTTATTCTTGAATCTGTAGTTGATTTTCTTCTCAAAGTTTTCAAATCCTGATATAAGGTGAGTCAGGGTTTTATCTGCATCTGGATGGTCAAACATACACCTGGGTGGGATCTTCAAACAGCCGTATTCCAAGTCTTTCCATGCAGAGGAGCGTGAGCCAGCCGCAACCGCGGAGGCACAGCTCCCTGAAAGGCTCTTTTGTTGGCTGCTGAAATTCTCCAGAGCAGGGCACAGGGCCTTTTCCCGACCAGTCCTTTTAATTACCGGGAGCACCTTCAGCCCCAGTGAACAGAGGAAAAGCTGAGCAGCCCTCTCGCCACAGCTGGTTAAATAGCAGCCCAGCAGGGCTTCCACACAGTCCGCTATGCTTTTGTCAGCAATGCACTGCTCGGTGTGCAAGTCATAAGAAATGGACTGTTTTCCTGTGTCGACGCCACAGTTTTCTTCTGATGGATTCCAGAACCCCACCACAAAGTCATCCTCTTCAACAGCTTTGCTAGGATCCAGATAGCACATTGCATCCCAAGAGCTGTAGTCGAAATCCTCAAAGTCTGATGAAAATGGCATACTACCTAAGGAGGATTTTTTTGGCATTTTCCATTCATATGCAGAATCAGCAGTTGAAAAAGGAGAAAGAGAAATTTTCTTTACAAAAGCTCCTGATCCCATTAACATGTTATCGATAAACTTGATATGTTCCTGATCATACTCCAGGAAATCATCTTCATACTCAGCTTCCTCCTTTGGAGCCCTCCACATTAGGTCCTCTTCCTCCTCTTCCTCCTCCTCCTCTTCCTCCTCCTCTTCCTCCTCCTCTTCCTCCTCCTCATATTCGTCATCCAGTTTGCCATTAGCCAACATGCAGTCTTTTGTCTAAAACAAGGAATGGGGAAGGAGGGGAGACATAGCTGCTGTTTTTAAAAGGGTTTGAAACTCAGTAAAAGCAAGGGTTATGGATAATTTCAAATGACAACCACAAATACTAAAAGGCAACTTTAAAATCATGGCCATTTGTTTTCAATTAACATAAAATAAGTTATTTAATCATATAGACAAAGTAAAACATGTTCTCTGAATGTTCATTTTCTAAGTTATAAAACGACCTTTATTTAGTATGAAGTTATGTATTTTGAACATGGATATAAAGTTAAAATTAATGTCCACAATGTGAAGCTTCAACCAAGAAGCCTAACTCTGTCAGGACCCACAATGAAGGCACTCATGCTGATCACAGGGATATTACATTTGTCTGACGAGGTTTTAAAACATGGTGACCTGATTTTCAAATTAATAAAATGAAGTTCCAGATGTAGATAAAAGCATTATCTTTTTAATTAAGGGTATAATCGAACAACAGAAAGTATTTAAAAAATCTTCTAACACACCAAAAAAAAAAATACAGTAGGGTTTTATAATAAAGTTTTTCTCCCTACTTCCACTTCAAATCAAAGTACATTTGCTACAACATAGAACTAAACTGCTTTGCTAAAAAAATAAATGTGACCACTGAAGTAAGCTATGAATTTTGAGAAATTATGCTTTTCCCCTCTACTCTGAGCTATAATAATCAGGGCAACAGATTATAGCGTAACTGACAAAAATAGAAGAAAATTTAGACTAACATGAAACACAACAATCCAATTTCTGTCAAAAGATCCTTCCTAATTCCAATTTCTTTGGCAAAAGCTTATTTGTGAATGACAACCTTAATAATAGGCTAGGCTTCAGTGCTGATGTAACTTTTTGTAATGCTAGAAAGATGCCAAATTTCTGTTACACAATTTTCAAAAAACCAACAACAACAAAAATACCATTTTACTTTGGGGGAAAAGGCAGGAGGGCATGCTTCAATTCTGTAACAACTTTCCAGAGTATTCTGACAAAGTGTTTTTCAAACTGTCTGCCAAGCCTTTTTCTAAGTAATGCAAGTATTTCATTTTAAACCAGACTCAAAAGATGGAAACACTATATTTGTCTGAAAAGAAATAGCAGTAAGGCAACCCATACAATTATAACTATACATCTTTCAAAATTTTGTGTGTGTGTGTGGCAAAGTTTCACATTTATTAAAGGTAGGGGAAAAACAGGCTCTGTAGGGCAAGTTTGGGCCAAGTAAAAGTAGCAAAAAAATTTTTTAAACATACACCCTACAGCATAGGGTGGGCTATCATGAAGAGACACCACAGGCCACCTTTCAAACTTTTAAATTAAAAAAAATTTTTTGGAAGAATAAAGAACACCAAAAGAAATTATGGTGGCAGATCTCAAGGAACTAGTTCTTGTTAAAACCCCTACATTTTGGGCCAGGGATTTAGCTTGGTGGTTTTGCTACCTGCTGCACAAGCGCTAGGACCAGAGTTCGATCCCCAGTACCAAAAAAAAAAAAAAAAATCCCTACATTTTTTTCAAGGTAACACAAGATGGTTTTGACTAATGTTTGAACATTAGAAGAGGGCAAATTACAATTTAAAAATTCAGACTGAATAATTTAAGAATTAATCCTTATAGTTCTTCAATAAGATGCTGGTATAAGCTAAAATTGGCAACGCACAAAAACACAAAGAGCTGTCAGAAATCAACAGTGTGATCATGGGTAAAGTCCTTTGATGTCTCTAGGTTTCAGATATTTTATCTGCAAAACAGGAGGGTTCTACACCTCATGAGATGTTCCCTGAAAACATTTCAAACTTTTGCAGAAAAAATAATGGTGTGCAAGCCTTTTCTCTCAGAACAAGTCACCTTTCCATAAGAGTTAATACCACGCTCTCCTTCAGAGGCATTCTTATGCAAAGGTGTTGCCTATATCTATTTACTGCCGACCAGGAGGAAAGTGGCTAGCACAGGAAAAGCAGAAAGCAGAAAAACACACTGTAGCTTTCCAACACAATGCAAGGGCCCATTTCAATACTCATAAAATAGTGAATCAAGTCTGAACAGAATTTTTAATCTATTCCAAAAATCAAAATCCCAACTCATCAGAGACATTAAGGAAAATAACTTCATGCTTTATTATTTAAAAAAAACAAAAAAACCCTGACATGCCAATATCACCTTTATGCTGTAATTTTTTTTTTCGTACTGGGGATCCAACATGGGACCTTGCACTTTCGAGGCAGGCGGCAGAGCCACTGAGCTAAATCCCTGGCCCTATGCTACAATTTTTTAGTCAAATATATCATGAAACAGTATTTATAAAGAAGGACAAATGTTATTGAAATGCTTTTCATAGAAATGTTTTTCTAAAGCTCAAAACTTACACACTTTCGACTAAGGTTTTGTGTACTTATAAATTAATAACATGTAATTTTTGACCAAATTATGTTAAAACATTCTCTCTCTTTTTTTTTTGGTACCGGGGATCGAACTCGGGTCTTTGTGCTTGCAAGCAGGCGGTGAAACCACTGAGCTAAATCCCCGGCCCAAAACATTCTCTTAATATCTTTCCATGTAAGTTTCATTTTTGCAAAAAGCCAAATAGTATATGAATTTAAAATGTGCTCAACAAACAAATACAAATACTTAATCTAGGATCTACAGGTCAAAAAGAAGGTATGAAGAGTATAATATAACCTGTGGGGAAAATGGTGTCATCATTGTCAGCCTAAAAGTAAAACTGAAGTAACACAAGCCAACTATCAATAATGTAAAATAAATGTGGGAAGCAAAGCCCCACGAAAGCCCAAAAGATGGTCCGGAATTTGGAAGCAGCGCTAGATCTTCCAGCCCCCCACTCACTGGTCCGCAGCAGCGTGTGCAGTGCAGAGGCCCCCAGCTGCCCTCTGCTGGCCTTCAGGACAAGACAAAGGGAAGCAGCTGGTGCTAATATGTGGAGTTTTCTGAAATCACTGGCAAGACTTAAATGATTTCCAGAAGACTACAACCTGAAGGGAGATGATTTTTTTTAAGTTCACAAGAGGAAAAATACTCCTGAGAAACCCTGAACTAGTTTTACTGAAATTAATTATTTCAGCACAGCTCAGAGATTGTAGGTCACGGAAAAGTCCCTTCACTGAGCGGAGACAGGGATCTGTGGTAAACGGTAATACCTAACAGTAAAGTGAGACTAAGGTTTCCCTTTTTCCCAAGTCAAAACCATAACCAAGTTTTCTGTCTTTCGAAAAGGAAGGTAGAAACAGAAACTGTCCTCCATCAAAACTATACTACTGGTATTTCTACATTCACAGAAGACAGTTTATTTAAAGAAATTAATTTACTATATCAAATATCTGCTCTATTGTAGGTATTTGTAGATGCCATGGAAAGAAAACAGTCTCCAGCTCACCAGAAACTAAATGCCTCCCAGTTACCAAAAACTTACCATTTCATCTTTTTCCCATTTATCAGTGTTACTTTTGTCTTGATTTACTACATAACCAGGAGGAAGCCAATTCACAGGGGGATCAAATATTGACACCACCATGCGGCTGGGCAGTCCCTTCTTTTTGCCAAGGCGATAGAGATTACAGTTGCTGACCTTTGGCAGAAAAGATTCATTAAACACATCCATAAACGATCACTGCTGGAAATCCTACAAGGCATGTTAACATATTCTAAGCTAAATGTCCTACATTATTATGACTGTTCACCACACAGTTTTTCTACCTACTTACAAGAGGAAAAGAATTTTAGATTCCCAAGTATTCTACATCCTTTTGTAAATATTTCTAAATATAAAATGCAGTCTAAAAGAATCTAATGTATCTAATTATGCAAACTTCTTATAAATCAAATGAAATGGTTTAATGTCAAAGTTTTAAAAACACAATTTAATGATATAAAATGCAACATGCTAATTGAACCTATCAGAGTACAAAAGATTACATTAAAAAATTCAGGATGTCACATTATCCTCAATGAATTAAGGGGGAAATGCCATCAACCATAGTTACAAAGTAGAAACTGGCGTTGCACAGAGCTAAAATCATGTTATATTCCTAGAATCTAAGGCACAGATGCAATTTTAACTAACATTTTCTCAAACAGTATTCCTTTGTTTTGGATGGCATTTGGAGACACTTCTGTTCAATCATTTTAAAATGAGCAAAGGTAATAAAGAACACTTGTTTATTCATGTCAATCAGCTTTATTGTCCACCTTCTGGTCTATTTGCTTTTCCTGGGCTGTCTTTATCTCTTCCCTAATTTGCTCAGATCACTGCATTTTTGTCTAGTTTCTACTTGGAGATGAGGGTTTAGAGTTGTTGATCACATTTCCATCTTCTAAAAATTTGCTACTGGAGTATTTCATGAGCTCTTTTCCACATAACTCAACTATTACTTAGCACCCGCTGCTGAGCGGCACTTGGCCAGGCAGCCCCAAGGGACAGTCAGAGGGACAAGGAGCAGCCCTTGCAAAGCACACAGAGCTGTGAGGGAAGGGTTGCTAGGCCTGAGCACTGAAGCACTTTCCCTACAGTCTAAAATGCAACTGCTCAAATAAATGTTACTTCCCTACTATGCTACTCTTCCATACCAGGAGAGTAAAGCAGCACAAAAGGATGATGTGCAATGAGGACACTGAATTGTGGTTGGCAGGATGGAGAAGGGAGAAAGAAAAGGACTCAGGTATGAAGCCAAACTCAGGACAGGCAGAGTGTAACAGGTGGCAATGGGAGAAGGCTCACTGAGAAGGACCATGAGCGCGGGCCCAGGACTGGAGCCTATGTGGGCTCTCGAAGGGAGCAGCAGAGCTGCAGCCTGCAAAAGACCTGCCAAGGGGGTGTCCTGACCAGCCCTAACGCCAGAGTCCTTCTGTGGGAAACCAGGAATCAAAGGATTCTAAAGCACATGAATAATGTATGAATTTTTACAACATAAAATAACTCCTTTCTTTCTTAATGAAGTGTACTATTTCTTACTTCACACTCTCAGGCCTTGATATTTTCTTCCTGCAAACACACCTTGAAAATTTCATTTGTCCTCGGTGCTTCAACTATCACTCTTATGAATACTACTCTCCAAAATGTTTGTGAGTCCTAAACCCTTGATTATCTGAACATTCCCACTGCACAGTCCATAAGGTCCGAAACCCCAAATCTTAACCGACTTTCCACATCTTCCCCTGCCCGCTCACAAAGCACTGCCTCTGTGCCCAGCTTCCCAGCTGCTCCAGTTGTTATCTGGGCATCACCAGGCTCCCTCAAGCACCCAGAGGAAGCAGCACAAGATGGGGGGCGGGTACAGAGTGGTCTCTGGTCTTAGACACACTGACTATCCTGGCCCCGCAGGATGACCTTACACAGCTAATCACACTCTCTAGGGATCAGTTTCCTCATCTGCAAAACAAGGACATGTTAGCTGCCTTTCAGAGGCTTGTGGAGAAGATTATGCAAGATAACATTTCTAAAATGCTGTGCCCCGCCTCGTGTTAAATACCAGAAACAGCATAATATAGTGAAAAGATAGTGAAAGACAAGGTCTCCAAAGCCAGACTGGGCTGGATCCCAGCTCTGGCCCTTACATACTATGTGCCTTTGAGCCAAATGAACCTCTCCTGCCTCATGGTCCTTATCTATAAAATGGGGACAATAAAAGTATACAACCCTCCAAATTATAATAACTTAATTAGGCAAGATAGAAATAACTAGTTGGGTCTGGCAGAATAAGCCATTTGTGTTAGCTAAATTTATTATTTCTTCTGAAATTATCACTCACCTCATCCCTTCCTCACTATCAAAACTCTAGGTCAATCCCATTTTCTGCTCCTGCTTTTGATTTTGTTCTGTTTTCCAACCCACATTACATTCTGCTACAAGGTTAGTCATTTCAAACTATCACTTTATTAACAAAATCCCTTTGTACAATGTCTACAGTGTACAGACTACATGCACACTTAGCCCCCAAGGCCAGCCACCATGGGCTACATGAGTTAACACCCCCAGCCCCTGGCCCCCAGCCTTTTCAAGTTTTAGCGAAGCAATTTCCAATCTTCCAGCAACCATCACCTTGATCCACTGAGTGAGCTAACTTGCTCTGTCGTTCGGTCTGCTCATTGTGGCTCTGTACTGTGAATTTACCTTTTGCACTAATGCCTCCTTGCCTGACTCACATGTGAGAGTCTTTTTGAGCAGCTCTGTAAGCTTTTTAAGTTATTCACCAAGGAGGCCCATGTCACCTTGTGATACCTGTCTTATCATCATTTACATATTTTGCCTTAACTACTCTCTTCTACATTAAGTTTAAGAACGAGTCCTACCTTGGGCCTATTGGGCAGTTACTCAGAACTCCACCATCACTCTGTACTCTAGCATTAACTGAGTTCTGTGAAGCCTGTTCTTTTTCCTCTGCATGCTCCATGCAACTTTGCAGAAGAGCTCCTTGGAGGAAGAACTTGTCTTACATGTGGACACCTGTGTGCCAAAATGCACCCTTCCAAGCAAAAGTTTAACCCTCCTGGGATAAAGCATGAGCCCCTTGAACTGACTGCAATGCCTTGATTGCAATGCCTAGATCTTCCTGTCAGGATCTAGGAGGTACAAACACTTGCACAAATGGGCACATATGAACTAAACTTCTTTAATAAGGCACATACAAATGAGTTAAGCCCCAAACCTGAGTGTGTCACCATCACAAAACACTCAAGTTACCTGCTGGCTGGTCCTTCAGATGGCCTTCAGCTGGCCCTGGCGGAACAGTGGAGCAATCTCTGGGAAACACTTCCCCATCCTCTGAAGTTCCCCAACATTTTAAAACACTCTCAGGCACAATGAAGAGTTATCTGCTTAAAATAAGAAATCATGGCTTACCTTTTTGCTTCTCATGTATGAAAGGCGGCCCTCATGAGCATCAGGGTAAGTGCAAAATAGATATGTGGTGATGGCGTGCTTTAAAAAGGAGTCACCAAGCATTTCAAGCCGCTCCAGGTTGAACCCATCACTAGCATTGGACAAGGTCAAAGCCTGAAGAATCAGTCCAGGATTGGGGCCAAGAGTCCTTGAGGAGTAGCCAAGAGAAGGGCTCTGCTCAGAATCCATCCTGTCCTTGAGCGATTGAAAAGCATCTGTTGTACCAGGCATGGCAGCCATCTCGGGACTTCCATCTGAGGTAGATTTGTTAGCATTTCCATCAAGGTATTTATTACTCAGTAGAGTACATTCATCGCTGGGCTTAGGCTGGTTCTCATAATTGTATAAATTCTGAATGGGATATGAGGTAGTTGGGTGCACAGGTATTTCCTGCTTGTAGTAATTCAGCTGATTTCCTTGGCAAAAGTCTCTGTTAGCTAAATCGTAACTGCCATTAGCAAGATTTTTATTGTAAGAAAAACCATTAATTGCTGTAAGATCTGTTGAAACTTCAATTTGGAGCTTACCAGATGACTCGCTGAGTAACGTTCTGCAGTTCACAGACATTTGGTCATGAATTTCTAAGGAGGTTCTATTAGCACCTTGATGTGCAGCATTTTCAGGGATTACAATTGTGCTATGCTTACAGTAATTATCATTTTCAGCCAAAGAGGAATTAGAAATTGAGATGAAAGATTTGCTGTCAATAGATTTTTTCCACCCGAAGTCTAAATTAGGGTATCTGCAAAGACATTTTTACAGACTTCATCAGATCTTTAAAAAGGACTCGGCTCAGAGAGTCACAGCAACCTGAATTTTTAAAAAATATGTAGAGAACGCTATAAAAATATACCTACTTTAGGAGAGAAACAAGTTTCCAAACCATACCTGATCACTCTACTGCTTTAACACATTTATGACAGGCCCGTAATTCTTATGTCTTGCTTGGCTTTGAACCACTGGTGATACATACCTGACTGTCCCACTGGGTGACACGGGCCAGTCATGCATATATCAGTGGCAGTCAAGTCTATGGGGAGGTGTTAATCCTTGCCCTAGAGCACAGCACAGTAATTGAGAAGATCAGAGAGCCCAGAGGTAGCCTTTGGGGTCTGGATCCCAGAGGTCAAGGACAGAACCGCATGCCTGAATAACCAGGAAAGCAACTTTGGACAACTGACAGAGCCTCTCAGTGCCTAAGCTTCTGCACTTGGAAACATGGCTAAGGATCCTAACTAAGGTCCTGGGACCATCCCAGGCTACATCATTTCAAATAGAGTCTGGTGCTGTAGTAAGTATTTAATAAATACAACTGTGATTTATCAATATTTAAAGTTGTTTCACTCCCTAGAATCGTCTGATTGTCTACTAGACAACCAAAGTTAATTTGAGTGATTAAACCAAAAATTTCTCTGGAATGGAGACTTATTACTTAATAAGAAAAAATAATGAGGACAAAAAATACACTGAGGCAAGAAACTGCTTATTAATATATAGCTTTTTTTTTTTTTTGTACCAGGGATCGAACTCAGGCCCTTGTGCTTGCGAGGCAGGCAGCAGAACCACTGAGCTAAATCCCCGGCCCTATATTTAGTTTTTTAAAACAAGAAGCAGCCTCAACTCTTGGTACTCTCACTTCAGTGTCACCTCTGAGAAGAAATGATAACTGGTATGTGAGGAGTGCACCCCCTTGTAACTTCCGAGAACAGAAGGCTCAATGACTGAATGTGCAGATTTTCACGTAGGAGTCAAACAATAATTTTTTTTCATGTATTAGATGCCCATGTTTTCTTCTTACTCTTTGAAGAAATATTTTTATATGAAATTATGATTTTTAACTTAATTCTGTTCTGTTGCAAATGGGATCTCATGACCCATGTTCCCTCTGGCCAGCAGCACAGGCATACCTAAAATCTGCAGGAAGTGACCTGACTCCCACACCAGCGTCACTGGCTGTCTGGGCTCTCAGCTCCTCTGCAGTCAAAAGGCAGTGAAGGCGATAAAGTATGCTGGGGAGACAAACTGCTTTTCTCCACAGTGATGCTGGAATTGGATGGATAGCACAGAGTTCTGGAACCAGTATCTTTGAGTAAGGAAAAAAGTAGGTAGGTAAACATAAAGCACATACACAAAGAATAAAAAAAGAAAAAGACCAATTTCACTACTGGATAAAAATGAAAGTCATAAATGCTAGTAAAATCTAATTTTCTTTGGTACCGGGGATTGAACTCTGGTCCTTGCACTTGTACAGCAGGGAGCGAATCCACTAAGCTAAATCCCTGGCAGTAAAATCTAATTTAAAAAAAAAATTTTTTAAGCCAGGTATGGTAGCACATGTCTGTAATTCCAGCTACTTGGAAGGCTGAAGCAGAAAGACTGCCAAGTTTGAGGCCAACCTGGACAAGACCTGAGACAGATCTCAAAATTAAAAAAGAAAAATTTTTAAAGAGCTGTCAATGTAGCTCAGTGCTCCCTGATTCAGTCTCTATTACTGAAAAAAAAAGTTTTAAAATAATCCTTTAAATCCAAATGGGACTTAGGCTAAGACTTATGAGGGTGATTCCATGATACAATTATAACAATGAACCAACGGTAAAAGCAAAACTCTCAATACTTGCTAAAAAGGGCATTCAAATAAGATTCAGTAAGTAATATTGATTAAAATAAAACAAAATGGGGCCGGGGATTTAGCTCAGTGGTTTCGCTGCCGGCTGCGCAAATGCAAGGATCCGAGTTCAATCCCCAGTACCAAAAAATAAAATAAAATAAAACAAAACAAAATGTAAGAGTTAGATAACTTCCTAAATATTCACACATCTCTCAGCTAACCTGACGATAAAAAACTAAAACTTATCTTTAAAAATACTAAGTTACGCTAGGAACAACTCATTACCTGTTTATTCTGCAGGCTTTCCCATTTGGCTTTCCTCTTCTCAGCACTGCTTAGAGGGAGTGCTTTCCCCTTCTGATTCAAATGTCGAGGTGTCAAAAGATTAAGTCTGTAAGAATTTCAAAACAATTTTACCAAACAGATAAAATATGCTCTCACAATGGTCTTCCAACTTCAATGTGCCTACGAATCACCTAAAGAGCTAATCTAAACTGCAGACTTGTAAACTAGCCTTTGGACAATCTTTGCACAAAGGTCCCTCGAGTGTAGAGTCCAGGAGTGGCCAGGGGCACAGTGACCCTCTGCAAGCCACTGCAACCCTCAGGAGGAAAGCCTCAAGTGGGATCTAAGTGCCATTTCTGAAGCTCTTACCTGGAAGATGTGTGGTCCACATCTAGCAGTGGCTGGTTGAGATTTGTCAGGTCAAGGTTATACTTTGTTTTATAATATTCTGCAAAAGTTTCATACTCAGGGGAAGGAAATTTACTGAGTGGGGTAAGATCAGTGTACACATCAGCTACATAAAATCGATGAGGCTGATCAAAATTACGGTATCTAAAAAAAGAAAAAACAATCAGTTGCTTTTTTGTTTAAATCCACTATTCTCAAAACACAATTGTCTTAATATGGAAACAAAAATTATGACTAAGAATTCAAAAAGCAACAGCTAATAACATTAATGAAAATTATAATTCCAAGACACATTTCAAGTGTATTTGAGATCTAAGAACTATAAAGCTTTATCAAGTAAAAACTGACTTTCTAACTATCTATGAGAGTTCTAACTATGTGAGAATTTTAAATGGCACCTTCAAATATCTACTTTAACAATGGAGATTTTAATTAGAAAGACTATCAACAGATTATCTGAATTTCACATACACACACACAAAAACCCTTGACCTGCAGAGCTTTAGGCTTGGTTTTTAAACAAGTAAACCAGAGTAAACATGCCCACCATGAAAGATACCTGCTTCCCCTATACGTGCTACAGTTACAGTTCACATACACTCCCATGCGAACATGTATCTTCTGAAACACAGCATCACCATCATTTTCCTTCTCATTTAAATAAATACCTACCTTGGAATGATAACTGCATCTTGGTAATCTTCTAATTTAAAAACAAACGGTGTTTCCTTTGAATACTTTGTACTGGGAATGCCTATGCGAGCTTCAGATTTCTCAATATCTTCCATAAATTTAAAGTCAATGTCCAAAGTGCTGGAGTCATTAACTTAGGGAAGAAAAAGGCTCTTTAGCTGGTTAAAATATAGTACAGATAAAACTCTTATTCAAGTCATACACTACCACATGTATCTAATTTAGAGTTACTTCCACATATAGTAAGCTAACTTACCAAGGAAACACTTCATTTTTAAGTTACAATAAAAGTTCTTTAAAGTCTGGGTCTTTCTTACCAACATTAAGAGGTAGAACACAGTATGCTGAATCAGCGTCTGTAGGTTTAAATTCTAGTGCAGGTTTTTCAAGCCGAAGAATATGTGAGAATATATACTGGTGAAGTCTTGTAATCAACTCAAGCATTTGCAGAGACAGTGTGAAGCCAGATTTCTTCAACTCAATGGATATGGTAACTTCTCCAGAGCGTGTGTATACAGGAAAGTGCGGAATCTTAGCAAAAAGAAAAGCAACCCTTAACATGCACAGCTATTTTATTCCATTACAATTAACTTCACAAGAGAATAATGTTTTCTATGAGGAGAGTAAAAGAGACACTTCAAACTTTAAGTATTAAATACTGTGAGGTAACAAAGGCACTTACTGCTAGATTTCCACCTTTTTCTTAAAAAAAAAAAAAAAGGCTAAAACCATGATATCTTCAACATCAACAGTCATTAGGAAGGGACTACCTGAGGTATGGGTTTGGCTGTCAGTATCCCAAAGCATCTCGTGGTATCTTCCGGGGGATAGAGCTTCCGCCTTCTGAAGTTGAGCTCATCGGGTAATGGAGTAGTTAAGACCATTCCTATCACATATAGGTAACAGGGCTGATTGGGTTTGGGATAACTGTCCCTTAAACACTCTGGAATCTAGAGTTGGAAAGAAAAATTAAGTATCATGTTCAAGGACAAATGGCCACTATTCTAGATATTATCAAAAAAAGAAATTTATTCCTAGCTGTACTTAAAGCTGATTTAAAAAGCTTTAAAAAAAAAAAAAAAAAAGAACCTCTCAGGGAACAAGACCTCTCAACTATTCAGCTCTGCTGGGTAAGTCAACATTCTCAGGCCTGGGTTACACAGTTGTCCAAGTCTATACATTATAATACACTGTTCCATATATATATAGATACAGATATAGATGAATATAAATAAAATAACAAGATAATTGAACATGCCAGAGTATTTTTAAAAATAATACTTTTTTAAAAAATCACACATAATCCTATCACTCAAAGATAACCTTTAACGGACTGGATAAAGAAGATGTGGTTTTTTTAATATATAAATGGAGTACTACTCAGCCATAAAGAAGGAGAAACTAGAGACATTTATAGCTAAGTGGATGCACATTGAGGCCATACTCTTAAGTGAAATAAATTGGACACACATATGTAAATACTGAATAGTTTCCCTGGTGTGAAATACTGAAAGTGTAAATAAGAATCAAAATGTATAATCGATATTGTGAAATACAAAGAAAATGTCTAAAGGAGTAGGGGAAGTGG
>NW_004624734.1:7627101-7665841 GCF_000247695.1 Heterocephalus glaber
GATACATCATGTAAAGGTACAAGATCCCAATGATGAATGTAACTGTATTTTATACCTAAAATGTACCAATAAACTTAATGAAAAAAAAAAGACAACCTTTCACAATCAGTTACATTATTTAGCTTTTTTCTATGTATAAATGCCTGTAAAGATAAACATTTTCATATTCTTCAATAAAAAAGACTCATACAACAGACTGGTGTGTACACACATGCAAAATAATCTGATTTTCATCCCCAGTTACAATGAAATACCTCTCATTGAATCAATATCATCATATTTCACGGCTATCTCATTACATGATTGAGCCATAATTAAATTATCTCAGATTGTTTCTAAGCTTTCAATATTAACACAACTTTACAGATTAAGATCTATCAGTTTCTGAGAGTCAGTTATAAATCATTGCATCTGTAGTCAAAAGATATAGAAATACTGTCCAAGAGACCACAGATAACACAGAACGTGCCTATTAGTTACACTATGGTACCTCTCAAAATACTTATCATTAGCGGCCTTAATCATATGAAACTAGCCCAATAGAAAAATTGGGTATGAAGGAAACAAGCATTACACAAAAGTAGCTAACAGTCATGATTTTTGAAAAACCAGTATGATTTTGAGTCTTGAAAATGCTTAGCTAGATATAATTTTTGAAGTGTAAAAACTCAGTAACAACTGCAAACACAAAAGAACTATACATATAGCTAAGACCAAAATACACAGCAAAATTCCCTATTTTTGGGGGATTCTTATGAGATGAAAATACTATAGTAGCAAATATTTGATATTTCAGTCAAATAAGGTATAACGAGAAGTCAGTTTCAGGAATGTTTAAGAGTGTGAACCCCGCTAGGATTCCACTGAATAACCTCAGCTCTTAGTGGCCCTCGGCCAAACTGGTGACTCACATCTGTGCTTCCACCTTCCCAGGCACCACCACCTTGAGAAAACACTTCCACTTGCCTCCCTCTTGTTTCAGTGCCGATGGGAAGTAAGGCAATAATCACACCACTAAATTGAATCAAACAAAGAATGTCTCTTTGAATGATATAAACCATCAAAAATGAATATAAACCATCTAAAATGAAAGGGGCTAATCTGAGAGCAGCTGAGAATCAAGGAAATGCACCGAGATCCACAGAGTGGATAGCATTACAAGGATCTGGGAAACAACTACACAGAGGAAGTTAGATTTGATGCAGCAGGAAATAAAACAACTAGATTTTTATTCACTTCTAATCAATACTAACTGCTTTTGGGTAGCACTGCCTTCGTTTTGTGGAACCTGGTCTCCCTGGAACATTGGTCTCTTCTTCATCATGTAAATCAAGCTCTTCTTCATATTTAACAGTCTCTTTCCCAACTGGCATCAAATGTTCATCCAGTTCACCTAAGAAGTTTAGAAAGGGAGTTAATGCAAATAACCCAGACTTTGCCACTCTAATTCTAAGTAAATAACAGCACTAGTTTATGAAACAAGCAGAAAAGTAATAGAAACTTGTCATGTCACAGTAACCAGACATGAAACTTTAGGCAGAGTCTAGGGAGCAGGATGGCAAATCTTGTTCTCAGATTCAAAATAAAACATCTAGAAAGACTACAGACAGCATACAACACTAAACAAAAAGTCCATGGAAAATAAGTTCTCCCAATAAGTAAGAAGGAAAAGCAAAGGAAAAGGAGGAAAGAAAGGAAAGAAAAAAAAGAGAAAGTTTTATACTGAGAAACTAATAAACACAAATGTTTATGATGTATGATCCCATGGTTATCAGAAGTTAGTTACTGTAGTTTACCTGTTGGTTCATTCATTCATGTATGGTCCCACCCAATTATAACAATAGTAGGTATTTACCTCGAGATGATATATTTTTTTTACTAAGTCAAATATTGTATTCCTTAAATAATTTTTTCCTTTTTTCTTGGGCAGGGGGTGGGGTTCACTATGTAGTCTAGGCTGGCCTTAAACTCACTATGTAGCCCAGGCTACACTGGAATTCATAGTGATCCTCCTGCATCCTAGCCTCCTGAGTGCTAGAATTATGGGCATCTGCCACCATCCCTGGCCCTAAAACCTTTATATACAGCATTTAAAAAGGGTCATTAAAGGAGGCAAATGAATGGCAGTTGTTTATACTTAAGCTGCAGAGGATAAAGAGGTCTCACAACACTGCAGAGCCTTTGAGTTATGTAATATTTACATTTACACTCACCAAGCACACCAAGAGCAGAAGTTCACAGCCCTACAAACTCCTCAGACACCTGGAAAGTCCTTAATATGACTTTTTTTTTTTTTTTTTTTGGTACCGGGGATCGAACTTGGATCCTTGCGCTTGCGCAGCAGGCGGCGAAACCACTGAGCTAAATCTCCAGCCCATACTTTTTAAAAGCAACATTTATAATTTATTTTTTACATGTTTCTCAAGCACATTTACTTACCAATTTTGTGCAGTTTTTCACAGCAAATGAGAGCTACAACTCTTTCAGCCAATCGTACACAGCTCATTGGCGGGCCCTGAAAACAACAAAAAAACTTTTCCATCGCATCTCCAATGCTGTATTATCACTGACACATGAAACACCCACAGAACCTGTGCCCTAGTATCTCTAAAGCTCACTTTACCCAAAGGTATTTATTTTTAAAATGTCAGTAAGTTTTTAAAATTCCTAATACCTATATTCAAAATATCCATCTTTAAAAACACTGCCTTGTAAATAAGGTCATGACTACGATTTTACAATTTTGATAAATTTAAATAACAAAAAAGATAGATTATAACTATAACAAAGATTAATAGTACTAAGCTGCTTTCTGCGTGCAATAGAATTAGTCATAGAGTATTTCCAAGTCAGTGTTAAAATCAAGGAAAAAAATGAAATTTTACAAAAGGAAATTCTTGTTTTTTATTTTATTTATCTTTTTAACATTTTGCAGTACTAGGGTTTGGACTAAGAGCTCCACACATGCTAGACAAGACCTATACCACTGAGCTACACCCCAAGCCCAAAAGGCAGATTTCTGAGTAGTTGACAACATAACTAGAGTAGCCCAACTATATTTAATGAATACTTTTTCGCTGTTAGGCATTAAAATCACACCTCAATAATTCTACCAAAATTGTTCACATTAATAAGGAAAACTCAGAAGTCATCTAAGTCCAATTCTAGGAATCTATAAGTTATACAGTCTACTAAAAATTTGAACACATAGACTACAGAAGAGATTTACAAATAGTTTTAAAAATAGATTTTAAAATCAAATTTGTAACTTGTATGTCTAAGAGAAACTAGGAAAAACAAATCCATTAGTGACATACTTCAAGAGGTATAATCACTTTTTTTTCTAAACTTACAACAATGGAGGCTCGAAGAGGTGAATTAATCGGCAGATAAAGAGTTGAATAAAATGTACCATCCGGCAACTCTTGGGTTCTACACTTGGGAGCTAGATGAGTAAACGGATCGCTTGGTAACCTAGCACAGTATCTGTAAAGAAACAGAAATTCTGACTGAATCTACACATGAGAAAAAGATGGAAAAATCTGTACTGATATTCACAGCCTAAAGCTTGTTTCTTATGTTCTCTTCCCCTCCACTAGATTGACAATTGTACATGGAGTATGTACTTCACCGCTTCCAACTTGCAGTAAGACAGAACTGAGCACTTGAAGTTGCTATGTCCGACTCCAAAATAACCTTTTAACTTACACTGACTATTCAATTTCAATAGCTGTGTCTAGTGTCACCATACTGCATAGTGCAGAGTACTGTTTTGAATCCATGAAAAGACTACACTGCCAGTGTTTATGCCTTAATAACTTCACACTTGCCACAATCATCAGGACATGTGTAAAGCGAAGCATCAAGAGGCCAGAAGGACAGCCGCAGGTTGTCAGAACAAGAGCAACGGTGTGGATCAAGAAGCGAGCCAGGGAGAGCCAGGCCTGGGAGGGGTGGAGCTGGATGGGCAGCAGCCCTGTGAGGGGACAGCACGGCAACCAGGGGCCTGCAGAACAGGGAAACCAGCACACAGCGGCAAACAGAGCACGCAGTGCTTATTCTGAAGATGGTGAACCAGGCTTCTCATTAGAGGAAAAGAGAGAGAAATAAAACAGCAAATCTACAATGAACCTCTTAATGTCATACTAAAGTGTGTGGGACCAAAATACAGGTAATCAGACACAGAAGCAACTACAGACAGAAATGTGTACGGGGATGAAAGTAAGTATAGATGTGTGACAAATAAACTTTGTAGCTCTGTCCACTAAAAAGCCTGGCTGTGGTAATATACTAGCATTGGTTTCTATACATAACTTATTCTCCACTAAGAGCAACCAGGACCCCTTGAAAAAACTGCCAATGTCAAGGCTGAGGCAAGGAATGTATTCCAGTTGAGTTCAAAATGTCTTCTGCCACAACAAAACGAAGGTTTCAAGAATAATGGTGACATGCTAAAAAGACAGAAAAGCTAGCTTGAATGGGTTCCCACTGGGCAAACAGGATACAATTTTAACATGGAAATAAGTAATAAATGATAGTAACATTATAATGAAATAAAACAAGATCTATAAATTCACAGAGATAAAAAACAGTAAGAATAAATAAATGGAAAGGAAAAACCTTTTCCTTAACAGTAGAATGCCAACTAACAGGAATTAGAAAAAAATCACCATTTAGTAGCCATCATAATTACCATCAATTCAAAGAAGAGTACCAATGGCTATTATACCAATGAATCTACCAGGAAGAAGAGTAAGTTTCATGTAGTCTCAAAGTATCTTCCCATGAAATATTTACTAATTACAAAAGGGTAAATAAAAGGTAACTTTACAATATATAAAAATGACGATCTTATCAAGTGATCAATGTTACCACTACCAGTATGCACACAAAGCAGGACAAGAGGAACCCATCAGCACTTCAGTGGCACGCTGACCAAAATATATACACTGAGCTCAAAATGAAAGGCAGACTACAAAATGATCTCCAAAAGTTTCAAGGCCATTAAAGTCAGGGCAAGACCACAGGAGACTGGGGAGATGCCACAGAGGGGTGCAGTGCGTGATCCTGGACTGGATGCTTTCGCTACAGAGAACATTCTTGTGAATCCTGAGTGGTCTCTCTGGGGAAGGGTGTCTGAGTGTTCTTTGCAGTATTCTGGCAACATTTTAATTTCTGAAATTGTTTTAAAATAAAAGGCTGAAGAAAATCTTACACAGGTTCCTTTATTTTGCATCTGAATGAAATTTATCTTGATTTATAATCCAGTTTATGTCCCTGCTTTTCTTAGTTCTGTATCTGCTTTTCTTTAATTCTTAGAAATGTCACTATCAGAAAAAGTAAATTGAAACATATTCAAAAGTACAAATTAATTTATAATAATCTCACTTCATTACTAATGGAAAATTCAGTATTACCCAACATTTTTGGTGCAAAATAACAAATTCCATAATTCAGTAAAAAAAATGAGCATTATAAAATTAAATTAAATCCAATTAAATGAAGCATGTCATTGCATTAGCCTTGTTGATAGAGTCCTAAACATTTATTACTAAACAATCTTGCTTTTGCAAGGGAAAAAAAAATATCACAAAAGCTTTTCTTTTTTTTTTCATCAAAATACTGTAAGGCATAAAAGCAAAGGCTGTTTGATTGTAAAATGTAAACAACATAATACTTCCAGATTTATTACACTTAAATCTTGCGATATTCACAGGTTTCCACAGAAATGATCTGATAGCATACCTATTGATGTGTCCAATGGCCGTGTTGATTGTAACTCGGGGACCCCCGTCATCAGGCCTCAACACATACGGTGGGAAAACATCATCATCATCCACGACAGAATCAACGTCAGTCTCGCCAGTATCAACTGACTTGGAACATTTGTTTCTCAAGATCTGAACATTTTAAAACAGAACTGAGGATGAGAACAAATGTCTTCTTTGCCATGTTAGTTGTCTGCCTCTGCACCTACAGAAAAAGTTCTTTTGACATGACATACCCATTTTTCTGAAACATTTATCAAAACTCCACAATTACTTGCTACAAAAAACTTTTCCCACAGAATGCCTCCCAGCCCTAACACATGGAGATGTTAACCATTCAGTGTAGGTCTACGCTGCGCTGCATCACACATACATGTAATTCTTGAGGAAGGCTACTATGGCATTTTGTCTCTCTCTCCACAACTCAGTGTCTCTACACTGTCCATACTTAACATAATCCTGCCCAGACACCCTTTCCCAGGGATCCACATGACCATGTTCACAGCTAGTTTACTGGGACTTTCCAGTCACTTGTAAAACAGTGCCAGGTCTTGGTGATCACAACTTCCTTAAAATATACATACTTCATACCCCTGTCAAGACGAGACACTTCTCTGTGAATAAACTGTTTTTATCAACAAAATATGATTGAAAAATACAATGAATGTTTACATTTTTAAAAATTCATTACCAAAAAAAATCATTACAGTAAAAGACACTGTCATTAATTCCCTTCACAATACCCCCTCCTTCACTTCAAAAATATTTATCTCTTCGTTCTTTCCAGTTTCTGAAGCAGTTCTAGGAGTCTTCTCTTGTATCTTTTACGAGGTGTGACCAAAAATACAGAGAATGCAGCTAGAAAGTGGCATCCAACAGAAAGTAGGCCTATAAAAACATGACAGTGCACTCGCCCACCTTGCTCACTGGATCTCGCCCTGCGTGACTTCTAGCTCTTCCCCAAAGTCAAAATGACCACGAAAAGCAACAATTTAAAATCATTTGAGAATGCTGAGGCAGCCACAACAGTGCAACTAAAGACACTCACAAAGCAGAATTTAAAGAACTGCTGCAGAAAGCAGCCAGGACAGGATAAGTGTCTTCAAAGAGGGGGATATTTAATGGTAATGTGTCTTTTTCTGTGATGTTTCCATCACACCTCATATTCTATGTACACAAAGACTAACAAAGATACTAAGTTAACTTTTTGATCTTACCTTTTCAATAGCTTTGTAGGTTTTAAGGTCTTCTTCAAAACTTTTTATTTTGTCTGTATCTGCTAACATTATGTAATTAGAGATTGGTGCCCTTGCTCTTCCTTTAGACTGGACATAGGATCGATACTCTGTGGGCAAATCAAAACGAACCACCAAGTTGCATTTCGGTATATCAACACCTTCTTCTACAATACTTGTTGCAATTAGCAGGTTGGTCTCATGTGCTCGAAACTTCCTGAGTACCTGAAAAAAAATCCACCAAGAAAAGCAATTCTAAGAAATTTTCCAAAGAAAAGAATATAAAAATAAGTAACCATGGTTATTTCTGACAGATACCCTGAGCACACTAGATCTCTATGGTCAATCTAAACAAGATGACAGTATCACAGAAACCCCAGTGCACAGCCACATCAACACAGGAACTGTGATTTAATGACACGAATTTTCAACTAAATATGAATGGAAAATCAAAATGCCTATTTTACAGAAATACCAAAGCCACTAATCACAGAAAGCCTTCAGGTTGAAGGGGCTGGCTTCTTTAACAAACAGAAGTAGACCTAACCACCTATCCAAATGAATCCACTTCTGAAGTCCCACTGATACCCTGATCCTCCAGAATGAGAATGGATGCCTCTGAGACCCTACCAACCAACAGACCTCCAAACATTTCAAAACTCTATCATTAAAATCTCCAATTCACTTGGAATTAAAAATGACAAGCAGAGCATTGTTTATTTTTTAGCACCTACGAAAATTTTCAATTTAAGGAGTCAGAATTACTGAAATAAAGGGAAAGCTTTTTCACTTGAGATTGAAAATCACATCACTCCCCAATCCAAGATACAAGGTGACTGAAATAAATAGTGAATGTTAAAATTTTTTAAAATAATTATAATAGCTGGGCAAGGTGGCATATGCTTATCATTCCAGCACTTAAGAGACTGAGGCAGGAGGATCACTCCAAGTTTGAGACCAGCCGGGGCTACATAGTGAGTTCAAGGCTAGCCTGAACTGCATAGCGAAACCTTGACTCAAAAAAATAAAATAATTATAATAAAAGACACATTGCTATTAATATGCCTTAAAATATTCTCCTGCTCCTCACTTTGAACACATTCATCCCATCATTCTTGCCATTTTCTGAAGTACTTCTGGAAGTCCTCTTTTGTGGTTGTCTGTCTGAGGTATGGCTAAAAAATACAGTAAATGCTGTTGCCAAGTGCCATGGAATGAAAAAGCAGACTCCTAAAAACATTAAAATGTCGTCATCCATTTTATTCCCCAATCTGGCACCGTGTGACTTCTGGCACTTCCCCAAAGTCAAAATGACCATGAAGAGTAAATGTTTTGAACCCATTCGGGACATTGAGGGAGCCGCAACTGCACAACTAATGACACAAGAAAACGACTTCTAGAGCTGCTTAGGCAAGTGGCAAGAACAATGGGATAGTGCGTTTAAAGGAAGGGAGAGTACTATAAGGAGTTAACAACAGTGTGCCTTTTACTATAATAAATTTTTAAAAGTTTAAACATTCACCATATATTCCAATCATACCTTGTGAGTTAAGAAATAACATAAGCTGGTTTTCAGACAGATCTATAAGACTGGCTTATGCAATCCCTAAACCTGGACTATTATCGAAAAGTTTTAACAAAAATGTCTTTAGCAGAAATTATTCGGCTAAATTTAAGTTAAAGAACAAATTTTAATGAAAGGTTTTACTTGCAAGCCAGAACACTAAACTAGCTTTCAGCATTTTTCTAATGCTTCCTACACATAAGACATTAAAAATCATGAGAAAATTTAACTTAAAATCTATAAAATACAGTTTTTCAAAAAATATTCAACCCAGATAGGACTTTAAATGAAAAAGAAAATATATTCTAGGGAAAAAGATGTCAGCTTGTTTCATAACCACACAGAGTCTGCAGGAGTTACCATCACCCATGTTTCACGTTTCTATGAGATGTACAGTAGTTGTGTGACACCAATCCAATAAAGGGGAATGAACTAGCTGATGACAATTAAGACATAAAACTGATTTACCAGAGAGCTTCTCTAGTTCGAATTATGTAAATCACCACAGCCACCTCATAGGATAGTGGTCTACACATAAACAAGTACCCTATATTACAAAAGAAGAAACTGCCAGGGAGTGAGCTACACAGTGGGGAATCCCTGTGGGCTAAGTGTATCTGTGTGTGTTCTGACAAGTGCCACCATACAGTTACTGATGTTACCTCTTCCTGTTTTCTGAATTCTGCTTCCATCTGTTTGTTCCGAGGCTGATTCTTCCCAATACCATGTCCAGTTATAAAGTTGCTGCTGATATAAGCCAGCTCTGGGTCTTGTTTGCCAGCTTCCTTTATCAATCTAAGAAAATTATACACATTTGGAAGTTAAACAGTGCTGAGGGAAATACATTCAAGGTTTTGTTTCTAAGGTCTTCTTTAAAATAGAAATATATGCACACTATTTTTTGCAACACACCTAATGAAATAGTCTTAGTATTTTTCTTTCCACCTAGATCCAACAGAAATCACTGCCATGCTTCACCATATAGATCTGTGGACCAAGTCCTTGCAACACAAATACAAGGCTGATTTACACTGACAAATGAAACAGTCTCACTACCTCCAACTTCTGCTTTGGTGATGATGACCTAATAGAAACATGGCCCAGGGTAGGACAGAGAGACTGAGAAACACAGATCTTAGCTCAACATACTTCTCACACACTTGGCCTCAGCTGCCTCTATGCACCTTCCTCTGTGGCCGTGTTCACATGGAACAAGTCTGACACCAAGGGGTCTGTCACATTCCCCACCAGATGTGGTAAGAGTTCCAGCTGCACAAGAGACAGAAGAACAGCTGCTGTTTCTCCTCTTATCCAACAGCCTTTATTACTGGGAGCAGTGCTCTTGGAAAAGAAATGCCTCCTCATCTGAGAGGCAACACGTTCTGGTCCCCAGGCAGCAAAACAGGGTTCGGCATAGCAGCGTGCTGGACTTCAGCACAAACGACAGCAGTCCCCCCCCCGCCCCAATACAGAGTCACAAAAGAGAAGAGACCCCTGAGCTGCTGCCTCCTTCCTGCTTACTTCTCGTAGTAACACAAAGTGCTAGTAATGTAGAGCTGGCCTCCTGGCTAAGACACAGAAAAGAGCTACAAGACAGGACGGGGTCAGATTATGTGGGCACCGAAGGTTAACAGTTCGTGCTGCCATTGCAGCTATTCTGGAAATACATACATTCAAAAACTCAGCACACAGGATAAATGGTTCTACACCTGACATAAGTGACTCCATATGGTTCCTCTAAGCCATACTGCATAGCATAAATTCCTAATAGAAAATTACATTTTAAAGTCAAACCATTCTTTTAAATACATAGAACAGGCTAATATCAAAGAGCTGGGAGAATACGAGTGGCCATCTAAAATATCTCCTGCCTCCAATCAACAGAACACTGGCATATCTAGGCTAGCTGGAGAATCTGTTCTACAGCTCAAGTACTTAAAATGTCCAGAATCAGAAACTTCCTTATTATGTCTCAAGGTTTAATTATAATAAATGTTTGATGTAACAGAGAACAGCATTATATGCAAACAAACAGTATGCCCAAAAGCCTAAAAATCTGAAATAAATTACCTTAGAAATAACATGTACAGGAAAGAAGGGAAAGGAACAAATACGAGAAACGGAAAAAACAGAAACAAAATTTTTGTAAATAGGCAGGGGTGGAGAAATGGAGAGGCAGAGGAATGGAGAAAAAAATAAGAACCAAGATATAGCATGTAAAAGTACAAATTCCCAATGATGAACATCATCATACTGCATATCTAAAATGTATCAATAAACTTAATGAATACAAAACAAGAAATAACATGTACTTCCAAATCTTAGTTTATATAAGTATCATTTTGAATGTAAAAGAAGTTTCTAAAAACAATTTTAAGCCATTCTTAATTAAGCAAAGAATATACTTTGCCAAAATTACCCATATGGCAGGCTTCAATAGCTAAGAAATAAAAACACTAACAGTAATTTATTTCTCCTTAATGACAACCATGTCAAAACTGCAGAGAACAGAAGAGACATGACATGTATTTTTTTAAGTCCTGCAAGCAATAATTCAATGTTATACGCCTACGCTGGTAATATTTACAGAGGAAAATGATTTCTGTACTGCATAAATTTAACAGATGCTTAATCATGTCCCCAAAGCCACAGGATTCAGGGAAAACAAGTTTATCTGTTGTCCTCAAGAAGTTCAAACTAACACAAACTACTTAAAGATTTCCTGAGGTCATGAAATGGGTCAGAAATCATGTTTTGTTTTTTAACTTTTAAAGTGAGTTTATCAGAATTGTTCCACAAGCAAGCTATCTGATCAACTATACTGTTCCCCAGTGCACACAGGACTTCTCACACTGTTGGTAGTGAAGAGCAAGTTTTTACAAAATCTCTGATCAGAGACCAATTTTTGCAAAATTAAAGTGCCAACTTTATTTAGTAGATATAAAATTACTGTCAAACTGCTTATAAGAGTGTCTATACTTACTTTCAACCTATGTATGCAAGTTCCAGCAGAGGTAAGATCATATTATGTGGGTATATGCAAATGCCTCTCCCAAAATAGGAAATATGTAAATGAAAATTATTACTGAAACTTGAGATTTGACTAAACATGTTAGTTAATGCAGACAACTTTGAAATGAAAACTTCAAAGATACAAACATACCGTAGCTTTCTACAATGTACCTCAACTGTATTATCAATAGTGCCTCTAATAGTATCCCTTCTTACATTTCATTATCAATATGAGGAAACCAAATATAATTCCTCTATAATCTTACCAAAAAAAAAAAACCTTCGTGACAGGACAGTATACTGATACTGGATCCCCAAAATACGTCTACAAAGAACTTGAGAACTAGCATTTACTGTGTCAGGTGATTAAACACTCTTTTGTATATGTTGTCTTTCATTAACAAACCAATAAGAGTTAGAAATATCATTACTCTTTATGGATGCTGAGGCTTTAAAAAGTTAAATTTATAAAAAATAATTTATAAATCTCTACTAAGGTATGGGGGTAATAAAGCATCTCGTTACCAAATTTGAAAATACTCAAAAAGAATGAGGGTATGTCAAAGGAACACAGGAGCTAACTTCAAATAGTTTCCAATGGCCAATGATGAAACCAAATTGGGCAACAAAATAAATTAACACGGTACTGAATTATAATCTAAAGTTTAAAATAAACATGGCTCCATACTGACAAATACATGGTTAAATAACTATAAATAGAAAGGTAAACAGGACAAAAGAGACAAATTTCTCTTACAGGAGAATTCCAAACATATATGTGGATACATCCTTCTCCATCAAGTAGATTAGTCCTCCCTGCTAGGATGGGCTAGACTTGGAAATCTGCTTCCAAAGCATAGATTTAAGAAAAAGAAATAATACTTCACAATGCAGAAGTCAGGCAAACCCTATTATAACCAAATGATGTTTAACATCATCAATAATGTTTCATGTTTATATCATGAGGCCCAATATCAAGTGACCAGAAGGCATTTGACCTTCATAGTACTCTTCTACATCCTGTAACACTAGCCTAATCCTGAGAAAAACATCACTCAACTCAGAGGGACATTCTTTGAAATGCTTGACTAGTAGTACTCTCTAAGACTGCCAAGCGCATCAAAAATAAGAAAAGACAGAGAAACAGCTAAAGACACCAAAGGAGACTTGGGAGATATGATAATAATGTGATATAGTACCTGGAATTTAAAAGAGGACAACAGAAAAAATAGCAAAATCTAATAAAAGTCTGGAATTTAGTAAATAGCCATGTATCAATGTTAGTTTTCACAATGGTGATATGTAATGTTAACAATGGGGGAAAGTAGGTGAGGAGAATATGAGAACTCTCTGTACCTTCTTTTTAACTTTTCCACAAATCTAAATCATTCCAAAATTAAAAGATGTTAGGGGGAAAAAGGGGGAAGGATTAGCCAAGATGTGAACTCAGGTTTGTCCATTACCAATACCACACCACACCAGTAAATCACATGGTGAAAGGACTGAGAGCCATTTTCTGCCACTCTGCAGGGTCACAAACAGAACTGGTTTCTTCATCTGTAATATAGTAAGAACATCTACTTTCCTCCTTCACGGAGTGCTGTGAAAATTTTTCAGGTATACATAAAAGTGGCCTATAAATCCCTACGTAAGTTAAGAGCAAGGCTGTAAACACGAGGCTGAGCACCTTCCTACACTGCACTGAGAAGTAGCTGTGACTGATTTTTACTCAGGAGAACAGAAAACTACATGTGTACTGCCAGAGCATCTATTCCCATGAAACTTCACCAAAGGAGGGTTTTTCCTCCCATTAAGCTGACGGAAGGAAAGAATCTGGATTTCAGGAAGTTTTCCTAAGCTTATTAAAAAGCTTACTGGAACAAGACTTCTATTCTACATTTAATTAGCTGTTCATAAAATCAACCCTGAGACTGCTCTTGATTCACCCTATAACACTAAATTCCAGCCACATTTTCTGAAAGCTGATCACCATCTGATCCTTAAAGTCAATAGGAAGTAACTGATTGATTCTGGATAAACTTTTTCAAGCTAGTATTCCTGCAATGGAAACATAAATGCATGCAGATCAATTCCCAGTTACACAACAAAAGGGCAGGGCTGGGGGAGGAATAAATGCCTATTCTTCTCTCTAAGCCCCAGAAAATTTATTCAATCCTAAAATTATCCTATCTAGGGCAGGGAGCACATCCATAACTAGACTTAGACTGAGCCAGTGTTAAACTTTTTGACCCCCAAAATGCCTTCTCCCCATTTTAAGAAACAATTCCTTGTCAGTCAAGGTCCCTGGCTATGTCCTGGCCATCTTCCCACTGTAAAGCACCAGTTTCCAGGATTCTGTGACACCCAGGGGGATTATGATGGTAGAAGCAAATGGAAACTAGGAGTTAGGATATTAGGATTCTAAAACTGTCTCCACCACTTACTAGCAATTTAACATACAGAAAATCACTTCTCCTCCTGAGGCACTTTTTCTTTTTTATAAAAATAAGTGTGTTGGATTAGATAGTCAATGAGGCCCCTTTCCAACTTTAAACTTCTGATTTAAATGTAATTCAGTACCTGAAGTTATATACTTTATATTCATCAGAAGGTTCAGGCTCAATGACTATGAAAATTACCAGACTAAAAACTGCCAGATGACTGACTACCCTTGAGTACAATTTCTCATTACGCAAAAAATCTTAAAACCTCTAAACATTTACAAGCAGTTAAAGAAAAAAAAAAAACTACCTCAGGAAACAAAGCTTAATTTTTCCTCAGAGATCACTACTTGCAGAAAAGGCTTCTTAGAGATCAATTTTGGTCAATTAATGGATCTCCTAGAAAAGTAGATTGTCTTAAGCACAAAATAAGGTCCCTATTTTGGCAGAAATAGGTCCACAACCCAAAAGGACCATACGTTAAGTGATCATTTGACACAAATTTAAACTAGAGCTCTTTGGCTAAGTCTCTCATCAGTAAAAAATTAACCTTTAGTGAAAAAGGGAAAGAGACTGGAATCTACAACCTAACATACAGATTCATTGTCACATTTACTCATTCTCAGAACTCACTGAACTCGTTTCTTCCAATTCAGAAAATTTTATTATATAGTCTGTAAATCCAAATTATAAATCCAGTTATTCTACCAGAAATACCTTTTCTTTTTTTTTGGTACCGGGGATTGAACTTGGGACCTTGCGTTTGCAAGGCAGGTGGCAGAACCACAGAGCTAAATCCCTGGCCCAAATCCAGTTATTCTAAACTTTCCCATCACAGCCCCCAAACTGGAAAAAGTCTTTCCTCTGCTCTCAGACCACAACAAGCAACAAAGAAAACTTCTGAAACCTCAAAAAGGTGTGAGGATTTTCCCCACAAGCAGCCAACCCTGTGGCAGTGGACACCAGCCGGCTGGATGTTCTCTAATTTAATTCCGTTCTGACACTATCTACCTAGAGGTGTCATTAGATCCTACAGGTTGTGAGCTTCAGCCCTCAAGACTACTCCTTGAGTTCAGGTGCTATTTTAAGCCCTAAGCTGCAGTATCTGTTTGTCCCACCCAGCAGTTCCAAGTCAGATCCCCACCACTTTCTCCTCCAATTTGGTTACTCTGCTACAGCAGCTCATGAAACTCAGAACGCTTACATTCACCTGTTAACTGTAAGTAACAGTGCAGACAGACACGGATGAAGAGACCCTCAGGGCAAGGCATGTGTGAAGGGACACAGACCTCAAAGTGTGCCGCCCCCCAGGAACCTCTACACCTTCAGGATCTAGAAGCTCTCAGGCCCTGTACTCTAGGGCTTTTATGCAGACTTCACTGTACAGGCAAGATTGCCAGCATCTACTCAGCCTTCCAACTCACTCCGCCCTCGGAGGGCTGGGGTGGGGCTAAAAGACCCAATTCTCCGACCTCACTGCATGGTCTTTCCTAAAACCAGCCCCAACCTGAAGCAGTGGAGAGTCAGGCACCCATAAAATGACTAATTAGCATACAAATCACCTTGAAGATCCAAAGATTTTAAAAAGCTGCATGCCAGTAAACAGGAAGAAGACCAAAGGGCTACTTCACAACATCACAATGCATCAAGAAAAAACCACAATATTCAGATAAAGTTTACCCTATTACCCTAAGGGTGGGCGAAGTGGCGCACGCTTGTGATCCCAGCACTTGGGAGGCTGAGGCAGGTGGATGACCTCGAGTTCGAGGCCAGCCTGGGCTACATAGCAGGACCCTGTCTCAAAAATTAAAAAAAAAACAAAAACAAATTACTCTAAGGAGAAAGCTTGGTGAGAAATGCTTAATGCCATGCCTGATAAATGAATATAAAAATTAAATACAAAATAAGGAATTCATCTTTCAAATGTAAATTTTTATACTTGCTCTCCATTTCTCTTTAGAATAGATTATATCCTTTAAGACAAAAATCTCAGTTATGCCAAAATCAGCCTTCAGGCAAGCTATCATATTTATAAAAACCCCCAGCACACAGACACCCACATCCAACCCCAAGATAGCATTACCCATGAACTATGGGTGGGGCTGTGTGGAGGACCCTGACCGATCATGCTGGCTCTTGCACCGTTACAATCTATCCCTTCACAGCACAAAAAGCTGCCTTTGTTCTATTCGGAAACAGATGTAAACCTGAGAGATTTACCTGTTTAGGACAACTGCTGTGTATCTTCTTTCCACAAAAATAATTCCACATAAAATATTGGTAAATGGAGAAGGAAAATTTGTCTCTGGCTTTTCTTTTTCTTCAATTTCTTCATCCTCATCCTCATCCTCAGAATCACTCCAAGACACATAATTATCCTGATTCCTATTATTATACCACTCAACACTTTCAAACTGCTGTCGCTCATATGGTTTATATTTGCGCAAGATTTCAAGCAGTTTTATTACTTTAGGAGTTACAAATTTCAGGTCAAGTGAGGCAGGTGAGAAGTGCTCTTCACATAGTGCATGTATTTTCCTTAGGAAAGTGTCTGTAAACAATAAAAATTTCCTGTGCAGCTCCTCTTGTTCATGTTTGATATATTTCTGAAGTTCTCTTACCATCATTCCAGCTACTTTATCTGCACACCAGGGTCCCAGAAC
The DNA here is from genome assembly GCF_000247695.1 of Heterocephalus glaber. The sequence continues at coordinate 7,643,785 of NW_004624734.1, forward strand.
TACCAATACTGCACGACAGTCTGATAGAATCTACAAAAAAATAAGAAGGAGCCAAATACTAGACAATAATCGTGTAGCATTTTCACAAGGGGTATAGCTAGAATGTAAGTGTCTTCAGGCTGTCCCTTCAAAATCAATTTGCCCCACCAAGAGAACCCTAATACTGGGGGGCAGGGGTCAGTGGTTTCCTCAGTCTCTGCCATTTCACACGTCTATGCTTAGAACCATCACTTTTTTTTCCCAGCAATAATCTAATAGAAAAGATGCAAGTGCACAAGGTTAATAAAATCTAATAAGACTCAATTTTACATCTGTGATTAGTGAGAACTACACAGAGTCATTTACTTCCTGCGAAATTATTCAAAGAACTATGTTAGCAGAGCAATTTTACTTTAGCAATTTTTGCTCTTCCAGAAAGAACAATATGATTTTCTTTAAACTTTACATATAACATCCCCTGGTCATACATACATACACTGCAGGGTATGGGGGGGGTCATTATAATAAATATTAAATAGAGAAAGATTAGGAACTATGAATGAATTTTGGCCTGTCTGCAGCCAGTACTGTATTTCAAGTTATAAAGGTTAGTGTTTGAAACCTATACAACTGTCTTCTGGCATTATTTCAATGAAAACTGTAACACAAGGGCAGGGCTCCTCATCTTTAAGCTAAATCCAGATTATGATCTTGGAGCTTCCCCAGAATGTCACATTTTACAACTCTAGCTGAGAGCAGAATAAAAATCCACAGCCAAGCTAAGATACAGAAATTGCTGGTCTACATTCCAGCTGAAGACATAGTATGGACTCAGCAAGAATGAAAAGGGTGAGAAAAACCTGGGCATTGATACTCTAGAAAAAAATCAGCATAAGCAAAATGAAGAACTACATTCAAGACAGTGCTAACATCCAAAAGCAGCAGCCAACACCCAGGCAGTGGTTCTCAAGCTCCAAGTTGTCAGGAGCACTGAAGAGCCTGACGAAACTCAAAAGTCAGGGTTTTTTAATACTTAAAACTCAATTACGGAGACCCTAGCCCAGAATTTCTGACTCGGCAGGTCTGTGGTGGGGCCTATAATTTGTATTTCTAAAAAGCTGAGGGGTAAGGAGCTGCTGCTCTCAACATGAGGTCCAACTCAGCACCACTGCTCTCAAGATTCTCTTCTCAACCTGGACCTCTGAAGGACAGCGGACTCATGTCCAGTTACACATCAGACGACAACAGAACACTCATTTAGTCCACAGGTTTGAGCAGGAACTAACTCACCTGATCAAAAGCAAAACAAAACCAAACCTGGACTCATTCCTTATACTAAAACAATGACATGAATTGTAACTCATCTCCTTAAATAAGGAAGTGCTATACTTAAAAATAAAAATATCAAGTAAACTTAACCTTCAATCTAATACGACATGTTCAATGGAAAACGTCCAAGGAGATAAAGATAAGGCCTTAAACTAAAATGTGTAGAAACTAGCTTTTCATTTCAACATTAAAAATAAACAAAAACTTTATTATACTTATTCTTTATATATGCTTACCTGTTTAGAAATTAAAGTAGAATCTCTTTCTTTTGAATGTACAGATATATTACAGTCATTGATAAAATTAAGTGCTTCTTCTAACTCCATCAGCAGTCTTTCATAAAGCCCACTTCTGTCAGTAAACGGTCCACAATCCACCACAATCTCACATGGCTGAGAAGTGTATCTTTAAGATCAGAAATAAAAAAAGTCATTAATATTGCAATGGTGAAAATGCATTAAAACTGTTTTTCAAAAAACAAAGAAAAGAGGAAAATACTAAGAAAATATTCCAAAGTGTTAGCAGTGGGATGGGATCTTAGGTATTTATTCTTTCTGTATTTCTAAATTTCTCAACAGGAAATATTTAACCTTTTTTATAAAAAATTAAAGAATTATTTGTAAGATATTTTCTAAAGGAAAAAGGAAGTGGGAAAGAAGAGAGTTCAAGTTGGGCATCTACTACATTGCAAACATTATGGCGGGAACCTTACATACTCCTTATCTTAATACTCACGCAGGGAAGATTAGGAAAGAAATGCAAGTTCAAAGAAAGCAAGTGATTCTAATAAAACCCAGCCCTGCCCTCCTCTGAAGCCTCTGTCGGCTACCCCAATGCCTGCCCAAACACCTGGCTTCTCTTTGTAAAAACCCACTACAACCTATGATCCTCTGTGTATCTAACTCGTTTCAGTTTCTATTTCCACTTAGGCCAACAGGCAGAGTCACACAGTTTTTCTAGAGAGATGCTTTTATCAGTGCCAGGCATGCCTGTTAGGTTAGAAGGAACACCTGCATAAGACTGATGTTCAAAGAAATGTATGGATAGGGATGGGAATTTAGCTCAGTGGTTCCGGCGCCTGCCTCACAAGCGCAAGGTCCTGAGTTCAATCCCTGGTACCAAAAAAAATAATAATAATAATTGTGTGGATAAATTTCAATATTATCTCAGGGTTTTTTGTCTTGTTTTTTAGGTTTAGATTTCCAAGTTTTGCTTCCTTAGGCTTTGGGCAACATGAAGATCAAAAATGTTCAAAAGATTTGAGAAACTCAATTAACAACTATTTCTAAAAAGTGTAAACAGGGATGTGGTAGCAGGGGGGATGCTTTGCCATTAAATATACTGTGTTGTTTCCATACTGTCTGAAATCTTTAACATCTGCAAATGTTAATTTCATTTTTAATGTATCCTCCGAAGGAAAATTCCTCAGCTTTCACTCACTCCTGATGTCATTCCTTCCACAAAATATGACAACCAGAAAGACACACAGTAGTATCCTAAAAGCACATGTAGTAATTTTAATTAAGAAATATAGTGAGGACATATTTAATACTATAGTTTTCATTTTTTTTAACCCAAACTAGAATTTATACTTAACTAGAGTGTCACATTTAGACAACTAGATAATGCTTAAGCCAAAAGATTACTTAGCAGTTAACTCTTCAACTGCTCTAATAGCTGTACTTCTCCCAAAAACTTCCACTAGTACAGGATACAAAAATAAACTTCGGCCAGAGAAAAGCACAAGAATAGCCTTTTAATTTCTACATTATAACTAATGTTGACTCAGGAAAACAAAAACAGCATGTCCTAAAGGTTATAAGATTTTTATTTCATATAGCATTGGGATATTTAAGTTGGATGAAGCTAAAATGTTATTTTGTCTTCTCTCTGTAAAAAGAAAATTTCCCAAATTTTTATTGACTGCTAAGCACACTACAAGGCATTTTCCACACATCTATGTAACCGCCCATCAAAGAATCCTCTGAAACCACTGCCAATGCCACTTGGTTCAGGGAGGTGACTCACCTGAGGTCACATGGCTCAGAATTAGTGGAGCAAGTAATCAAACCCATGTATGACTCAACTCTAACCACAGCAGTCTTCTCTATTTGTTATACCTGTCCTAAGAACCACCACTTGGTAATCTTTAGCTTTTTTAAAAGACTATCTAGTACTTAAGGTTATGATTATTTTGACATGAACTGGATAATTTACTTAAAGATCCATATTTTTTCTGATTTATGTAGGCTCCAGCTCTCTTGGCCCAACTTAAACAAATCAGTAACATGGTGAACATGTGTGTGTCCATGTGTAAATTAATGAAACTCAAAACTGAAACTTCCTAAAACATGGACAAGCCTACAAGTTATAAACAGTGTCTTTCTCCAAAATACGCACCCTATTAGTAGTAATATGCAAAAATATGCAACCTATTAATAGTAAGACGCTTGTAAATATTTTAAAGCATATTGCTAAATTTTCTAAATAAATTAATGTTCTTTCAAAGCATCACATGCAACATGTAGATCAGAGTAACAAGGCACGCACTTTGACAGAAAACCCAAACTGACTATCAAAATCTTTAGTCTCAGGTAACATCAGGAAATAGAAGGACCTGACATTTGCAATATGATCTGCCAAGGTAAAAAGGCCTTGTCTGCTGCTCTCTGAAACAAGACTGGATGCTTGTATCTGCAGGTAATGTATTTATAAAGAATTCTTAAGTCTTAACAGTCATAGTTCACTTAAAGAGGTATCTTGAGAAAGAACAAAAGAAACTGAAGGCTTAACATTAGTTACAACTAGTCTTATTCAAGCCATGCCTATCAGAACTGTTTACCTGTCTAAGACCACCAGGTCAGTTGCAGTTTCCGCATTACTCTTAAGAATTTTCTCCAGTTTCTGAATCTTTTCTTCTAATTCCTCTGGATCACATTTCCCATTTAAAATGGAAGCAGTTAGTCCCAAAATGCGAGGACTTGATGGACAATTTTCACAGAGCTAACATAATGAAAAATACTGACAATAAACACTTCATTTTTCAAGGTCATAATACAGACACTACCATATTAAAACATATCAAAATTACTGAAAGACACTAAAAAGCATTATGTTCAGTGGAAACACCAATATACCACGGATGACATAATATTATAGAATTACAGAAGTTTCTTTAAAAGCAGTTTTTCAAAGGCAGACTTAGACACACTACAAAATTTTAGTATATGCAGTTTACATTATGTTTAAAAACTTACAGATTTAAATAAACATTAATATTCATTTGTTCACTCATTCATACACTGGAACCAAGTTCCAAATACTGATAATTAATATTATTGTTTTTCATGTCTTAAAAGAAAACTGTACATTCTCTGTAATTTACTTTGACTTGTTAAGAGGTAAAGTCTAAAAACTTACCTTCATAATTTCTCGATAGGGGTGGTCTAGAATCGCAAGATGACACTCATCAAATACCAGAAGATTAATGTCTGATAATGATAAGTATCCATTTTTCAAAACATTCAAGGCAACAGAGCAAGTCATAATGAGAACCTAAAACAAAACTGCCATCAGTACAAACATGCCATTCATCTGCTGTATATATTTACATGAGATCAGATCATAGAGCCATTATATCATAGGTGAGAATTTAGAAATTCATTGGTCAAAAAATTTTTTTTTAAATTTTAAATGTATACCAGTGGCGGCAAATCTGCAACATGCAGGCTGGAGTGGGCTGTTAGCTATTGTTGAAAGCTCTAAAAGGTTCATCATCACTGGTATAGATGTTCATACATTGGAACCAAGAATTAGGAGAACACGGGAAAAGATTATGAGTAAACAATTCTTGATAAGGGAGAACATTTTTTAAAAATAAATCTACCAAACCTACTTCAGGCCATATTTTGACTGATAAGACCCTTTAGTCAAATCACAAAGCAATTCACTGCTTTTACTTCTTCCCCCCTCTACTGAACTGGCAAGGTTTTCTGGATGACTTAATTTTTTTTTTTATAGCCTATCATTCTGTGGTCAATTAAAGTGCTTTATTTCTGAGGATGTATTCCAATATGTGGGAAATACCAGTAGGGCGCAGGCTGTTTATAAAGTTAGTAGGAAGAAGCTCTTCACCACTCTGTATCTCCCAAGACCACACATAAGACCTTCAGTATATGCTGCCTATATAGAAAAATGGAAGGTAGAGGAAATTTGCACCAAAAATTCAAAGAAGTCAGCAAAGAAATTTGTCTAGTTTCAATATATTTAACTCAAGAGTAAATTTTCTTAAGGCAGATTATCTGCAAGTTGGAAACAGTCATAGGAATTTGTTTTTCAAGTAAGTAAATAACCATGAATGTTGGGTTTTTTCCTACAGATTAAAAGCAACACAAATTAGTAATTTACTTGACAGTCAAACAAGAAAGAGCACATAGGGCTAGTCTTTAGGCTGAGAAAGAGCAGGAAAGTAAGAGTTGCTTAACCTAACTCAGATAATCAAGGCTACAGGCCATCTCACCAACCAAGTCAAGGACTTGTAGGATTTATAAAGTGAGATTTCTCTACAAGTCTTACCTGGTGCATAGTAAATTCTTGGTTCCATCTCTCTTTTGTCCAAGATGCATTCACTTCTAGGTCTGAGTATTCCCCAACCTTGAGATCTGAATGAGTTCTGACAGCTGACACTTGTTGAGCAACCTGGTTCGCTGATTACAATAGAATACTCTGTGTAAATATGAGAAGTCTTGCCTAGTTGGGTCTTTGGACAACTAATGACTGAGACAGTTATGAAAGCCCTTACAGCTCTTACACCTAACCACTAGCTTTTTAAATAGCCAATTTAAAATCAAAGTTTCAAAGTCATCCTCCAAAATGCACTTACAAGATTTGCCACTTGGCCTGTCACTCACTCCAAAGAATCTTACACCATCTTTCTTCTTCCCAGTTGGTTTCTTCTAATCTAAGAGTATCCCTTCCGGGTTGGAATGGCAGCCACACCAGATCCACCCCTCCGGCTTCCCTCAGTAAAATCCGATTCGTTCACCAAGAAATGAGACCACCTCATATGTTTTAATGTACATAGTTATGCTACAATCTACAAAAAGGGGAAGGAGTGACATGGTTATATAAGGACCCTTAAGCTTAGGTGCACAATTTGTTTATTATGTACAATCCCAAACATACAAAAATCTGTACTTTAAACTCTTACTCAATAACCTATTTAAAAGAAGCATATAATTTTCTTTCACAAAATTCTAAATCAAAAAGTATGCACCAAGGGGCCGGGGATTTAGCTCAGTGGTTTCACTGCCTGCTGCTCAAGTGCAAGGACCCGAGTTCGATCCCTGGTACCAAAAAAAAAAAAAAAAAAGTATGCACCTCATAATCAAGCACATACTTTGGGTGAAGCTAAAATATCAAGAATAAAAATAACTAACTTAGATTAAAAGTAATTCATTCATGGCTGGGGATTTAGCTCAGTGGTTTCACCGCCTGCTGCGCAAGCGCAAGAACCCAAGTTCAATCCCCAGTACCAAAAAAAACAAACAAAACAAAACAAAACAAAAAAAGTAATTCATTCAAAAGAAATGCAGAATTAGAGCAACTGAAAGAAATACTATAAACAAAATGATACTTCTGCTAACAGAGCTTCAAAAAGCTGATTACTATATTTGTCCAACTCTCTTCACTTTCAATAATTTAACTTAATATCCACTGAGACAATCTGCTTAAACATAACACTTCATCCAATTTCCTCCACACAACTGATGAAATAATTTTTTATTACCAGAGTTGACCAAGAACACAGTCCTCTTTCCATTTGGGCTGAAGTCTCCCCTGATCTGATAGGACAGCTCTTTAGTGAGTAGTACTGCAATAAATGTCTTCCCTGAGCCAGTGTTTAAACAGACGATGGTATTATGATCCAGAGCTGCTTCGAGCAGTTCAACCTAGAAATATGATGGAAAAAAAGATTATATACTCTGTCCTAAGTACAAAATTTAGAAAATTGAATTCTATTTTAAACCAGGAAATTTCACTATTTTCTAAAATCTTCCTCCAAGAGCTTTGCCAAAAAAATGAAAAACTTTCTGTAACTTTATATAAGAATAATAATCACAGAAATAAAATGCTTGCTACATATAGCTGTACTGTAAATACATGCTGAAATGGCCTTATAATTTCTTCATTTAAGAATTATTTTTGCCCAGAATTATTTCTGTAAAATAATATGAATGACTAAACTTATAATAATTGTAGTTCTGCCAGTTCATGGTTGAATATTTTCAAAACAATCTCAATTCTTACCCAGCTCATTAGCACAGACACACCCAAATGGATATTAAAGAAGAGTGAGCTTATAGAAGAGAAAACAAGTAAGAAACTTCACAAACAGAACTAACAAATCAATTACCCAGCAGATGTTAGAAAAGGACTATTAAGAACAAGTGTTTTGAATGACAAAATTAATCAGAAGAGGGAGGCTTGGAAGAGTAAATGAGTTTTATAAGTCATGTCAACTATATGCTAAATTACTCCATTTTAGCAAAAAATGCTCCGGTATTAGTGTTTTCATTAGTACCTGATATTTTCTTGGCGTATAAATGTTATCATGAATTGCTTCTTGTTGCCATGGCAGTCCAAAGAAAGGACCCATTGGTGAGGAAGCAGGGGTCATGAGCTGCAGGCCTGCCATGCTGAGGGGTTGCAAAGCAGGGCTTTTCATTCATCCAGTGTTTCTTTCATTGCATTTTTGTTCTAGCACAGCTTACTACAAAAGGGAAAAAGAATACCATTACACAACCATGCGGGGTTAAAACAAAAGAAAGCACAGAAACAAGAGAAACATCAGAATATCATTTCCAGAGGCTTTTTGAAACTCTTCCTATAGATATTTTAACTTTTCACCTAATCTAAGAGGATTGTTTTAAAAGTGAAGCATTTGGGCCAGAGATTTAGCTCAGTGGTTCTGGTGCCCGCCTCTCAAGCACAAGGTCCCAAGTTTGATCCCCGGTACCAAAAAAAAAAAAAGACAAGCATTCTATACCTGACCCAGAAGTTCTACACTTGGAAATGTGTCTTAAAGAATCAGAAAACTATACAAAGATATAAGTACATGAGTACATGCGGCTGCATTATTATCTAAAAACAAGAACTTTAAAACCTATTAGTAGAAAATCAGCTAAATAATGTATAGCTAATGAAATATTTTAAATCTTTTAAGACTATAATGTGTATCTATACTGACATAGAACAGTATCCAAAATATGGTTTTAAAACCTGTATAATATGATGTCTTGTTAAATATGTATATACAAGACTATAATACATAAAATATATATAAGCATGTAAATATATAGTCTTCATAAATTTTAATTATTGAAAAAATAATGACATCGTTCAGCACTGTGCCTACACCACAGGAAAGATGTGAACACCTGCACTAATTATGTCATTTATCAAGACGATGAACACATGGTGTTTTACTCAACTAACAATCTACCACAACTGGACACTGACCAACTATTTAGACATGTATCTTTGAAACTATAAATATCCTAGATAAATTCAAGTATTCCATTCTGTGAAATGAAAATTTTTTCATGCTAAGCACTCTTCCATATTTCATATATTTTTCTATATTTTTATTTTGTCATATTACAAAATAAAAATTGGATTTTTAAAAAATTCATAATCAGAACAGAGGGCTAGGGTTTTAAATTTCTGTAGAAGTCCACCACCAGCATTCTGGATGGTCAGCAGAATGTAGTGTCCCTCAGGCAGAATTTTCTCCCTTAGGCTGCTTTGAAGTATTCATTGCTATCACCCTGTGAAACTGGACAGAGAATCCAGCTTTTTGTTTCCTGACCAGACTTCTGGCCCTTCCGGGCATGTTATATTTATAACCATTGTACAAAATACAATTAAGGTGTTCTGTCTAATCTAACAAGAAGTCTTAAGTATAAAGTCTATTTCATGCCTAGGCACAATACTCAACTCTGATTCAGAGATTAATTCTGTTGACAAATCAACATCCAGCTACTATAAAGTGCTATCTCAAGGAAATGGCCCTGGGGCACCTTGCTGCAGGAGCTGAGGATGTCCTCTAGAAAGCAGTTTGCAGATCAGAGTGCAACCATTCTCCTTACCTTTCTCAGAGGAAGGTGGCATGCAAAGTACCACAGAGTACTTTATAAGAAAGTACCAAGCCATAACTTTCCCTGGATCTAAGAAACTATGTTCATTTTCTACCAAAGCCCCAGCTGCCACTGTTTTCACTCTGTACCTGACATCCACTCTTCCAAAGCCCTCAGGCCCTCAGGATCTGTAGCCTCAGCAGTTCAACTTTCTTTTTCTCAGCAACAGGTACCAATAAGTTTTTTTAAATTATTATTATTTTTTGGTACCAGGGATCGAACTCAGGACCTTGCCAATAAGCTTTTTTTAATGGGGGTACGCTGTATTCTTCAAAAATGTCTGTATCGGCCAAGCATGATGGCACATGCCTGTAACCCCCAACACTCTGGGAGGATGTGGCATGAGATCAAAAGTTTGTGTCCAGCTTGGCCAACTTAGTGACATTCTGTCTCAAAATTTTAAAAGGCCAGGGATGTAGCTCAGTGTGCATTCATTCTCCAGCACTACACACACACACACACACTGTCATAAAATATAAACTATGAAAGTGGTATAGCTTAAAGGGGTATGACAACTAAACATAAAACCTGATCCCAGATAGGATCTCATACTGAAGAACAATGCCATAAAGGATTAAAAATTGATTATATTAAAAGTAGGCAGTGTGATGTTCTGATATACATAATGAACTGATTATTATAGTCAAGCTAATGAATACATTTACCTCTCTACAGTTACCAGTTTTTGGTGTGGTAAGAAAACTTTAGGGCTGGGGATTTAACTCAGTGGTTCCACCGCCTGCCTCGCAAGGTCCCGAGTTTGATCCCAGTACCAAAAAGAGAGAAAACTTTAAGAACTACTCCTTAGCAAATTCTGATATACAAATTCTGATATACAATATATACAATTATTAATAACTACTGCCCTCAGGTTGTATATTACATTTCTAGAACTTATTCACTCTATGTAAGTGTACCCTTTCATCAATATCTCATTTCCCCACCTTCCTGCGTCTGGTAATCACAATTCTATTCTCTGCCTGCAAAAATTCTACTTTTGTAGATTTCACATAGAAGTGAGAGCATGTGCTGTTGTTCTGTGCCTGGCTTATCTTACTTAAGCATAATGTTCTAAATGTTAGTGTAAATGGCAAGAGCTCTTCCTTTCTGGAGCTGAATATTCCAGGGTATGTACATGTGTGAGAGAGACCACTCATCTGAAGATACAAACTTAAGACTGTTTCAGTATTTTAGTGACTGTGAATATGATGAAACAAACATGCAAGTCAAATATCTCTTAGAGATACTGATTTCATTCATAAAGAATAGTTTTGGGTGTATCTTTTAAACTGTAGGTAACAGACCAAAAAAAAAAAAAAAACAATGTGCTGAGAATGTGGTACAGAAAGAAATGCTCAGGTGGACAGTTGTGCTGCCTAAGCTATACAATCCCCAAACTATGATTACCCTCAGAAATCATACTCTCTAGACTCATTTTTCACACAAGAGGGCTGATTAATGCACTGTCAGTCCCCGTGACTGATCATGCTACCCACTCAACTTTACTTAAAAAAATCTTATTTCCATGGCTTTTACATCATAAATGTATACTGAGAGTCATCCTACTCCTCCCGTTGCAATCTCTCTCCAGCCCAAATGATAACTAGTATTTGCATAAAAGGCTGTGTGGGACACTGGGTACCTTTTATAACCACAGAATACCACACTGACTGGTTTGAACTTAGGCCCTCATGACCTTGGCCTCATTAACACTGCAACATAGTTGCATTCTATGTAAACTGACTCACCAAAGATTCTACACATGAAATATTTAAAGCTGATTACTAAACTATTTTCTTCAAAAAGAATACTTCGACAATATCTTTCCTTTTGTTAACTATGGTTGTCTTTAGCGTCAGGAACTGAAAAAGTGTGAGTTGTATGTGGTGACTCGTTTGATAAAAAATAGAATAGTGAAAATGATGGTAACTTGTCATAAGACACTGAGGCCTCCATGTTTGCATGCATTTGTGTGTTCAAGAACAAGAAAAAACTTGCCCCAACATTTCAACTAATGATGAGAATATAGTTGTGATAACATTAAACAATATCATCATCAGAGGGCTGGAGATTTAGCTCAGTGGCGCTGTGCCTGCCTCAGAAGTTCAAGGTCCTGAGTTCAATCCCCAGTACCAACAACACAAAATATCATCATCAGAAGCACTATCAGAAAGTATAAATATAACCAGCAAAACTGACCTAAGAAATAAAGAATTTATGCTCCATTTTTGGGATCCAAAAAAATTAAAAAATAAAAAATAAATAAACTGTAGGTAACAGCAACATTAAAACTCCCTGAAACTGGGCTGGGGATTTAGCTCAGTGGTTCCACCGCCTGCTTCCCAAGTGCAAGGACCTGAGTTCGATCCCTGGTACCAAAAAAATGAAAAAAAAAAAAAAACCTCCCGGAAACTGATTAAATAAGCACTGGCAGAAAATATCCTTATTCTCAGGAAATACATACTTAAATATTTAGGGGCACAGGCCCATGGTATTCTTGAATTGTTCAGAAAAAGAATCTACATACAAGAGGAAAAAGAGAATGAAGCAAAAGGGTAAAACAGATACAAGGTATGATTAAAAAATACAGAGAATGTTTAAATTTTAAAAATTATAGTAAAAGACATGTTGCCATTAATTCCCACCTTAAAAAAAAAAACTTTCCTTTTCTTTGAAAACACTTATGCCATCATTCTTGTCACTTTTCCAAAGCAGTTCTAGAAGCCCTCTTCTGTGAGTCTTTTTACTTAAGCTGTCATGGCTGCCTCGATGTCCTGAATCAATTCAAAATGTTTACCTTTCATGGCCATTTTGAGTTTGAGGAAACCCCCGAAGTCGCATGGTGCCAAATCTGTCGAATAGGTAGACAAGGACAAGGACCTACCATAATATTTTTACAAGTCTTCCTTTCTGTTGGATGGCCCTTGGCAGCAGCATTCACCATATTTTTTAAATCACACCCCATGAAGACACTCAGGAAAGAAGACTTCCAGAACTGCTTCAAAAGTGTCAAGAATGATGGGATAAGTGTGTCTGGAGTGACAATATTGTGAGGGGATTAATGGCAGTGTGTCTTTCACTGTAATAAATTTTTTATGTATACATTAACCATATTTTATGATCCTACCTCATATTCTTTGTCTTATTCTAAGTCTTGCCACCTTTTTCATTTTCTGAATAACATTCCTGTGTGTGTTTATGTGTGCACATTGACTACTGACAGACATGGGTTGTTTAAATTGGCCATTGTGAATAATGCTGGAATATCTCTAAGAAGGTATCTCTTAGAGATACTAGTCTCAATCAAAAAGGGTATGACTGAAATTCTTTTTAAAATTTATATTATAATTTAAATAAATACTCCATTCCCTTATGTATCTAAAGGTACAATTACAATGGATTCTGTGGCTGTCTCTCAAATACCACTTGCACTTACTCCACCAAAACAGCTGGTGTCCAACTCTGTGTAGTCTCAGTCAAAGAGCAGCTCACTGAACTCATCAAGAATTCAGTTTCTTATTTTCTGCCAGTCACCCAGACCTAAGTCCATGGGCACAGGATTCTCCCTTGGCCAGAAGAACTGGTTCATGCTAATCCAATGGCAAAATGTTTAGGACTTTCATTTGGTAGGTGAAAAGAAAGTCTTTGTCTTTCTCTCCCTATGAACATGGTACAAGAAATTATCAGCCCCATCTGCTGCTCAAATTACCCTACACCTATGAAAAACCCCAGTCTTAGAATGAAACTAGCACTGCAGATAGCAAAAATTAGAGAAAGTAGGCTCTTGGTAATATCAATAAACTGCTGGGCTGCTGGATCTACCAACCTCAAAAACACAGCCTCAATTATATGAGCCAACAAATTTCCTGATTATCCAAGCTAGACTGAAATTTCTGAGACTCATCAACAAAAGCAAACTATTATCCCTCCCTGTAAAAGGTCTAAGTAGAAAAAGAACAGAGAAAAGAATAGAAATAAGCAGAAAAGAAAGGAAGGAAATGAGGGAGGAAAGGAAAAAGAAAAGTCAGGGACAGACATAAGGAAAGGCATCAGATATCAGGAATGAGATAATGAAGAGGTCCTGCATCCCCATCACAGGAAACTAGAAAGCGCTGTAGGAGAAAAGTTCTGAATCTAGTACCACTCTCAGCCCAAGAAACAAGGGAGGAGTTCCATCTAGAAGTTTCTGAGACTTCTGAAACAGAAATTTACTTCTTGTCTTTATGAGTATTTTTTTTCACTATCTGCTGCCTGTAAATCTTTTTTAAAACTAAAAAGGATCAAATGCTTGTTTCAGAAACAAATTAAGGAAAAATCTGGACAGTTTTCCCTCCACAGTAAGTCAAGGAAAGAAATAAATCTTCTTTTAAAATCTAAAAGTAAGAACACAAAGGAGAATAGGCAAGCCAGGGAAGCTGGCCCAAGACCCACAAGGCAGACCAAAATTCCAGGTGAAAAGTAAAACACTGATTGCTATTGATTCTCATGCCCTGTATCATGTCCCAACACCAACTTCACCCATGTGTGACACGCCTATTCCTACACACCAGCAGGTAAAAAGCTTGGAGGAGGAAAAGGTACAAGGCACTTTATTGTCCAGAGTCTCAAAGCACAGAAACCATTTGCTGTCAAGACACTGCACAACTTTTCCTACCCCTCCCTACAATTTGCACAAAGTCTGGGGAAAAGACAAGGCAAGTGGTCTCTTAAGAATCAATCTGAAAATGAGAGAGGAAAACAACAAACAATGGTGAAAGTATATAGTATTATCAGTATTTGGCTCTAAAGAAAAATAGATACATTCCATTGTAAAAGGAAATGTCAAAAACATGTCAGTATAGACTTGAAACTTGTAATCATTAAAAGATAAAGATTCTATTTGCTTTCACAAAACAAAATGAAACCAAACCAAAAAAAAAAAAAAAAGCTATAAGGAGTGATACAAACTATTAAAAGAAAATTTGTAGAAAAGAAACTTGATATGAAATAGGAAATGAATCAAGCACATTCCTCTGTGCTCTCTGGTCCCAAAGCATACTCTGAACATTGCTGCCCCACACTCAGGATTGTATAACGTTGCATCACTACCCTCTTGGTCAAATTATTCACCCACCATACAAAGCTACCTCTCTTTCATCACCATTCACCAACTACTCCCACAACTGAAGAGCAATCTCGGTTAGCTAAATGCCTACTCCTCCCTAATGACCATCTCCTAAATATGTTTATTCCTATATTTTAATCCTATGTGTTCAACCCAGTTCACTCAGTTATTCTATGTAAATGTATACTGTCTAATTTCCACAAACTAAAGTGTACTTTAAACAAACAATGCAGAACAAAAGCAATGGTACCTGAGTGTTCAGTTTCTATTTGCTTTCACCATTTATATCGTATTACATATATTCACAGAGACACATATAAGCACACCTTATTAATTTTTTTTCGGTACCGGGATTGAACTTGGGACCTTGCGCTTGAGGGGCAGGCAGCAGCACCACTGAGCTAAATCCCTGGCCCACATCTTATTCTTTTAAGGGAAAGCATGCTCCAGAACAAAATGTGTGTCTCATTCTCTGTATTTCTTAAATTTCCTACTAGCATATTCCACATCTACAGGTAAGTGTTATACAAAGTGAGTCAGAGATTCATGAATGCCCACACAGTGAAGCACAGTACAGAATCACAGATGGTTTCCTATGTATTTCTATTTGGTTTAAAAATGTACCTCCACCAACTCCTACCAGTCCTGGAGCATGAGTGTAGGAGAGATGATTTACAAGCACACAGAAGACAGCAATTTAACCCTCTCAATTACATTTTCCATAAAGCCATAGTTGAATAAATTACTGGCTGGCCCCACTAAAGTACTTTCTATTAAGGGAAAGCAAATCTAAGATTTTAAAGTTCAATAGATAATCTAATAATGTAAAATCAGAAAAACCTATAATTTTGTCAATTTTTACTTTCCTTAACATGCTTAAGCATATTTTTTTCAACCTGGCCTTAATAAAAAGGCCTAAATCCTCATAAGTAAAAATTCTACAGTTTCGCAAATGAACCTACTACCGTAAACTGCTTTGGTACAATCAAAAACAGTAACTTCAAGTGACTCTTTCTTCAACTGCAGGTTTTAAATTTTTTGTCAAATCACCTACACTCAGGAAACCGGTGAGGCTGCCTCATAGCTTCTCCCTACTTACTATTCACAGAGAAATGGTTGGTGAGGCTGGCGATACGGCTCAGAGGCGGAAAGTGTGCCTTGCTGTGCGAGTCCCTGGCTTCCATCTCGGCACAAGGTAAAACAGCTTTGTGAAGTACAAGGATAAAGTCTTCCCCTTGCTACATATGATAAATCACAGATTTACCACCTTAGTGCTGAGACCTCTCTGTGCTGCTGCAATCTTTTTGACGCTGATCGCAGTTTACTGTAAAATCACAGCACACCCAAGCTTCTGCTCTAAAAATGCAAAACTAGCCAAGCACAAGGCCCTGTAAACTGAACAGACACACGAGGGAGCCCTGCTGACAGAGCTGTATGGGAGGCCACTATTTCCCAGTAAATTTTACACAAAAGACATCTGGGTTATGTTATGATAGCAAGTCTTAGCCTAAAACAAAGAACAAGAGAATGAGCTGTAATAGTAACATGCCCAACTTCCAGAGATGAGCATAAAAGCAAGAGAAAAGACCAAGGAAAAATTTCAAAATGAACACAAAGCAATCAAAGAACATCATTTTAAAAGATCATGAACCATAGGCTATTGAAAAATGCAGAAGTAACTGTGTATTATTTCCCAAATTCGCATGCACAAAAGAAATAAAAGTCAGCATGAAGAGGCACTTTGCTGAGAAATCCAACCAACCTAGTAATAAGTCTAATACATGTATGAAATCCAACAGCAATTCCAATTTCCCAAAATGAAATTAAAAGCACAAACAAAAAAGTTAAATCTGTTAAAAATCTGTTAAATCAGTTAATCTGTACGATAAGCTCTTTATAGAATTAGTTTATGACTTAAAGAATTCAAGAACACAGTTAACAATGTCAGTGTTAGTGTTAGGGAGAAATCTAAATTTAGGGAGCCTCTCCTAAGTGAGATTATAAACCAAAAACAAAGAAAGCACTGAGTGTGGTGGTGCACACCTATAATCCCAGCACTCTGGGGGCTGAGGTAGAAATATCTCCATAAATTCGAGGCCAGTCTTGACTACACAGAGTCCAAGGCCAGCCTGAACTATATAGTAAGATCCTGTCGCAAAAAAACCAAAAACAACTAAGAAAGCAGTTAAGTATTGATATGTAGAGTTTAACTTAATAAAAACATACTGACTTTTGTTAGCTAAGACACCAGAATACATCTATGCTCATGAGCTTACTGCAATGCCTATGCTATCAAAAGCTCAGAAAGGACATAGTTCCTAAAGGTACCCCTCCCCCACGTACCAGGGATCTAACTGATAGGGACCTTGCACTTGCAAGCCAGGCAGGGTGCCACTGAGCTGACTCTCCAGCCCCTAATTTCTTTTTTTTGGGGGGGGGGGGTTCTGGTACTGGGGATCGAACTTGGGACGCTGCGCTTGTGAGACAGGCATGGCGTCACGGAGCTAAATCCCCAGCCCTGGTCTCTTTTTTACTTAATCTAGTTCCAGACCTTTAGGACATTCCTAGGAAGACTAAGCTTTCTCATCCATACTCATTTTTTTTTTTGCTAAGAAAATTAAGAAAGCAGACTAGGACAGCCTTTACACTACTTGAATATACACATACTTACCTCAAAATACTGATTCTAAGTTCTCTCAGTTTCCAAGTCAGTATTAATTCATACCCAAGGCAACCTAATAGCAATCTGAGAAAATATTTTACAAGAGACAACTCAGTTTATAAAATCAATTTTAGGAAATTGGCCACTTAACAATTTTGCTACTTAACAAAATTTTCATAGTGAACTCAGAATAAGAGCCCTCATAAAATTATTCACTTATCTATTGGGAGACTAGAAGACAGTACTGCACATATTTGAAAGACTTGCCCTTTAAAATTAGTATTATGTTCTAATATAACTGAAGAAAAATTTAAAAACCTTTGTGGACACAACCCAATTAGATATAAGGGAGAAATGGGGGACATTACATATTCCGCCAAAATACTTCACTTTAAAAATACTTGACAAGGGGCCGGGGGCGGGGGGGGTGTTAGCTCAGTGGTTCCACCACCTACCTCACAAGTGCAAGGTCCCAACTTCGATCCCTGGTACCCAAAAAAAAAGAAAGAGCAGCAAAGTACTTGACAATGTAATTAATATGAGAAAATGAAAAAAATGGAAACAAAGTCTTTGTAAATAGGGAGCGGCAGAGGGGTTGAAGGGAGGGCAGGGGAAGGGGAAAAAAAATAAGAACCGAAATAGAGTATGTAAAGGTGCAAATTTCCAATGATGAATGTCATCATACTATATATCTAAAATGTACTAATATTGGGCCAGGGATTTAGCTCAGTAGTTTCGCCGCCTGCTGCACCAAGCACAAGGACCCAAGTTCAATCCCCTCTACCAAAAAAAAAAAGTTCCAATAAAATTAATAATATAAAAAAAATACTTGACAAACACTATGGTAAATCAGGATCGTGCTTTATGTAAGTGTATCTTCCTATCTCCCAGTATGTCAGTTTGTTTCCTAAGGTAATCTCATCCTCCATTTGATTTTTAATTCCATTTTATACTGTCACCTAGTAGATAATACACAACAACATGGCCTGATGGGCCACACACCAGATTCACCTTTTTTCTAGTTACATCTTAACTAAAAGAATAAACTAACTATCCTTTAAAATTCAGTGCAACTCAACTATTAAAAAATTAGTGCTAAATTATCCAAATTATTTCCTTAGATAGCTCTGTATATAATTAGAAAGATTATATGGCAAGTCTAATGACAACTTATTTTATGTTGATAATACAAAACCAGTAGTTCACTAATACTAATTTATGACCATGACTTAAATTATAAACCTGCAAAATCCTGTTGCACAGGTCCCTTTAAGATAACTCTGAAATACACAAGCCAATACCAAACATTTGGTCAAGCTTTAGTACAAACCAGCAAACTTAGCATCTAAATGTAGTAATCAGGCTGCATCCTTTCAAAGATAATTAACTCTACCAACTGAAGCCTAAAAGATAGAAATTTTCAAAACTGGTTAACAGAAACTTCCAACTCTTCCATTTTGTTCTGTTTCAGATTCCAGCTTTTTTTTTTGTACTGGGGATCAAACTTGGGTCCTTGCGCTTGTGAGGCAGGCGGCAGAACCACTGAGCTAAATCCCTGGCCCTAGCATTATTAACTTTACAAATATTACCATCATTTCATTCCTATTCTCAAGCTCAAAATGCATAACTATGAAATCTCACGTTAAGCAAAAAGGAAAAAAACACTATAGACACTGTGGCATGAACACTGTCAAAAAAAAGTACTCCAGTAAGCTAAGAGAGAAAGCTAAAAAATGTTGGAAGAGCTGATACGATTGCATGGCTAAGGGTAAACAAATTTTAAAGAGGCAAAATTCTTCCTATTGAGGAAAGGAGAGGGAAGAGGTCCCTTCTCCCTTTTTCTTTTTCAGAATTTCTTTTTCTTTCCCATTCAGTGCAAGTAAATCTAAGCTTCCAGTCTCATAACTATAAAATGTTTCCTGCAAGACTTGAGAGCCACTCTGAACAATAACCAAGAAAGCCAACACCCCATTTCCCAGTTTTCTAGGAGAAAATGGGCCTAATTTGTAACCTGACTCCGAATTGTAAAACCTACCTCTATTCATAAAGATAGGAGAAAATTAGCAATTTTATCTTGAAAACATGGATGTAATGAATTATAACTACTGTTAAACTGAAGAAAAATTACATAAAAACAACACTGAAAGAGCCTTTCAGAATGGAGTCAGGAGGCCATAGGGAGAAAGACACACACAGGATTCCAGCTGCTGCCCAGGCCCAGGAACTTTGGTTACCTTCTAACTACCAGCAGCTCCAACAGATAACTACACTGTGCAAGAGACTCAAGACATACAAGGTTACAGGACTCTTTTTTTATGAATATTTTTACGAAATAAAAAAATTCTTTTCTTCATTTTCTATTGGTCACACAAGGCCCCGTCACACAAGCACCCGTTCTAAATTCTAAAAGAAGTTTCCCAGGCCGGGGATTTAGCTCAGTGGTTCCGCCACCTGCCTTGCAAGCGGGAAGACCCGAGTTCGATCCCCGGTACCAAAAAAATAAAAAAAATAAAAGAAGTTTCCCAACAAAAGAATTTTTACTACCTTGCAATAAATCAACACAGTTTATTCACTATAAGCTTTCATTTTCCCTACCTTCCTTGAATAGCTCTGACTCAGAGCTATTTGAACCTATTTCCTGATTGGCAATTGTTTTAAGACCCCCCCCTAAAAAGTGCTTTTCATTTTCAGTTTCTAAGTTTGGATTTACTGATACCACTGAGCTCTACAAGAGCCACATTTCTTTTTGTATTTGCAATTTCTAGCAACTGTGTGGAATGCACATTACACTCTGGTTCAACGGTATTAAATAATAAGTGTTTTCTCTTCTACCTTTGTGGAGATTTTCTGGGTTAGAAATTTATTATTATTATTATTCCCCAACCCTGGCTTAATTTTGAAACAAAGCCTATTTCTCAAATAATAACTCATGCCAAATAACACAATTCTATTTACTGGAACTGAGTACTAGAGAAACCCTGAAATATGCTGCTCAACTGGAGTGAGAAGAGGATGTTTACAAGAGAAGGTGGTGGGTGCTAAGTGGGCACACACTTTGATACACTCAAAATGAATCCACACACAGAAAAGATCCTAGTGGTTTAAAAACAAAAAAACAACTCCCACCTACCTCCTTTTCTACATTAATAACAGGATTTTTTAAAACCTCAGCCTTCTTTAGCTAATTTTCTAAATCAAGACGATGCTCTGGCCTCTGAAAATGCAGTCACTTCTCACAGATGCCGTCCCACATAGGCAGGACCAAGACCACCAGAAACCTAGAAGCCAACCGTCCAGCCTTCCTTCCTCCCCAGGCTTCTGGAAGGTGACTGAGTCATGGAGGCACCACACTGTGAGTGGGTTAATCCACAGATGAGTTCAAAGCTAAATGTGCCTCTTAGGAGGTGGGATCTGGTCAAAAGGAGGCAGTCACCGGGGGCAAGACCTCGATGTGGGTATTTTCATTCCCTGGCTCCTTCCTTCTCTTCTTCTGTTTTCTGACCGTCACAACCTGAGTAGCTTTCCTCTGTGATGGGCCCTTCCACCACGCTGTTTCCTGTTTGGAGCCTGCAGACCATGGACTGAAACTTCTAAAACTAAGTCAAAATAAGCCTCTCTTCCTTCCAAGTTGTGTGTGCCAGATAGTGTCTGAGGGAGGATGAAAGTGACTAAGACAGGAATATCTGATTATCATGAAGATCAAATGAGATCTTAAACCTGGTCAGGAGAAGTAACTGCTTAGAACACAGAAAATGCTCAATAAAGAGTAGGTTTAAAAAAAATCAACCACTGTCTTTATCTAGAACCACAGATGATGAATAATACTTGTTAAAAATGTTAACGAACCACTAAGAAAAACAAAATGTTTTATTAATCCGAAAATTCAGCATGCAAAATGCAATCTCATATATATTTTAAAACATACAAGATTTTATACAGTACTTGCAACTACATTACCCTGAAATAAACAACAAGTCCTTAAGGGAATCAGAACATGCTACCCTTTTAAAGGGTATGGAATTAAAGTTGCCTCAGCTGGCCTGGAACTTGTGATCCTCCTACCTCAGTCTCCCTCATGGCTGAGATTACAGGCATGCATGGACCTACTAGTTTTCTTCAAAAGTAATCAATCAATCAACCAATAACAAACAAAAAAGCAAACTACAAGAGACTATGTGCTCCGCACTATCTACGTACAGACATCATTAAAAACATTTCACTAAACTTTCTTAGCCAATGAAATGCTACAAAGAGGGGAAGAAAGTAGTAATACTCAAATGGCTAAGTTTTGAAAATGCAAAATACAAGTTAAAATACATAAAATAAAAAGACAAGGAATAGTCAAAATATCCACAGCATATAAGATAAATATGTCAAGGACTTATCAACTATTACTTAGTGAACATGTATTATGAAAAAATTAAGCTCCAACTAAAAATTGAGATACTAATGAGGAAAGAAATGGCTTAGTAATTTCAAGAATTTAAACATTAGTATCTTTAGTCAAATACACAGGAAAAGAAAAATACTATACTTACATTTTCATTTTTTTAAAAATTTTATTTTATTGGTACATTTTAGGCATACAATATAATGACATTCATCATTGGAAATTTGCACCTTTACGTGATCTCTCTTGGTTCTTACTTTTCCCCCTTCCCCTGCCCTCCCTTCAACCCCTCTAACCCTATCTACAAAGACTTTGCTTCCATTTTTTCCTTTTCTCATATTAATTCCATTCCCTTCTTTCCTTTCCCCTACCCCTCCCACTTCCCCTTCCTCTTT
>NW_004624734.1:7669164-7688434 GCF_000247695.1 Heterocephalus glaber
CTGTTAAGTTCATTTGTTCAAGAGTTTGATTGAGTTATAGTATTTCATTGCTTATTTTTGTCTAGCTGATCTATCTATTTGTGACTGTGGGGTACTGAGGTTCCCCACTACTATTGTATTAGTGCATACATGATTTTTCATGTCCATTAGTATTTGTTTTATATAGTTGGGTGCACTAGCATTTGGTGCATATATATGATTGTCATCTCTTCCTCTTGAATTCTTCCCTTTACATGGATGTAGTGTCCTTCTTTGTCTCTCTTAATCAGCGTTGGTTTGAAATCCACTTGATCTGTAAAGAGGAAAGCTACTCCTGCTTTTTGGGGGGATTCCCGTCACATGGAGTATTGTTTTCCACCCCTTAACTTTCAGTCTATGAGTTTCTTTTTTGTGTTTCCTGTATACAGCATATTGTTGGATTTTGCTTCTTGACCCATTTTGCCAGTCTATTTCTTTTGAATGAATTCAGACCATTAACATTGATGGTTATAACTGGTACATACTGACTTATCATTGTCATGACTTTTCTTTTTGTTGGATTCTCCCCCTTTACATTTAATTTCTTGTCAGACCCAACGGATTCATTCTGCTGTGCTTCCTGGGGTTGTGACCCTCACTGTCTTTTCCTAGAACATTGTCTAAAATTGTTTGGAGTGCTGGTTTGGAATTCATGAAGTTCCTAAGGTGCTCTTTGGCATGAAAGTATCTTATTTCTCCATCAATTCTGAAAGATAGTTTTGCAGGGTACATCAATCTGGGTTGGAAGCTGTCTTCCTTCAGGACTTAGAATACGTCACTCCAAGCTCTTCTTGCCTTGAGGGTTTGCACTGAGAAGTTTGCTGTGATTCTGATGGGTTTTCCTTTGTACGTGATTTGTTTCTTTTCTCTCATTGCTTGTAGAACTTTGTTCTTCTGTTGGGTTTCTGGAATCTTAACAATTATATGCCTATGTGTAGATTCTTTTTAATCAAGGCTAGTTGGAATCTTATATGCGCCTCACTTATCTTTATGTCAAGTTCTTTTCCCCCACTTGGGAATTTTTCTGCCACTACTTCTGTGAACAGTTTTTTTTATGTCATCTGCACTCTCTTCTGTTTCTTCATTGACTCCAATCAGTCTTATGTTATTCTTCTTTGCATCGTCTAGCAGCTGCTAGATTGATTTCTCATGATGCCTTATAATTTTAAAGCAATTTTTCTTTCCCTGGTCACTAATTGCAATCTTAGCTTCTATATCTGAAATTCTGCCCTCACATTGGCTCATTCTGCTGTGCAGACTTTCAGTGGAGTTTTTAATCTCCTGGAAATCTGGGTTTTTTGCATCTGTTTTATGGATTCCATTTGTTTCCTGTGTTGGGATTCCATCATGTTCCTCAGCTCCTCTCTAGATTTATTAGTCATGTCTTGCACTATGAGCACAATCTCTGCTATTATCTGCAAAATTATTTCTGATTTCATTTTTTCCAGATCCTCTTTTGTTGCCAGTTCAGGGAGTCCAGGTGGTTGAGTATCGGAGCGTTCCATCTCATTTCCCTTTGGGGTTGCTGTAGGTGATCTGGAAGTCTGGTTTTGAGACTTATTTATCTGTCTTCTCATTTCAATGGGGGCAGGGGGCTGGGGGGGGATGGGACAGGGTGGGTGTGTGCTGTTGGCACCCGCAGGGCTCACCTCCTCTGAGCTGCAAGCAGTGGTATGGCAGTGCAGAAGCCCCTTCTTCTGCACTGGGAGAGTTGGTATGGCGGCCCGGAAGGCCCTTCCTCTGCACTGGGAGCCTACATTTTCACTTTTAAGTGCTGTATCTGTCATTAAAAGTCTATGCACATTAATCTAGCCTACAGCATTACCACAAAAATCTTCAGACAAAAATGTTCCCTTCACCATTTCTTTGTAATAGCAAAGAAATCTACCCCATCTCATCCCATGCCCATTTATATGTCCAAGAATGGATGAAGGAATGGTTTGGCAAACCATGTTTCATTTTACATGATGGAACTCAATTCAGGCATTGAAAATGATGATGGTCTATAATGTGCAAAAATGCCTATGTTGTGGCATTAAATGAAAACAGCACAATACTTTCATTTACAGTTAGATGATGATAGTGTCTCAGTTGAAAACTAAAGGAAGGAAAAGGAAAAAGAAGAGAAGAGAAAGAAAATTCACCCAAAAATGAATAATGGAATTACTACAATAAATGATTTCATTTTACTTTAAACTTTTCTGCATTTTAAAAGTCCCTACACTTTGAACATGTATTACTTCTAGAGCTAGGGATGATGTGTACAAAGACAACAATTTAGAGATAATAGGTAATATTTAGATAATTTAGATAATGAAAACATCTCCCCTGTGAAGCCACTGAATGCAGTAAAATTTGCCCCCACAGCTCTCCACAACTTCACTTCTCCTCTTCATACACGTCTCTATGAGCCTATTCCAAGGTTCTCTAAATATTTAACATACACGTACTCTTTAGATTTCAACATAACCATGCCTAAAGTTGGATGTGTCCAAAATCGAAGAAAAGCACAGGTCAAATACTATTTGAACAAATTCCACCCATCTAAATCTCCATATTAAAAGTATCTCTAGGCTGCCATATTTTCTACTTTTAAGAAGAATTTAAAAAACCCAAAGTATTTCAATAAGTTAATGTCTCTATCCTTGGTACCTCAAAGAAGCCCAAAGAACTAGCTAGAAACTGTAGAAGATAGAGGCAACTGGGTATTAATGGCACATGCTTATATTCCCAACTACTCAAGAAGCTGAGACAGGAGGATAGCAAGTGTAAAGCCAGCCTTGACAACCTAGCAAGACCCGTCTCAAAATAAAAACTTTTTTTTTCAAAGGGTGGGGAGGTACCTTGATGGTACAGCACTTGCCTAGCATGCAGAAAGCGCTAGGTTCCACCTTCAAAACCACAAGGTGGAAAAAAATCTAGAGGCATCAGTTCCTACAATGTTAAATTCTGACATCATCCAACTATACCCATTCTATTCCTTCTCAGGTAACTCCTAACTATTATAAAATTCTTTTCCACAGTAATTCAAAGTAATCTGATTTTAGCCTTTAAGATGTTTCAGAAACAATTTAAAGTTAAGGTGTAACTGGGGAAGATCCAAAGACTCAACATTTTTAAACTTTAAGTTTTCACTTTAGAAACATATTTTGTCAAGTTTAAAATTCAAGTAAAGCTCTCTTCAATGTCTACTAATAAAAGCAGCTGGAACGACAGAAAAATCACTATCACATTTGTAATTTTTAACCAAGACATCAGTAACTGAGGCAAGAATGAATAATGGATGCCAAAGCCATGGATGAAGATTATAAAAGAATATTTACAAAGTCTGAAAGTATCTCTGCACAGATACTTACTAATTACAATCAATATTGATGTTTTCACAGTGGGAAAAACTGGAAAAACTCACAGATACTACCTTAACCAAAGTGACAAAGTTAAGATTACCAATACTGTGACAAACTTACATGTATCTCATGTAGTTTTCCTGCCAACATGCAAAACCTGAATCTAATCATGAGAAAACATAAAGATCAAATATGAGGCTCATTTTATAAAACTGGCTAGTACTTATCAAAAATGTCAGCATCATAAAAGACAAAAGCTGAGAAAAGAGTAAAGAGACATGACAACTAAATGCAAGGCACACCTAGACTCAATCTATATAACAAGTTATTTCTCTAGTGAAATGGAAAGTGCCATTTTAAGTGGTTAACTTAAAGGGGACTCACACATAGTGAAATAAACTAGGTAAACTTATAATATAGAAACCAGTATGTGCTATGTAATATGATATAGACAACACAAGGATCTGCCTGAGGATTTACTGCTTATACAAGACACAAATTGCATATGTTTGTACAAGTGTATTTACTTCATATATAAAATGTAATTTTATATTTACCTATAATATATTACACACACACGTTTTAATAACCAAACTATACTAAAGAGGATTAAGAAAATTACTTATCTTTCTATTCTTGGGCAAAGTATGGTCTCAACTCAAAAAAAAAATAAAAATAAAAATTCCTGGAATGCTACTGATGTTCAGCAAAAAGAGCTAGTGGTTTACAAGACTTAGTGCTATGGTCCTTGTAAAAACAGTATCCTCCTTCTGAAGTCTGTCATATGTCAATGGAAACTTTGTTTGTTTGTTCTTTTGAGACAGCTTCTTGCTGTGTAGCCTAGGCTGGCCTTTCTCCTGCCTCAGCCTCCCAAGTGCTGGGATTACAGTCACGCACCACCGCACCCGGCTGGAAACTTTTTTAATAAACATACCCCAAAAGTGAAGCACTGATTGGTAATTCCTTCATTATTTTATTGAAGGCTGGAAAGTAAGCCCATATATTACATGAACAATAACAAATTACTTGTAAGATATTAACATGATGTAGAAATTTCAGCTTGCTTAACTCCACTTCAGTGTCAACTTTCATTTATATACTATACTTAAATGCTTTTTTTTTTTTTTGAGGTACTGGGGGTTGAACCCAAGGTCTACTCACTGAGCTACATTCCCAGTCCTTTTTAAAATTTTTTATTTTGAGACAAGGTCTAAGTTGTCCAGACTGGGCTTGAACTTGGGATCCTCCCTCCTCAGCCTCTCAATGATAGGATTACAGGCGTGCACCACCACACCTGGCTTAAATGCCAATTTAGGTCTTCCTATTATATGTTCATATATTTCACAGAATTTCTGCATTGTCCTTAAAATACAATTGTGACTGGTCTAAGATTAATAAATTGAATTTATTATTTGTAACAGGTACATATAAAGAATTAGAATTGGGGATTTGGGTTTATTTTCTTTTTTAATGTTTAGCTAGATGATAACAATAACCCTAAAAACACTGGGTAATATCAATAAAGTGGTATATACAAAATATAGTAAGCTTTTACAATTAAAATATGACAAACATGTGACAAACTAAAACCAAGTCTAGGGCTGGGGATTTAGCTCAGTGGTTCTGCCTCCTGCCTTGCAAGTGCAAGGTCCCAAGCTCAACCCCCGGTACCAAAAAAACAAACGAAGTCTAGAAGCCCAGGGTGACTTGTAATCACCAAGCAAGTTTGTTAGAAGTAAAATCAAAGTAGAAAAGAACAAAGGTTTCTTAACTGCAACATACTTTAAACGGTTCAGTTCCATCAATCACATCTGCCTCAGTTACCCGGAATTTCCATGTTCCCTATTACATGTGTCTATGTGGACATAGCCTAGATCAAGTGTCTGTGGATAGGGCTCACTGCACCTCCTATAATTTCATGTAGAATTATAAGTAGGTACATGCACATTTTTTTCTGAGTATAAAATTCATATCTTCCATCAAATCAGGAGTCTCCAATGCCTAAGAACTACTGGTCTGTTTTAATTACATTGGTTTGAAGTATTTTGGGATGATGCATTTATTCATGCATAGCAGATAAATAATAGGTTATTCAGGGAAACATGGAGATGTTTAAGGTACTATCACACTTGGTATCACTATTATAAAAATCCAACTGAAAAGAATGAACCAAAAGTCTCACAGAAAAGTCATTCATAAAATATATGCTCAAGCTCTCTTCATCTTCTGTCATAAAACTGGACATGCCCATCAATATTAATAATTTGGGGACTCAGGCTATATTTAATCACATTACAAATATACCAAGGCCAGGAATTTAGCTCAGTGGTTTTGCCACCTGCTACTCAAGCGCAAGGACCTGAGTTCAATCCCCAGTACCAAAAAAAAAATCTCCACTAAACCCTGGCAGCAGGGCCTGCACCCAGAGCAGCAGCTAAGAACTTGACATAAAGATAAGTGAGGAATGTAGGACTCCAAACTAGCCTTGATAAAAAAAAAAAAAAAAAAGAATACACCAAAATGTTCTCTGAAACACTTATCTAAAGAAAAAATAATATCACCTAAATTTTATCAAGTGCAAGTTATATGGCAGAACTGGGTTGAAACACAGCAATCTCAAAATATCTCCAAGTAGTATTAGAAAAGTCTACTGCCTTTCTTTTTCCTTTCAAATAGGCTTACTATTCTAACTGCTTAATCAAAGAACCTTTTTACATCATTTCAAAGATCAATTTTTAGACTAAGATTCTTCTCTCATTATTCAAGTACAACATTTTTTAAAATTCTCAACTGGGGGGCCCGGGATTTAGCTCAGTGTTTCGCCGCCTGCTTTGCAAGCCCAAGGACCCAAGTTCGATCCCCAATACCAAAAAAAATTCTCAACTGGTTAACTGACTGGTCGATTTTTTTAATCCCCAAGAGGATTTTTCAACTGTGTTTTTAAAATCTCTACTTTTTTGCATACACTGAGCTATCAATTAATAGAAACAAAACAATCTTGGTTTAGCCCACTTCAACAATGATAAAGTCTACACAAAACACCAATAAGACTCCAACTATACCAGCAATTCTTAACTGTTCCCTCCATCTGCAATGTGTTTATGACCCAGTCAGGTGGACCTCACAAATGGAGAACAAGTAGCATGACCACTCCAAAATTGAGAAGCCATAATATGCAGGCAATATTACTCTCCACAAAACTGTTTTGGCTTTTAAACTTCAAAAATATTACATAAACTAATATATTTACTCAACAAAACTGTATACTTTCTACAGGCCAAGAAACTATATCTAGAAATTAAGATGCATGATGTACTTAATCCTCACTATTCTACAAACCTTAACATAGCCAAGAAAATTTAATGTCAATACGGGAGTCAAAAACCAAAACCCTGTAGCCACACTTAAGCCTGTCATGTCTCATTTCTAGTAACAGACATACTGACATATTCAGGAAATGTCTCATGCTATCTTCTTAGTCACCTATTTATACTGCATAACTGAATGTTAACGAAGTACCAGCAATTCCTTGGCAATTCAGATAAGCAGGAAAGCCTTTTAGCCTCTTCTTTTTTTTTTTAACATTTTTTTTTTTTGGTCCCGGGGATCGAACTCAGGTCCTTGCGCTTGCGAGGCAGGCGACAGAACCACTGGGCTAAATCCCCAGCCCAAGCCTCTTTTTTTAAGATAGGGTCTGGTCATTATTTTTTCCTTTGAATTATATTCACATAACTGTCTCCAATGCATGATTCTTAAGGGAAAAAAGAACGAAAGAATGGAAGAGGGGAAGGAAACATGGAAAAAGAAAAGTCATTCTTTAGGATAAGAGGCAAGTCACATGAACGACCATGTTCCACAGTACCTACTCCCAAAATCTGTACACAGTAGTGACAGGATGGAGTGAATATTTGCTAAATAAAGAACAAGGTGAACGAAATTTGCTATGGGTTTAAAAACTCAGAGAAATTGGAGAGATTTTTAATTCTCAATTTTTTTTTTGTACCAGTGATCAAACTTGGGTCCTTGAGCTTGCGGGGCAGGCAGCAGAACCACTGAGCTAAATCCCCGACCCTTTAATTCTCAATTTGACATTAGCATGTGTTAAACTAATAAATTAGTGAATAAACATCTATATTCATTCATGTCAAAAAAAAACAAAAAACGTCTGGTTAATTACTGAATTGCCCAGGCTAGAGCCAAACTTTCTATCCTCCTGCTTCAGCCGGCCTCCCAGAATGCTGGGACTGACAGTCATGTCCCACCACATCCAGCTGGGAAAGCCATTTGTATTTAGAATTTAACAAATGCTTTCTTACATGATTAAAAATTAAATTTCATTAGCTATACCTCAAAAATAATACTTCTGTCTGTATTCATTCATTTACCAGGTAAACACCCACATACAAGTGAATCCTACTTCTTAGACCAACATACACTCCTAAAGAAAATAACTACAGTATTTGGAAAATCCTCATAGCCTATGCTGTCTAGAAGAGTTATTCCTGAATGGGCTGTTACTTGGCACCAGTGAAAAGCTCAACAAGACAGCCGACATTTTGAGGAAACACACTTGAAAGACAAATTAACTCTGATGAATGAAATCACCAGAATCACGCACACCTACCTTACTCAAGTTTTTCTACCACGTCTGAGGCTTTTATCCAGTTTCTCTACAAGAGCAGGTGAAAAATGTTTCTCTATCATCTGTAAACTGGGAAACATTTTCTCCCTACATCCTTATGTTATTTTATGTAAAAATTCAACAGATTAATTCTTCATAAAAGAGAAATGTCTGTTTCTCCTAATTGGCATACTTCCTCTCATTAATCAATGCCAACAATAATTCTATTTCCTCTTTCATTTTGGCACCTTAGGGAAAAAAAAACTTTAGTTACACAGAGGCCCTGAGTTAACTTTGCCCTAAGCTCTTCCACCCAATTCCCTCCCTCCGTTCTCTTCACCAACATTTTACCATTATGCTTAAGAGTCCTCGAAAGTACCTTTCTATTATTGTTGAGAACATCATTTATCCTTCTCAAAGGAGACAGAGTATAAATTACTGTATTAAATAGACAGTTGTCCCTGAAGAGAATGTTCTAATACCACAGTCTCTTTAACAGAACTTAGTAAGAACTGAAGATAAACTTTTATCACACAAAGGATCTGGTAAACATCAAAAACCAGAAACTAAGGACTAAAAGGTCCAAGTCTCACAGGCTAAAGAGGTAGAATAATCAAGGACATAACTGTGCCTCCAAGACTACAGTCTACTTGAGGAAGTCCTAAGTGCATAAGGAAGGGGGAATCTCCAAAGAAACCTGTAAATAAGAGATAATATAATACACATGCATCCACAGGGCTTTCAGGATGAGCTGAACTCCTAAATGCAAGGTAAACAAAATAAGTCATTTGGCTCCAACTTTCTATTCATATAACTTAAAAAGAGGTCTTGGCAGTATCCTCTGGCATTCAATAGAGAACATCACTCTATGTTTGATCCACTTAATGAATTCAGTTATATGCCATGCTATGACAGGAACCAAGATCATAAAAGTGGGTAATGCCTAGGGGCTTCAAGAATATAAAAGACTTTTATTGACATAGAGAAACTGTTTAGAAAACTATCAGTCTCCAAGAATCCTGGGAAAATTTACATTGCAATAAATCCTGAGTCTAGTGTTTCTGATGATTAAGAAACAAGCTGACCACTTTGGAGTATACATAGAACAAAAGGAGGGAAAGCAATGACTTAAATGGATATCTGTACACCTGCGTTCATAACAGCATTATTCACAATGGTCAAAAGATGGAAGTAACCCAAGTAGCCACCAATAGATGAATAAAAAAAAATATGGCATACTCTGATGCTCCTCCACTTCCAATGGGGTTATGTCCCTATAAGCCCATTGTAAGTCGAAAATACTGTTAAGTGAAAAATGCATTTAATACACCTATCCTACCAAAGACCCGATCTTAGCAACACAGTACACTGTACTGTATCATCTGTTTATGCCACAATCACACAGATGACCAGGGTGAGCCATAACACACATTGCTAGCTGAGGAAAATATCAAAATTCACAATCTGAAGTATAGCTTCTACTGAATGTATTGTTTTCACACCACTTGAAAGCTGAAGGATTGTAAGTCAAACCATCACGGTGGGGTGAGGAGGGCTCTGTATATACAATGGAATATCATTTAGTCAGAGAAAGGAAATTCACAAATACTACGACATAAATGAACCCTGAAGGTATCACGTGAAGTGAAATCAGCAAGACATCAATGGACAAATACTATATGATCCCACTTTTATAAGGTTCCTAGGGCAGTCAGATTCTTAGACAAGGGACAAAGAATGGTGATTGCCCAGTGTGGTAGGAGGTTAGAACGTGGCATTAGTATTTAAATGGGTATAGAGTTTCAGTTGCGGAAGATGAAAACGTTTGGAGATGGACAGTTTGGAGAGGGACTGTAAAACAACGTGAATGTGCTTAATGCAACTAAATCATACACATAAAATGGCTAAAATGGCAAATGTTATGTGTATTTCACAACGTTAAAAGAAATCTGAAATATTCAGATAAGCAGAGGTCATCTGAGCATTCAGGTTAGACTGAGCTTCATTCCTCCCACAAGCACCAACAGGGGACTTTCTGCACATCACACAGGCTTTTTCCCTAACGTCTACTTGGAACAGCAGTGCACAGCACAGAGCCTGCATGCTCAGACTCTGAGGTCAAACCATCATTCAGCCCTGATGGGCATTTGTAGATTCACAACTCTGAGCAGTAATCACTGAGTCTTAACTCCTTGCCTGCAAAATGACAATATTGAGACTGTCTCAGGGTTACAGCGAGAATGGAGAATGTCTGTAGAGAATCTGACACATCTTGACAAATAAGGAAACACTTAAATGTTTCTGTTTCTTCTGCCACAAGTAAACATGTTAAGGTCACAATTGAGAGACTGTTTCTGAAATATCTACTTCATCAAATGAAACCAGCGTCTTACACATCAGACAGTGGCAGAGGATAAAATACTTCAATACCATAAAGTTATCCTCCCTAGAAAGTGCTACTCATTATTAACACCGCAAAAATCACTAGCAAATAAGAATGATGGGCATCATGACATCAGAATAAAATGTCTTCTAAAACCAAAACAATGAACCTCAACATTAGCAAAATAATCTAGCTATACAACTCATACAGAGCCACAGGCATGGTACAGTATTTGGAACTGCACTATTAATAAAGACAGGGTAGCACAGAAATTAAATAAAACTCTTACTAAAATATTGCAAGAAAAAGTCTCTTATCCTCAAGTTAAAATTGACTTTTTCATCTTTTCTTAAATCAATGTTTTGATGCCATGGGTAAATCCACAGATTTGCTTCACACAATCAATGCTTTTGTTTGTTTGTTTGTTTTTCGGTACCGGGATCGAACTCGGGTCCTGTGCTTTCGCAGCAGGCCACGAAACCACTCAGCTAAATCCCCGGCCCAGGCAATGCTTATAGTAACCAGATTGAAAGCAATCTTTAGCAGTCTTTTCTACTGACAGTTTTATAAAATTATATATGTAAGTATACTGTATATGTTACATATAACATACACACGCCAGTTAGCTTTAAAGACTTTGCAAAATACATTGATCATTCCAGAACCCAGTCCCCAAAGATTATAACCAGAAGTTTCTACTTGCTACGAGACTCATCCAGAACCCATCTCTTAATAAATTACTTGGTTAGAATGAGTATTTTTATTTAAAATTGTAATATATTTTGTAATATATTGTAGCATTACACTTTCAACTTAGTTAACTTTTTAAAACCACATTTTAAAAAAATATATTCTAAGTTGTTTAACACCTAACTGGAGCCCTTTTCTACTCGCTGCTGCACCTGAAAACAAGACAATTGGGATTAAAAAATTGTAAAGAGTCAGAACATCCAAAGACACAAGCACAGACTCTCAAGTTACCAACTTGAATCAAATGAAGGTTTTCAAAACCTGATCATCATAAAAATACTTAAATCTTATCGGATCCATCAGTAACTCATCCCTTTAACCACAACTTTCCTCACGAGAGCAATGACTGACCACTACAGAGCAAGGACTCCTCTCACTCATCGGTTTTTGCAAATCTTCATGACACAGGCTCAGTCCTGCAGGTAAAACCTTACTAGGCGATTCACGTAAATCAGAAGCGCTAACCTAAAACAGACACTGATTTCCCGCAAACCCGAAGATCCGTGAGAGGCTCCTTCCAGGGTCCGAGCATCCAGGCACAAAAAACATCCAAGGGGAGGGGCAAAAAGATGGCTTCGGCCACCCGCCCCCTGGGGCCAGCTCCGGTCACCTGCCAATAAACACAAGTGAGCTGCCCCGCGCGGGACCCAAGGCTCTCGCTTCCCGTGGGTAACGCAGGGCCCGCGCGGCGACCCGCACCGTGGGAGCAGGCCCGGATGCCGGCGGGACGCCAGGTCTGCGTGGACACTCCGGGGGCGGCTGCACTCTGGCGCGCGGCCCGGGACCTGTCAGAAGCCCGGCTCCTCTGGCCTGGGAGGCCGCGACCCCGAGACCCCGAGACCCCGAGGCCCCGCGCCCCGCGGCCGCCGAGCTCCCCGGCGCGGCCTTCGGCCCGGCCCCGGCCCCCACGCCGGCCTCGCCCCCGCCCGGCTACAAAGCGCCACAGCCCGCGGGCGCCCACGCCCCTCACCTGCAGCACGGGGCGCCGCGGGCCTTCCAGAACCATCGGACCCCGCTCCGGCGCGCGCGTCACAGCCCAGGCCTCCCGGTGCCGCCCGGCGCCGCCGTCGTCGCCGCCATTTCCTGCCGCTCACCGTCGCCTCGTCCGCGCTGTCAGGTTACTCCATTCACCTGGGCCCGGAGCCGCCTGCGCCTTGCCGCGCCGCGCCCCGACCCCTCCCGCCGGCGCCTGCGGAGACTGCGCAGCGCTCGGCTCGCCCGCGGCCCGCGCACAGCCCGCGGCAACGGCGCAAGGCCGCTTGGAGAATCCCAGCCGCGCCGCGCCGTGCCGCCTCTCCGCGCCCCACGCCCGCTCGGCCCGCGGCGGCTTGAGAGCCGGCCTCTGATTGGATGGGGCGCCGCGGTGAAAGGTTAACCTCGGCCCCGCAGCCATTCAGGAGCTGGGAGACAGCGGGCGCGGGCCGGGAGGCCGTAGAGGTGTTGGCGGCCCGGCGCGGGGACCTAGCGCAGTATCTCGGGTGGCTGCCCAGGGTCTTCGCGGCCCTGTGCGGGGCGCCCGCGGAGGCCGGCTGCTAGCTGGTCCTGGCGAGCTCTCAGGGCTTGCCTCTCTTTAGTGGCACCTTCTGGTACCCACCACGCCCTCGGCGAGGCCCTTCCCCCCCATCGTAATTGTTCTCATAGCTTGGCCCGCTGACCGCCACCGCTCTTTTCTTCACCCCGTGGGATTGAACCCAGGCCCTTCAAACTGAGCTACATCCCCAGCCTTTTTTATTTATTTTATTTTATTTTTTATTTTGTGACAAGGTCTCGCTGAATTGTCCAGACTGGGTTCCAACTTGGATCCTCCTGCCTCAGCCTCCCAGAATGCTGGGATTACAGGAGTGCACCGCCACGCCTGGCTCCACCACACCACCACCACCCCTTTTTGAAGCACCTTCCCTGTCGCTGCTGCGCCCTGCCTTAGTGGGAGCAGGGGCCTCTGCGTTTGGGAAATAACAAACACCCAGACCTGCGATAACAGATAATAAGAAATAGACAATGGCCCTGGTTATGCAGTTGTTCGTTTGCATAAATCAGAACCTTCCATCGTACCTTGTAGCTATGAATTGAAATTATCAGTAGATGTGAAGTGCCTGATTTAATGAAGACTCTTAATTTATTTGGGAATACAGGCATCTTTTCCAGAAGGCATCTGATGGATTGCCTCACTCTAGTGAGGTCTGGTATCAGCAGCCGCTGCTCTCTGCTCTCAAAAACACTGAGCTGCACACACACGCTCAAGCCCTGTGCCCGGTAATGGGCACCACGCCTGCCAGCCCCATGTGGTAATCGGGCATGGAGAGTACGACTAATCAGAGATGAAATTTCAGTGTTCGCTACCAAAAAACAATGTAAAACCATTCACTAATAATTTTTGTATTGTTACAAGTTGAAGTGGTGATAGTTTTGATATATTAGGATAAATACTAGTTTCATCCGTCTTTTTTTCTGTCAGTACTAGAAAAATGTTAAACCTGACATATCTGCCATCATATTGCTGTTGGCCAGGGTGATCTGGGGCTTTCGATCCACATTCGGACCCTTGGGTGCTGAAATTGCCCTGCACTGTAACAGATCAGGAAACTGAATAACCTTCAAGTTATTGAGCTTGTTGCTCGTAAGCTAGTAAGTGAGCAACTGAGATTTGAACCTAAATCTGGCTTTGGGCCTGGTGTCCTCAAATCACTGTGATACTCAAATTTTGATCAGATATTTATCATAATTATCATTGAAGTTTTACCTAAACATAGAATCATCATCATGGGCAAAATTAGGGAGGAAGTGATAATGCTTTTGACAGACCTACTTCTTCCGGAAAAAATAATGTTTATTGTATGTCAAGGACTACGTGCAGTAGATCCCCGTGGAGGCGCAGGATTGTATCTCAGCGTGGGGGCCCACTGAGGTGCCCAACGGGCAAACCTGCAGCCCTTCCTGCTGTCCTTTCACAGTCTGTGGAGGCCGGTTGGGTGGCTCCACTAGCAGCTTTGTCACATTTTTCACTGATATTTTAAAATAAGTAGTATATAACATATGGTTCCTCTATCAAGAAAGCATACAAAAGATGGGTTTGGATCATAGTCTCAAAAGACTTGATCCCAAATGCCATAATCCCGAATGTTGAAATCTCAGAAGATCAAAAGCCCCTGACATTTAAAATACTGAAAGATCAAAATCGTCCCCTCAAAAAACAATTTTCTGGAAAAAATAATTTTAAAACTTTTAAAGACATTTATTTGTATTTTTAAAGAGGATTTAATAAACATGAAGGCACAACAGAACACTTTGTAGGACACTTCACACAGTAAAATAGGAAATCATGTTTTTCCAAGCATAGACCCTCAGGAATACTAGTAACAGTTGACCACACATGGTGAAGTTGTACACCCAGCTTTATCACTGGTCATCTGAAATACTGTACCTCGATGGATAAC
This sequence comes from Heterocephalus glaber, assembly GCF_000247695.1. Next base: position 7,683,718 of record NW_004624734.1, read on the forward strand.
TTGAGTCTCCTGGTGAGACTGATCAAAAACCACAGTCGAGCCAGGCGTGGTGGCACACATCTGGAATCTCAGCATTGTACAGGGCTGAAGCAGGAGGGTCAAAATTCAAGTCCAAACTGGGCAACTTAGTGAGACCCTGCTGCAAAATAAAAAATGAAAAGGATTCATTCCCAGTACTGAAAAAAAAAATAAAAATGCCAGAATGGATCGCCTTTGCACGTACAATCACACAAAGGGCTCAAGTCCTGAGAACAGCATTTTCCGTAAACACAGCTGTGCAAAAAGGCTCCCCCCACCTCATCTCAGATGCATGGACCAGTCTCCTCAGCAGACACCACCACTCATGCACCCAAAACAACGCTTTCCCACGTTTCCAGGTTTCCCACCCAGCTGACATGAAGCAGCTAGACTGTGTACAACCAAAATGCACCCCTTTCTTCTCCAGATTCAATTCTCTATACTCATCTTTTTTTCAGTGGGAATTTCAGCTTTCGGGATTTCAATGTTCAGGATTTTCATCATTTGTGATTGAGTTTCAGGATTGTAGACTTTTAAGATTTCAGACCTCAGGATTATAGCACTTGGGACTACATCTTTCAGGATTATGATCAGTATCAGTGAAGAATACATACGGAACGAAAAAGAAAAGTCTCTCCCCCCAGCCTCTCCTCAGGCCCAAATAGGTAACCGTTGTTTCCTGCTTATTCTTCAGAAATCTGAATGCAAAAACAAGCCAATACATTTATCCTTTGTTCCTTGTTTACAAAATGCAGCACTTACCGATTTACTCTACTGTACTTTGCCCTTTTTTTAAACTTATATATTCAGAAGATATTCAGAGTTCCTCGCTGTTTTTTGCTTTTTCAAACCCCATAACATTTTACTGTAGGGATATGTTGTAATTTACCATTTCTCTACTGAGGGACAGGTAGCCTTTCAGTCTTCCACAATTAAACATTGATCCACTTGGAATTGATTCAGTATGCAGGGATAAGGCATCATTCCAAATCATCTTTCTTCCAGACAACTACATAGTTGCCCCTTTGTTGGCCATTTGTTGAATACTTTACTTCTGGACTCCATTCCAGTGGTCTATATATTCAAGCTCTGTTTGCTGGTTTGTTTTAAATCTGGTGAAATAAAATCTTGTAACGGGTAGTGTTTCACACTTTGGGTCACTGGAAATCTCAGAGCTGATGTTTCAGCCTATATTAAGCAGAGATACAATAGTAAGGGGCATGCATTTCCTATGGGCTAATTTTCATTTTCTCTTAGAAATCTATGAGTCCACACTGATATGAAAATGAATAAATAAACTTTTTCCCTATAGTAGCATATAATGATAAATTTAGAAAGAATACTGAATTATAAAATGACCATTTGGCAATCATCAGGCAAGAACAGTGTTTGCTGAATCTGGTCAATGCAAGTTAGACAAGGAAGTCCCTTCATGAAGTTCTTATTTAAAACACGAGAATGTAACAAGAAAAACTAACAGAAACCACCCTAATCCAGGAATGAGAGAGAACTATCCTGGGAGGGGATCATAACACACCCTATTAGTGTCACATTCTCCAGCTTAGCAATTTAGAAACTTCTGAGTGACAAGTGGGAATTGCAGCCATTACATGGCTTTTACTGGAGGAAGCTTAAGTGCAGGGAGGTGGAGTCTGCACTTACCCCCAGCTCTCATCAGTACATAGCATAGGCAGAGCACAGATACATCTGTATCAGTACCAAGGTTTCAGCGGCCAGTGGCCAGACAAGCCACAGCCCCACAGAATTACATATTTATGTGTTAGCCTAACTGGGTTTAGGAATTCTAGTTTCTCTAAGTAATAAATATATCTAAGGAAACCTGTGTACAATTCTAGGGACTACGCACACTGAGGGCCAAGATCGCCCTGGGAACAGCCTTGCTCACCAGGGATCTTCACCCTGGCCCAAGGTCTCATCTCTTTACAGATCTGCCTGGCCTACCTTAGCCAACTTTCAGCTCTGCTACCAACAGGCAAGGATATGAGCCAATTTATCTCTTGTCATTAATGTCACTAATGATGGAACAAATCACTGAAGGTCCTACTGCATTCTCTCTGTAGTATTTCTGGCAAAAATTCATATCCTGAATCTTATCATGTAGAGGTATCAGGCAGACCCAAATTGAGGAATAACCTATAAAATAATTGGATGATCATTGTCAAAAGTTTTCAAATATGAAGATCAAAGGAGGACTAAGAAATGCTTTCGTAATGAAGGAGACAGGAGATAGATGACAATATGTGTAGTCTTGGTTTAATTCTTTTTGTCCTGAAAAATACTATAAGTAGGGCTGGGGATTTATCTCAGTGGTTTCACCACCTGCTGTGCAAGCACAAGGACCTGAGTTCGATCCCAGGTACGAAAAAAAAAAATACTGTAAGTAGAGTTGGGAAAGGTAAATGGATTTTCCAGATGAAGGGCATATGGGAGACCTTATTGCAGCTTCTATGTTTGGCATTACTTTCAAATAAAATGAAAATTAAAAACAAGGGGGAAAAAAGTAAAACTGTACAAAAGACTAAATTATCTACACAAAAACTACCAGAATTAATATATGAGTTTACCACTACATGTAAGGTCAATACAAATATCAGCTATATTTCTCTATTGTATTAATAACCAATTGGAAATTGCTTTTGTTAAAAAAAGCATTTACAGTGGCATCTATAGTATTGTGAAGTATGTATTTGGTCTTCATTCCCATTTCCTGGCATACAACTCCTAAAATGTTTGGACTCTTCAAAGTGATATGTTTTTGTAGCTAATGGGTTGACTGATGGATGGCAGCCCCTAGACAGCTTCAGGATGAGTGCTGCTCAGTAGAAAGACCAAGGCAGCACTAGAGGGTTGAGACTGTCAGCTTTGCCTTCTGACCTCCAAGGAGAAAAGAACTGAAGGTTAAGTTGATCATCAGTGGCCAGTGATTAGCGAGTCATGACTGCGTAAGGAAGACTCCGTAAAAACTCTGAAGAACAAGGTTTGGAGAGCTTCCTGATGGCTGAATGTGTGGCAATTCCTGGAAAGTGGGTCACCTTGAGAGGGTATGGAAGCTCCACACCCTTCCTCCCATACCCTACCCTGTGACTATCTGCATTGGTACCATTTGTAATAGCCTTTATAATAAACTGCTAGACATGTTACCTTGAGTTATGTTAGCTGCCCTAGTGAATAAAACATAAGAAGAGGTTGTGGGAACCCTGATTTATAGTTGGTTGGTCAGAAGCGCAAGTAACTTGACCTGGAGTTTGTAATTGGCATCTGAAGTAAGGTGGGGGCAGTCTTGGGACTGAGCTCTTGATCTGTAGGATCAGTTGGTTTCACCATACAGTGTCAGAACTGAATTGGATTAAAGGACACCCACTTAGTGTCCACTATAGAATTAATTGCTTGTTGGTAGAAGGAAATTCCCACACCTTTTGAAGTCGCAAGACTTGTGTGTTGTGGCAGTGTAAAAGCAGAGGAAATAAGTTTGTTTTCCCTACAGCATTAAAAGATATAGGGCTGGGGGTTTAGCTCAGTGGTTCTGGCACCTGTCTCGCAAGTGCAAGGTCCCAAGTTCGATCCCTGGTACCAAATAAATAAATAAATAAATAAATAAAAGATATAAAATACATATAGATAAATCTAACAAAATATGTGTAAATATTTTATGCTGAAATCTATAAAAACATTGATAAAAGAAAGTAAAGAAGACCTACATAAATGGAACAGTATACCATGTTCATGGATCAAAGACCCAGTATTGCAAAAATGTCATGTCTCTCCAAATTGATGTATAAAGTCTAAGCAATTCCAGTCAAAATCCCAACAGGTTTGTGTGTGTGTGTATATGTACATGCAGAAACTTTTAACTTGACAAGTTGGAGGCTGCAACTACCTGACTTCAAGGTTTAGTATAAAGCTACAATTGGTAAGGCACTGTGGTGTTGACATAAGGACTGACTTTTCTCATTGCTGAAACAAAATACCCAACACCCAAAGTTAAAAGAGGAAAGGTTTATTTTGCCTCACAATTTGTAGAAATTTCAATCCATAGTCTGCTGGCTTCAAGGCAGGGTGGCATGGCAGACAGGCATCAAGGGAGAATAACAATCCGTGGCAAAACAGCAGGCAAAAAGCAGCAACCAATGACAGCAGCAGAAGTAGCAGCAGCAGACCCGCCGAATCAGCCCGCTGCAGACAGGCAGGTCTGAGGACACCGTACCAAGGTCGTGAGTCGCACGGAACATGCCAAATCAGCCCACACCCCAGCAGCAATCCACTGGACCCCCCCCCCCGCCCCGCTCCTCTGTACGGCCACCTGTTTCCACACTACAAAGACGCAGAGGACACCAGATCACCAGACCACTGTACTGGGTAAGTTGAAGTGATCTTCACCTCTCATTAGGACCAGGACTATCTTCAGGGGAAGGGCAGCTGGAACCTGCAATACAACTCTACAGAGTTCAACCCTACAGGAGGACAAGGAGCTCAACTTGGGACTTGCAGCCAGAAATCTGCCTGAATCTCATGGGTCTGTGACTAGCTTCCTGAGACTCATTGACTTATATCTGCACACTGCAACCCACATTGTCTATTGTGACAGCAGAGACATACCCTGAAAGAGGCCCTTCATCTTCATGGTTATTTTTCATTCCCAAAATTAGTTTTATTATTTTGGTTTTTTTCTCTTTTCTTT
>NW_004624734.1:7697970-7797796 GCF_000247695.1 Heterocephalus glaber
AAAGAAAGAAAGAAAGAAAGAAAGAAAGAAAGAAAGAAAGAAAGAAAGAAAGAAAGAAAGAAAGAAGCCTCTGAATGGCTCCCTGGTGTCTGCCAACTTTTTACCCTAGAGTTTAAGGTCTTCAAAAGCTGGTCCCTGCTTATGTAACTTTTTGCCCTGCCACCTTACTATGCTTTAGCCACATCAGGCTCCACCGTTTCCTAAACTCATGATGAAATTTTACACCTCCATGCAGTCATTCACGCTGTTCCTCTTGCCCTAACTGTGTTCCTCTCTTGTTGTAGCCTTGGAAATCCATCCTTCTTGGGTGTTTATCTCAACCATATATTCCTTAGTGACATCGCCCCACTGTGCCACCAGATTCCCTGCTGCTCTGGACCCTACTCCCTGCAGCAGAAACAATTTTTCCTTCTTCCTACTCCCAAGGTATACTGCATATACATTTATCCTGGCACTTCTCCTGGGTTCTGGTTTTCCCTTAAGTATCCTATTTGTCTGGCAGAGGATAAATAATTGCTTAAAGCTTCTCACAATTCAGAATGTGGTATCCAGCCTGTGTTGGGCATAACTGCTGGAGGGGAATGACGTGTTTTATCACAGGGCCATTGCCTCTGACCATGGCCTTTCACCACCCTGAAATACTGGTCAGTCCAGAGAAGTGGCAGAGCCACTGGCCTCGCATTACCCTTTGTCCCGCACTTCTATTTCCCTCTTCACCTCTCCCACACTTTCCTAAAGTCCTCACCCCACTCATCACTCAGTTTCATCCCATCCAGTGAGTGAGGCTCTAGTACATAATACTCCTTTTATCTCCTAAATCCTTGGCCCTTCTGAGCCAGCACAAGGTTGGCAGAGCCAAATGTTAGCCTAAAGTAGGGCTGCCTTCAGACCATTCCACCGGGAGCCCCTTGTTGGCAACATGTTCAAGTTCATTGTACTATATCCCTCAAGCCTGGCAAAATCCTGTGAGCGTGACATTACTTTCAAAACTCCTAAACTCATTATGAAAGGACAGCAGTGAAGACAAAACCTGAGATCTCCAGTTCAAAGTGTTTACGGTAGATGGAGCTATATATTTCCCTGTGACCTGCTGTGTATTTCGTGTATCATGTGAAATTAGGAACATTTTGGCAGTTATTAATCACGCATTTTTTCTTAAGCATATTATAAACTATAGGATTCACTTGCCTTATGTTTCCCTGTGAGCTGTAAAATACCAAAAAATGTTATTAAAGAATTCCCCTAAAAATTGCACAAGTAGAGCACATTATTAAAAGCCAGAGATACAATGTCATCTTCAAGGCCCCAGTAGATAAAATGTGCAAAGGACATTTACACTTCACCCGAGGGCAGACAACTCACAAATAAAAGGCAAAAGAAATAGGTGTTATTTTATAAGTAGATTTCTAACATGCATTTTCTGACTTAACCAAACATGTAAATGGTAATACCCGAATATAGATAAGTTTTATTCTTTTTTTTTTTTTGGTACCGGGGATCAAGCTGGGTCCTTGCGCTCGTGCAGCAGGTGGCAAAACCACTGAGCTAAATCCCCGGCCTTAAATAAGTTTTAATGAAAGTGTTATATTCATAGTAAATAATAATTGGTATTCTTTTGGTAAATGAAAGAAGCCAGTCTGGAAAGTATACAGTCTGGAAAGTCTATATGGAATGTGGTTTTAATTATATGACATTCTAGAAATGGCAAAACTATGAAAAGTGATAAAAAGATCAGTAATCCCAAAGGTCCACTGGGGAGGGACAAATCGGAAGAACACAGGATTTTTTTTTTTTGTACCAGGGATCGCACTAAATTCCTTGCACTTGCAGAGCAGGTGGCAGAACCACTGAGCTAAATCCCTGGCCCAAGAACACGGGATTTTAATGACAGCAAAACTATTTTATAATGGTGCATTTGTCATAGCCTCTAGAAAATACAACCCAAAGGGTGAATCCTAGCTCAAACTAGGATTGAGTCAATAAGATATCCATATTGGTTCATCAGCTATAACAAATGTACCACCCTAATACAAGTTGTAACAATAGAGGGAATTGTGAGTAGAGTGGCAGAAGTAGAACCCTCTGTACACTGTGCTTAACATTTTGTTAACTCTGTCTTAGTCACCTTCCTCCTCACTGGACAAAATACCTGACAGCTGCATCTTAAAGGGGGAGAGGCTTATTTTGGCTCACGGTTCAGTCCTCAGTCAGCCAGCTCCCACAGAGAAACAGCAGGGCACAGGGGCACGGCAGAGGAGAACTGCTCACATCATGGTGCCCAGGAAGCAGAGTCAAGGGAGGCTCAGGAAAGGGAGATGCACACTCCGAGGTCATGACCACAGTGGCCCACTTCTTCCAACCAGACCCCACCTCCTAACAGAAGCCAGCTAGAACACCTCATAATCCAATCACTTTCCAAACACATGAGGCTTTGGGGACCATCTTAGATGTAAACCATAACAAATTCCATTAAATTTTTAGTGTTTGTTTGTTTCTGAGATAGAATCTTGTTGGTTTCAGGGTCCTGGGCTCAAGTGAATATCCTGCTTCAACCTCCCAGGTAGCTGGCACTATGGAAGTGTGCTACTGCATCCTGCTAAGTTTAATATTTTTTAAAAAAGAGTAAATCATGGCTAAAAAAGGAAGTTGCCACAGAATTACCTAGAGGGCTGTGCCTTTACCTAGTGACATGGTTAGCCAAGTCCTATCACAAATGAGTAAATACAAGGGTGGTAATGGCATCTAGGAAATGTAAGTTAAAGGTGCTTCTTTACACATCTCAAATTAAAATACAAATTGAGGTGCTATTCTGTACATGTCAAATTAGCACCCAATTGAAGAGCCTGCCGGGTGATACTCACCAAGCTGTGAGGAGGGTGTGTGACAAGACCCAGCTGGTGGCAGTGTGCGTGATGACACCGTCTCCTGTCAGAGTGGCGAGCAACAGCCACAGAGACATTCATCCTCTCTGTACAGGTAATTCCAGAAATTCCCTCTAAAGAATGTTTCCCAGGGAGCTAATGTGAGGAAGTGAAGTCCCACTGTGAAATGTTGTTCAGGAAAAATACTCGAGTCTCTCTCATAAATGGGAGACATTTTCAAAGGTGGGGGTGGGGAGACATGACAGGCCAACTGAGACCCAAGACACCATAACCCAGGGCGGTGTGTGGATTCTGATTTGAATACATAACTGTAGAAAGACTTCTTTAGACATATGAGTAAATTTTAATATGGACTGGAAATTAGATTTTCTTTCTTTCTTTTGGTACTGGGGATCGAACTTGGGCCCTTGCCCTTGGGAGGCAGGTGGCAGAACCACTGAGCTAAATCCCCGGACCTAGATTTTCTTAATAAATTATTATTAATTTTATGTGTGAAAGTGGAAGATGGTTATGTTTAAAAAGTCATTCTTGGAGACACATTTTGAAGTATTTATGGGTCAAATAGCATGCTAAAAATAATTCAAATTTTAATATGATGTATATTTTACAACAAAACAAAATAGTAAGGAGAGGGGAGCTAGGGAAGGGATGAAAACCAGTAGACAAATGTTGGTGATGATGAAGGTTTATGATGGGTTCATTACACACTTTTTATTTACTTGCAACTTCCATAATAAAAGGTTTTTAAATATCTTCATATTACACACTCCTTGTTGTGCCTTCCTTTCCATTCTAGTTTAACTCTGTTCTTGTTGCCTGGGAAACTCTGTTTCCTGTGGTTGCTCCAGGCACTTGCTAGGGCATTTGGCAAGCTGAGGGTGGGCTGCAGTGTGCTGCAGGGAGGAGGCGACTCCTCTTCTGCCCCTCCCACCCTGTCATCGAATGAGCTTTCTTGGTCCAGTTATACATCAGTAAGAAAGTGACACATCTGTTGCGGAGATGTCACCTGAACAAAACTAGACCCCATATTGGCAAGTGCCTTGCACCTTTTGGGAGCAAACTGAAAATTACTACCAAACAAACCAGTGAGCTGAGACATGGAAATTAGATAGGTGGTGACTTAACTATGATACATAATTAATGATCTGGTTGCCTTAAAACAAAACAAAGATAATCATTTCCCTTTAGAAGGTAGAAATAGCCAATAGCCCATAGCACAGCCAGTTCATTTCAATGTCTCTTACAATATGCTTTCTTGGCTGCTGTAGGTCTTGGGCCTCTGCAAGGTAGGTTCAACAATTGGGAGCATTTAGACACCTTTCTGGGATGTTAAGGGCATAATTTTATGTACATCAAACCTAATAAGACAAATGTGGGATTTATATTCAATTTTTTTTTTGTACTGGGGATCAAACTTGGGTCCTTGTGCTTGTGCAGCAGGCGGTGAAACCATTGAGCTAAATCTCTGGCCCTGTATTCAATTATTTTTTAATTTCAATGTTTCAGATAATTATTATATTATTATTATTATTATTTTTTTTTGCAGTACTGGGGATCGAACTCAGGACCTTGAGCTTGCAAGGCAGGCATGGTACCACTGAGCTAAATCCCTGGCCCTTGGATAATTAATTTTTATTGTGTTTTATAAAAGTATTGGGCTGTGTCAAACTGGATTTTTTTTTTTTTTTCCTGAAAGCCCTTCATCCCACTCAGTCTAGAAAGTCCTGATTTCAAGGGTTTTGATTTTAGAAAGCTGCAGTCTATGGTCCTACTTCAGCTCTATCTCCAGAGGTAGATTCCCCTACATGCATCACCTCGGGCCTCGCATGATCTCCAGGGAGTGAGCTAATGCTTCTCAGCAAACAGCTGCACCACCGATAGCACCCAAGCAGTTTGAACACCACTCCCTCCCCCGACATCTAATCAACCAATAAGGATCAAATTGAAAACAACACAGCCCACAGCTTTCCTTGCTGGTCCCGACAGATGATGGACCAGCACTCTGGTGGCCACCCTCTCCCTGGGGCTTCTGAGAGCTCAGCCCATGAGCAATCATGGATTCTACACCCCTAGTCACATAGCCCTGGGTGCCATCTCTGAGGGCACAGAAAGCAGGTTCACGTGCTGGAAAATTTCCAGTGACTGCAGGACTCTATACCAGTTGTCTTACTCCCTATCTTCATTCACTCTTTTCAGCCTCAACCTCCTCATGGGCAGGCTGCGGGCATCCCCCGAAACACTCTTGAGTCCTTTGATCTTGTAGCGTGTGGCCCAGCACCTGGGAGTGTGCCACACAGGATGCTGCATTGCTTTCCTCCCCAGCAGCTCCAGAGCTCCTGCCCAGGATGGATGTTACCTCATTCCTGTCCCGGTCACCGCACCTTAGCCCTGTGAACCCAGCAGGCCCCACTCAGCTGTGCTGGAGGAACAAGTGGACCCCGGCTGGCCCAGCCCCTGACAAGCACGGTGTAGGCAAGCACCACTCAGTTGCAAGCTCCACCTCTCCCCTTTTGTAATTCATTAACTCTATGTCCAGGCAGAGGACAACTTCCTACCTCCCTAGGGGCTGTGGTTGTGCTTAGCCCAGAAAATGAGATGAAGGCTGATGTGTTGTCCCGGGCAGGGGAAGCTCATTGCTGCCACCTCTCCCATTCTGCAGCACAGCGTGGGTGTGCTGTCTGGATGTGCAGTCATCATTTCAGGCCATGGGGACAAGGAAGGCTGTCTAAGGAGGAGACAGCTAGAAGGACTCTGGGCACAGCAAGAACAGCAGGGCAGCCCTGTGCCTCTCTCTTAGCAGAGAGAAAAACAAACTCCTATTAGGTCTAAATTGTTACTTTTTTGTGATTTTCTAACACATGAAGCTAAAAAGAATCTTAGTACTTTGTTTTTTTGTGTTTTTTTGGTACCAGGGATTGAACTCTGGTCCTCAAGCTTGTGAAGCAGGCGACAGAACCACTGAGCTAAATCCCCATCTAAAATGAATCTTAAATGTTACAAACAATAAATAGAAAGTCAAATGTCACCTTATTTTCACACCTGCAGCTTTGCATGGCATAAACACCCTATCTAAAATGAGACTCACACTGCCAAGTTGAAATGTGATTATGCAGAGCTGGTTTCAGGCTTTGGAAACCCAAGTGCGCGGTTATCTTTCTATGATGCTACCCAGCCCATCCATGCCTCTCTTAAATGTGGCCGGAGAGTCTGATATGTTTTCTGTTTCCTTTTTTCCTCCATTCATGCAAGAAGCAGGCTCTGCACAATGTTATGGGAAGGCTGGGAAGAGCTTCTGGCATCTGTATCAGAAAAATTACTCCAGGGTGAGTGGAAAGAAAGACACAGACTGGTCTTGGGGTGGGACACAGAGGCTGCAGTGGAGACGGAGAGGTCAGGTGGGGGCAGTATGGGGTAGCAGTAGGAATGGCCTTGGGGTCTGTTGGAGACCTGAGATTTCCACACCTGCTTGAGATTCCCAAGCTGAATCCTGGTCCAGCAGCAAAGCAGTTAAGGGTCACTGGGGCTGGGCCAAACACAGTGTAGACTGATGGGCTATTGCCCCAGGTCCTCTCATTACTGAGGACCCTTGGGCAGGGAAAGTGAAAGGCAAGGCAGTATGTGGCCAACATCCCGAGCCTAACCCCTCAAATTCAGACTCCTCGTCTTCCTCCCCACATCCACCCCTCTCGAGTTTCCCCATTTCAGATAATCACAACATCCTTCCAGCTGCTCAGGCCAAAATCCCGGAGCCTTTCTTGACTTCCGTTTCTCTCACACCCTGTGCCCAATCCATCAGTGAATATAGAGGGCCTACTTTCAGGATGTGCCTGGGAGTCGTCAGGGCTCAGCATTTCCACCGTCCTACACCCAATGGGGGCCACCGTCCTCTATTCCTGCACTGGTGCAGTGAGCTTCTGCTCCCCACTTCGCTGGAGTCTGTCCTCATCGTGACAGCCAGGGCTACCCTGCTAAGTGTCATCGTCACAGCTCAAACCCCTTCAGTGCACCCCAGCCCACTTGGGGTGAAGGCCGAAGTCCTTGCCATGCTCTACCTGGCCCCACCTGACCTGCCTCCTTCACCTGAACTCCTCTCTTCCTCTTCCCCATCAGCCAAACCAGACTCTTGGTTGTCCCTTAAAGACACCAGCTGTGATCCTGGGCACCTTTTGCTTAGGAAATTCTCCCCCCAGACATCTAAATGAAATGTCCCTGTAGCTCCTTCTGGTCCTTAGAAAAAAGTCCCCTCCGAGCAGCCTGTCTGGGCCACTCCACTGACACTGCAGCTTTCCCCGCCTGCCCCAGTCTGATCGCCTTCCTTTTCCTTGTAGCGCAGTCTGATGTCTCTGAAGTGCCATGTGTGTTATTTATTCTGTCTAAGCCCACTAGAATGTAACTTCTAGGAGGATAAAGACTTTATTTTGGTTTCCTACTGTATTTTTAGTGACCACAGCAACACTTGATGCCAACTAGGTGCACAGTAAATGTGTTGCACCTTTGCTTGCTTTCCTTCCTTCCCTGTCTCACTTCTGCTGCTTTGGGCCCCACAAGTGACACCTTGTCACATACGCTTCAGTCAGGTTCTGTCCTGTGGAAAACTCTCGACTATCGGGATACTTAGTGTGGGTCACATCACTGGTAGAAGCCAGAGCCAGGACTTAAGCCCGGGCAGTTTACCTCCAGAGCCACATACTGTCGCTACAGCAGCTGCTTTCTGCACCTGTGGGCTCTGGATGTGCAGATTCAACCAAATGGGGATCAACGCACATACACAGGCACATGTACACAATGTACACACATGCATGCACACACACAGAGGTGTCACTGGAAACTACAGTGAATGTGAATCTTTACATTAAAAATTACTATACTTGGGCTGGGGATTTAGCTCAGTGGCACTATGCCTGCCTTGCAAGTCCTGAGTTCAATCCCTGGTACCAAAAAAAAAAAAATTATACTAAAATTGCCATGAATCTCTCTCAGAACATTCCCCCTCACTTTGAACACATGTATCCCATTGCTCTTGCCACTGTTTGAAGCAGTTCTGGAGTCCACTTGTGTGTCTTCAGCTGGACTGTCATGGCTGACTCAGTGTCTTGAAACCATCTAAAACGTTTACCTTTTGTGGTCATTCTGACTCTGTGGAAGAGCCTGGAGTCCCATGGTGCCAGGTCTGGTGAACAGGTACATGAGGAGGTCCTATCATGCTTACATGCATGGCACTTGGCAACAGCATTCACTGTATTTTTCATCACACCTCATGAAGACACTCATGAATGAAAGAGGACTTCCAGAACTGATTTCAAAAGTGAAATCAAGAATGATGGGATGAGTGTGTTCAAAGAAAAGGAGGAGGATTTTGAGGGGGATTAATGTCAGTGTGTCTGTTACTGCAATGAATATTAAAAATTTAAACATTCACCATATATTTCAATTACCTTCTCTGTGGTTATCTATATTGTTTGTACTGAACATGCACAAAACTTTTCCTTGTCATTATTCCTTGAATACAGTATAAAAATAATTGCAAGTAATTACTTAAAGGAGTGTGGAAATTCCGTATCAATTTGTAATAGGAACTGAAAAAATAGGAATTTCAGCAAAAACCAAGAGTTTTGGCAACTGAGAAGGTCCTGGATCCAATGCCCCACAGAAACTGAGGGGCAGTATACTACTATTCCTACTTCTTTTTGGAGTTTATCATGCAAAGGTTCAGTCTAAGTTAGTACAGCTTCCAAAGGCCACATTGCCTAGAATCTCTAACTCTAAAGTCAAGTGCCTTCACTTTGACCTTGTTAAAAGTACTATTTGATGGGATAAAGGACAGACAGTGTCATTTCTGGCTGGTAAAAACACAAACACACATGGAAGAAAGTGTTAGCAATGAGACAGTCAATTCCAGAAATTTATATTCAAAAATTTTCTTAAGAATACATGGAATTTTACAAGATCATTCATCATAGCACCAAGCCCAATATTCCTTAACAGAAAACACTCAACAAACACTCCAGTTAATCTCCCACAGGTATAAATTATGCAAATAGCCACTTATATCTTCATTTACAATAATCAATAAATAAGAGTGCACATTCACACGATTTTTTTTTACAAAGATCCTTTTTTTTAAACAAAGCTACAGCTAGGTATATACTAAATAGACAAAATGTACTACAAAATAACATTTCGCTTTCTTTTTTCATCAATAGTTCTGCAGCTCTCAGTAAAAAACTTCACACATAGTCAATTAAGTCTTGCCATGACATTAAAGAAATATTAATCTAATTATGTCAAGACTCCCTCAAAATAAAACACCTATTACTGTGCTCTTAGCAAAAATGCTGTGCTCTTAGCAAACTGTCCGCAGGTTTAATAATTTGTCCCAACACTGTATGGTAGGGAGTAATCATTCTTCCTATTTGTCTTTCGCTGATATTCTCAGCACCAAAGCAAACCATGCTGGCAGAGTCTTAGGGTCCATTTCAAGGGCAAGGAGCGGGTATCTTCTTCACAATGCCCAGTGCCAGGTAACACACCTTGCTTGAGGACCTCTCACACAAACCTGCCAGCCTTTGGCTCAGGAGATCTCATGTTGGGATGCAAGCGGCCCTGAGGCGAGCAGAATTTCTGTGCATTTTTACTCTGATTACTGCTAGGAGAAAGGGAAAAATATGGGAGGGGTGGAAAGGTCCGGCTGTCTGCAGGTACTTATTCCTGGAGCTGAATTTCTAAATGGAAAAGAAATTCCTCTGGGAAACTGGCTCTGATGCTGTCTTAACTTCAGGAGACCTATTTAGTTCTGGGAGACCCAGGAAGCAGATCTCCCGGGTTCTACTCCAAATCAAAAAAGTCAGACTTCCATCCGCTTTACCAAACTCTGCGAAGGCACCTTTCTGCAACTCTAATCAGGAAGCAACGTTCTTTGCTTTGGAGTTCACGTATATACAGAAGTGCATTTAAGCAAATAAGCCACTTATTGAGATAAACAACAACAACAAAACAAAAAACTTATCTTGCTAACCTTTGGATTTTTAAACCTAGAAAGGACTTATTATAAGAGGTCTTCTAACTTCCAACCCAGAGAAGTAAACGTGTTATGCAGGCGAGTCAGAACTAGGACGTGAGTCCCTGGTGCCCAGCCCAGTGCTGTCCGCTCTCAGGACTGCAGACACCACCGGAGTTTCCTTTGAAAAGTGTCTTATGTGTTGCCTGACCTTTAGGGAAATGGGCATTTTATGGCTGTCCTTCCTCACAGCATAATCTTGCAGAAACAATATACACCTGTTGATTTCTGCTGCAGCTAAAGAATGGTGGTTGTTACAAATGGAATAAACTCACCAAGGGATTTATCTTATTTTTCTTAGTTTTTTGATTACAATGCTAAAATCGTAATTTTTTTTTTTTTTTTTGGTACCAGGGATCGAACTCGGGACCTTGCGCTTGCGAGGCAGGCAGTGGAACCACTGAGCTAAATCCCCAGCCCTAAAATCATAATTTTAAACTTGAAGAAAAATAATGATCCCTGACTGAGAGACCAACCAATTACGACTTATGGATGTAATTCATGCTCTCCAGCTGCCACTGTAAACATGCTGTTCTCAAGCCTTGCTTTGGGAAGAAAGCCTGATTTCCTACTCTGAGAAGCATGCGTTGGAGCTGGGGAGGGGGACCAATAGGCGTGGGATGGTAACTGAAGTCACTGAAGAACTGCATATAATGCTAGATAATGAGATTTTTATTGTTAAAGGCTCTTTGGAGGCAGAAACGTGGTTGCGATTCTGCAATTATAGGCTAAAACATGAATTTCATGTGCTCACGAAGGAGAGAGTCAAGCAGTTTTGATACGGGGATAGAAGTCCAAGTGTGCGGAAGTTAGGAAGAGGGGAGGATGCCAGGGAAGGCAATGCAATGTGACTGATAACCTTTGTCACCTTCTGGACAGAGAATTTCCACCCATAACTTGCCAACCAGCCCAATGTTACCAAGAATCCGAATCTCTTAGGGTATCACTTCATTTTCTAAGTAGTGAAGTTTAGAATGAAAATCAACATCAGAAAGTAAGTCCTATATTTCAGGTTCTGCCACCTACTAGTTCTAGGCTGTGACCTTGTTATCTTTTGGTCCTGGGCTTTCATTTCCTCCCTGAAGAAAAGGAGTCAGGTGAATTAATGAGTATACAGTGACTTAAACTTCCTATTGCAAAAAGTGTTACATTAAAAAAATAGCGTTACATTAGACAGGATAGCTGGCACAAAGGTGCAGGATTGGAGAGAGGTTGGCAGAAGCCATGGTAAACGAAATGTGAGGAAAGGAAGTATATTCAGTGCTTGGAGGAGGGAAATGGACTAGGCTACTAAGCAGTCTACAACTTCATAACAAGCCTGAGGCAGGTGTTGCTCAATGGACAAATATGTGCTGCGTGTCTATACTGCAAAGCTCAGGGAGGTTCATCTGCCTATGATCACCTAGGTGTCAGCTGCCAGAGCTGGGACTCTCAAACCTGCCCTATTTCTCCACCCCACAGTACCTCCCAGGGAGGGAGGAAGGGACTGATCAAAAAACAAATGAAGGGGCCGGGGATTTAGCTCAGTGGTTCCACCACCTGCCTTGCAGGCGCAACGTCCCAAGTTCGATCCCTGGTACCAAAACCCAAAAACAAATGAAAAAATGAAAAGCCTCCTTTACGGAGAGACCTACTAGACGCCGCTAGATGTGACATCTGAGTGTCAGGGCTTTAAACAAGTTAGCAGGGAGCCATAGACTGTTGAGTCCTGTGAATATTTAATAACTACTGGTCAAAGAGCACAGAACACTGGTTGCCTATTTCCCATAGACAAGAATGTTTTCTGGCACACTGCCGGTCCATCCCTGACTGAGAGAAACTGCTTGCCTGATAGGTTTCCAGTAAGGCTCTTAGAAACAAGTCTGTCATCCTGCCACTGCAGGGTACGGCAGCCTGGAAGGGTCAGCTCAGGAACTCTGCTGACTTCTGCCAACTCTCTGAAAAACAGAAGCTCTCAGTTGACCAAGCTCATCACAAGCCCTCTCCTGCACACAGTGTGTAAGAAATGACAAGGTCACAGTCACAGGGGGACTTGTACCCATTGAAGCGCCGAGGGCTGCATGCTCACATGGAGGCTTAGGACATAGGCATAGGATGGCAATGGGAGAGCTAACATGCAACTCAGGCGAAGCCCATGATCCTCACCGGCAGGGTCACTTTCGTGAGCTGCTGGCTATCATTTCTCGAGACAATGCCTGCTGAGAGGCAGGGTCAAAGGCCAGCGGCTCCCAGGTGGCAAAGATGCCCTATGTCTCATGCCTGGCTCTACTCCTCTCGCTAATAAGTTAGGGGAAAGTTCTTCGGCAAATAAACAAGATAGAAACAGTAGTTCTGCCTCTCAGCTTTCACCCACCTTCTCATGAAACCAGCCCCCTCACCAGCTGCTATGCAAAGGCGGCATCAGTCGGCAGCTGCAGGCTCAAGATGTTCCACCAGCCCCAAAGGCCATGTCGGCAGGCAGGGATTATGCAATGTCAGAGAAGAGAAACAATGAGTCTAGGCCCTGCGAGATCTATGTGCTCAATTCCTGGCAGAAACATCACAGAGAAAGCTCTGAGAAGCCATGTCGGCCTGAAGCTCCAGCACAGCCCATTCCTGGACAAGAAAATGGAGCTCCACGCATGCGGCCAGGTGGGTCCTGTGACACAGACCCCAGGACGGCATCTCCACACAGGAGGGAGAGCGAGGCCGGGTCTCACAACTCCAGTAGCCTTCTAGAGGTGTAGGAAAAACTGAGCTTGTGTGAGAGTCCACATCACCCGATGGCACTCCAGTGACATACCCACAGGAAGAGCGAGGTTCCCCACTGAGGAAGCCATGACTACTCTGGACATTCGTAAGACACCCTTTCTACGCGAGTACCCTGACTTCTGTGGGAGGGACAAGTTCCACGATGTCCTGAGTCCTTGGTGAAGAGGCCGGAGGCTGTAGTTTGGTAGAAAATGTGATTGGGAATGGAGAGGGCCATCCCCAAATTACTAGCTAGCAGGGCAATGAGGAGTTTCCCCTTTCTCAGCTTTGGTTTTCTGTTTTTGTCTTTTTTTTTTTTTTTTTTTTTTGAGATGAGGGTTTTGCTATGGTGCCCATACTGGGCTTGAACTCAGGGGCTCAAAGGATCCTCCCGCCTCGGCCTCCTCATCTCTTAGAGAAGGTGCCAGACCCTCACACGACCCCATGGCTGTCAGACAACCTGACCTGTGGGGGCTGCCTGTACGGGCAACCTCAAATGCTTCTGTCTTCTCAGCATTCCACCTCTGCAAAGAGCAGCCAGGCTCTGAAGGGGGAAGAGAGCTGGGCCACTATGGAGAAGCCGAGGATGGAGAAGCACATGCCCTGAAGGGGGGCATGGTCCACAAGACAGAGAGGATGTCCTTCTGGTCCCCAGCCCTGGCAGGAGCACATCTCCCCATAAAGATCAGGTGTGGCCCACAGCCCCTGACAACCTGTAATCAGCAATCAGGGCAAGGCACAAACATCTCAAAGGGAATCTTGCCCAAGTTCCAAACCTCAACCCACAGAGAGCCTCCCTGTTTGTTGCTGGCAAACACCAATGCGGACTACTTGTTTGCTAAATAGAAGGGCTGCAGGACAGCTGTGCTCATCTGCTGGGGGTACGGAGAGAGAAAGCCAGGGCGTAAGAAAAAGAACCACCTGGATCATGGCCTTCAAGCAAAGCTGACTTGCACTGGTAACCTCGCCTGCAATGGGTGCAGCGTAACCCAAAGGCCCTGAGCACACAGCTGGACAGCAGGGATGCGCCGGACAGGTTCACACACGAGTCAGCAGAGTGGCGAGCCCCCGTTTCACCAGCAAGAAAACTCAAAGGGGATTCATGCAACAAGACGGTACCCGGACTCGCTTCTTCCATCAAGAAAGCCCACGGAAAGAAGAGCAAAGGAATGAAAGCCACAGTCATGAAGGTGAAGTGAAGGAAAGAAGGCAACCGAGGGCCATTGATCCTGAGCCATCTATAGCAGGAGCAGAGCTGATGGCGGAATGAGCGGGGGAGGGACCCTGATGCCACGTGGCCTCCAAGACAGGGTGAGACGCAGGCTGACGACGACGACGACGATGGAGCTTCTGTTGCCACAGGCTCCTGCCCCATGCAGCCAGTGACCCCTCTGCTCCTATCCCACGCAGAACGAAAAGCTCCAACCGGGGTCGTCAGACACAGCAAAGGCGGGAGCAGCTGAATGAGAGGCCCGCTCAGCAGCCAACATGGGCACTCAGGTGGACACGGGGTCTCTGGGTACAGCCCTCGGGTCTGGGCACTGCACAAAGGCATCTGGTCAGGGGGGCAGGTAGGAGTTAAAATCTGGCCTTTGTGCTGCTCCTCGGGCTCTGTCGTAGCTCAGGCTGTAGATGCCCAGAGAAACAGGCAAAAGGTGCCCTCTGCCAGTCAAGCCAAGTGCTCATGAGTGGCTTCTGCCCAGTGGGAGAGCCTTTTTTGAAATGGTACTGCATAGTCTAAGAGGAGCCCGGGGTGTGTCCCTCTTTCCCGGGCAGCGAGCACTGGAGAGATCGGTGAAGATGTGGAATCAGCCCCAGAGAAAAGGTGTGGAAGTACTGACCAGTAGGGTCCTCCAAAGGTGAGTCCAGCCCCCTGGTGACCTACAGAAGCCCCCACCCCGTGACATCACACTTCAACAGGAGCAGACCCACAGCACCCCCAGCCACTGGAAGAAAGCTTACAGGAAAGACAGAAACGGAGACCAGCAAGAGAAAGGAGGCTTAGTGGAAACAAAGACAAGCCATCGAGCAGAAAAGACCTTCCCCAAACACTCCATTAACACCCACAGAGGTCAGACCTGCAGCCCTGGATCCAGCACAGGACACTATGAAACAAAACCCGTGAACATGAAGGAAAATCCTTGGAAAGTAGTAACTAAATAAAACCTGCATATAGGGAGGATAACACTGAATCAATCTTCCTGAAAGCAGATAAAAAATGAGAGGAGAAACAAAAAAGCTGGTGGCCCGGAATGAAAGAATGTAAATAATTAGAAGAAAATTAAGAAGTTTCCCAGGGGGGCCCCACACAAGGTAAAACAGTAGGCTACAATACCATCGCCACAGTGGGGAACACCAAGAGTAAAGAGATCTTAAATGTTCTCAGGGAGGAGGAAAACACCCAAGTCACATATAACGGCGGCACGGGCATTAGAAGGGAATCAGACATCTCAGCAACCATGGCGGGAGGAGGTTACTTTCTACCTGCAGGTCTATACTCAGCCACACCTGGGGAAGGGTAGCGGAAAGACATTTTCAATCATGCAAAAATCTCAAGATAATCACTATACTTACTTCCCATGTTCGCCTCCTGAGGCTACTAAAGAACATGTCGAGGGAGGCAGAGAAAGGTAGGAGGGAGAGGGAGAGACATCTTAAATTAAGGAGAAATTTTGATATGAAGACAGGAGTGAAGAGGGCCCAAGGCAGTATCAGCACTGAATAGGGACTGACACCCCAAATGTGGGGCATGGGTTAGAGCGAAACCTCCATTTATGGGATGAGCAGGTCACTAGATGTTTCTAAGCTAATTAAAAAAATAAAGCATGCGCATGTTACATACAAATCCAAATGTAAATATTAGAAGAAACAGTTAAAAATGATGAAAGTGGTTACTTCCAGGGAGAAAGACTTGGAGGACTATTAGTTCTCATTAAAAACTTTATAGTATTTCTTTATTTTGGTTTATTTTCGAGACAGTTTCATTATGTAGCCCTAGCTGGCCTTGAAGTCACAATCCTGTGGTGGGATTATAGGTGTGTGCTACCACGCTGGGCTTAAAACAAACGAAAAGCAAGTAATGGACTGGTTTGTCCAGCAGCCTTCTGTGTTCAACTTCTTCCATATAAACCTATGCTCAAATGAAATTGTTTTTTCTTTCAAAAAAATCAGTTTACTGCCAACCAGAACCAAATGACTCTCAGGCATCTTGCCAGGAGCTGTTTTAAAGACTATCACAAGTTGTAATAGGTGAGAGAAGAGGCCTGCGGAGATTTCTCTGAACAAGGTCTAGACACATAAAATGAAATGATTCACACTTGGGTCAGCTCTTCTTTGGCATCTAATCTGGGCAAGGACTGCACGGTGCCCAGGGCTATAAAATATCACATAATCTTTATCACCTGTACCTTGGAGCTTTGGATGATACCAGGGAGCTCATTAATTAGTTCGTTTTCTATGGAGCTCCTGGCCTTCCAGATGGAATTGCTCCAAGCTCCCAACAGCTTTCTCCTTGGAGGGCTGCAGTTCTTTCCAGGAGGGGAGGCAGACTATAATCGGATGGTTTACAGGCCAGATTGTGGCTGTCACCGACTCAAATGTGCTTGCTCCTAGACTGTTTCAGTCATGCTGGAACCCTGTAAGCCTGAAACCCACTGTCTGAAATCGGCTTGCTCGGAAGGAACGAGATTCTTTCCTTTTGTGACGAGAATATTCCAGACAAGAGCAGGGGATGAGCTTGAAGGTAAAGGAAACTTCTTCGTGGACAAAATACGAGAGCAAAAGAATGACAGATGGCCTAAAAAGTTTTTGGTTTTGTTTGAATGAGGGTATCTTATCTAGCAGACATCATTTTGGGGACATTCATGTGTGTGATAGGTCTCCCGTTAAATGTGACGCTCTGGACTGGGCATCAGGCGGCCTGGGTACTCCTGGCAAGTCAGTGTGACTTTGGTCAGCCTGCTTTGCTTCTCTGGGTTCAACTGGACAGAATGATCCCTGAGGGCTCTCCTAGTACTTTACAACTTTACAGGTTGCCTAATACAGTGGACCCTTGACTTACGAACTCAACTCATTCTCAAGGGCTGGTTGTAACTCAAGTTGGTCAATGAAGGCTCAGGCTCCTCTACACAGCCTTCAAGTCTCTCTCCTGTATATAGGCAGATCTCAGTGTCCTCGGAGAGACACTGGCCCAGGATTTCTCAGTTAACCCCACACAGGAGAGGATGCTGTCATGTTCCTTCCAGAACTCTTTAAGAGTTAAATCTGTATCTGAGACCATCTGGAAGCACAAGTGGCTGGCATTCAGGTTGTAACTCAAGACTCTGTTTGCAAGTTAAAACTAAAATTCCGGTCATAACACAAGTTGTTCGTATGTCAGGCCAGTTGCAACTCAAGGGTCCACTGTACGGGCTTTTGAAGGGAAAGGAGAGAGGAGGAATGACACACAGGCTTTGCTGACCTGGGTCTTAGCAGGGAAAGGGCAGTGGAGGGAAGGGAGACGGAGGGCGGCAGAGGCGCCTTTGGCCTGCCCTGGGCATGTTCCAGAAAGCCTTTTCAAGAAACCCATCAGGACCAAAGCAAAGGATGCTGGTGGGTGCTGAGAGGGCATCCTGAGGCTGCTGTGCACAAAGCTCTCTCGAACAGCAGCCTGCGGGACCCCTGCCAGCTCTGGCTTCGGTGGGGGCTCATTCTGAGCCCTGTTCCTTCTGCTGCTGCTCAGGCCTTCTGCAGTGCCCTATGGGACCTTGAGGGTCTCTGCACAGGAGCTCGGCAAATGGGAGGGGGTCTCAGGGCTGGCCCCAGCCAGCCAGCCAGACCTCTGCTTTTAATGCATCGTCTAGACTGGCCCATCTCAGGTTTCATTTGACAGAAGCGTTCCATGGGTAGAGAAGGTTTGCAAATCACAGTGCTACCTCAATCCAATCAATGCAAAGGCAAAGCAAAAACGCATCTCCCTGCCCCAGCTACCCCTCCCAAAAGCTAGGGTGAAAAAACAATGTGCTGCGGCTCACAACAAAGCCTTCACTCTCTCCCCTGGATTCTCCTTTCCTGGATGTGCTTGCTGGGAGTCCTCAGCGCCATGCTGCTAGGTTTTGCCCCAGTGAATAGAACCAATCACCAGACTGCAACAGGGCTGTGGACCCCGAGTCCCTGCACACAAACACCCCCAACTGGAGGAAAATAAGGCAGTTCTCCTCCGGGAGGTACCTGTGCTCTTTCTCACCAAGAAGACCCTCCTCTGAGAGGCCCACAACTCAGGTTCATCCAGGACCTTAAAAATCTGCAAGTGCATAAGCTAAGCCCCAGGTTTTGGCTTTTAGTATCGATGCTTACCATCTAACCAAGCAAGGCACACAGGACAAAACCCACCTAAGGATTCAGCCACAAACCTGAATTTGGAGCACACAGCCAGAGAAGAAAGCATGCTCTCAGCAGGAAAAAGGAAACTAGAGAAAAAGCAAACAACAGGGTAGGGGGCCTACATCTCCTCGGAGGTCTTCAACTCTCTGCAGAAGTGGCCCAATCCAGAACAAAAAATAAAATGAAGTGAAGAGACCCCACTCCTGGTCAGGGTCCTGTCTTTTTTTATTCTGCAGACACACGCATCAGAGCCTGTTGATATCCAGCTGTGGGAAGAGCAGCAGACAGTAGACCAGGAGCCAGAGGAAGAGGATAAAATACATCATGTCCGGCTGCTGGACCAGCTGTGTCAGGGAGTCACTCGGCATGCTCTGGCTCCCCAGCGACTCAGCTTCTCCAGAGCTACTGGCCTTCCTACAGAAGACAGAGGACAGCAGTTACTAGTGGGGTCCCTAGGAGAGTGGGCCACTCTTATGGCTTGCATCTAGATGCCCTCCAAAGCCTCATGTGGTCACAGGTGGGGCTTTTTGAAGGTGGCTGGATCTAGGGTGTGTGATGCTGGGATCAAGAGTGTGATACTGGGATTAAGGGTGTGTGATTACTAAATTAGTCCACTGATTGGTTTAGCACAGTTCTGGGTGTGGATAATGGGAAGGCCCACCCTGGGTGTGGGTGGCACCACAAAAAGTTAGGTAGCTTGGAAGGGATAAAAGGGAGAGGCAGGCTGCTGCTGCCTCCCTGCCCTGCAATGGACTATTTCTCTTCTATAATGCTTTTCTGCCACACCACCTGCCTTGGAGCCAGCCAACTATGGACTGAAACCTCTACAAACTATGAGGTGAAATAAACCTTTCCTGCTTAACCTGTGGGTGTTGGGTATTGTGTCTCCGCAATGAGAAAAGTAACCAGGACAGCCATACTCCGTGCTGTACAAAAGTCCCAGCCCGTCCTCCATCCTCACCCCCTGGCAGGAGAGCTGAGGGCCCCTGACATGTCCAGGAGGTCAGGCATTGCACGTGCATGGACTCAAGGAAGGAGTGCTTTCCCACATATCCAGTTTATCTCTGGCATCACACAGGGGCTGTCAGCCCCATTTCACAGACAGGCAAACTTAGGCTCATGGGGCTGTGACTTGTGCCAGGCCACACAATTACTTTGTGACAGAGCTGGCACATGACCCAGGTCTTCAGGACCGTAACACCACAGTGGCCTCTGAGCGCACCACAGTGAGCGGGGTCAGAGACTGCCAGCTCTCAGGGATTCGTAAGGCAGGGAGGGGACTTTGTGAGCCATCTAAAGGAACAGAGTCCACTATGACCGGTCATTTCAAAACAGCCATCAGAAAGACATATAGAAAGCTACCTCTAAGTGTTGTTTCTGGCAATACTGCCTTCCAGGGAACTACGAGATTTGATTTTGGTCAAGTGTATCTTCCTTTTATTCCCCTGGAGGGGTGCTTAAAATGAGTTTGCTTTCTCCTGGGGGATAACAGGGATGGGTGTGGTGTTGGACACCAACCTCAGACCCAGCAGCGCACAGAACAGGGGCGAGCAGAGGCTGCAGGAAGGGGCGGGGTGGTGGAGGGAGGCCTGGAGCGCAAGACCCTTAGGGTGACTTCTGAGTAGGGATGGAGACTAGGAGAAGGTCAAACCGCGTCATTCCTGAACGAACCCCTGGCAGGTGAGGGGTGGGCAGGCTTAAACAACTGCGGCATCTACAAATCAAATGATTCATGTGCAGGTAACAGCCAACCAGCAGGATCTCTCTTTCCTAAAACTGTCTACAGACAAAATGTAAACAAAGGTGATAAATACTTGATGTAGAAAACATGCCTGCATTTGTCAATTCTGCAGTGTCTACATTGAATGTTTTTAGCTCGTAAGAGCTAAACATATTATTTTCCTATGAACATGTTCGGCTTAGTTGAAAACTTAGTTGAATTAGTATTTCCATTTCAGGCTGGGGAGGCAAGCTTAAGTTTGGCTTTCTCTTTTAGGAGCCAGAGGAGTGGATTTCTAAGGCCCACACTCCTATGTTAGGCAAAATTCAGACAGGTTTCCAATTCCAGTGATCTGAATCCTTCCCAGTCCATCCAAATTCATGGCAAAAAAAAAAAAAATTAAGGAGTTCCATGACTTTAACAGGAATGGGGACATCTCAAAATCTGAGAGATTTTCCTGGTTTCCCATGCTCTAAATGGGCTATTTTATAGCAACTTGGCAACATCAGACTAGACCATCTAGTTCTCCAGCAGTAGGAAATACTTTCATAGACATCCCGGCATGTTTGCATTCCCTCTTCATGTCTGCTCTGATGCCATAAAACTGTAAAATCAGCTCAATGAGCTTCTGAGTATTGTACCTGCAGTGGCGACAGAATGAACACGGTTGTCAGCTGCTACCGGATTCTAGGACACGCCCAGTATCACAAGACCCTCCCTCTGCTGCCTGGCTCTGCCTTGGATAACTCTCTCCTGCCACTGCTCTACTTACCTGCACCCTTGGACTCACACCCAGATCTGTCTACACAGATTCATCTTCTGATCTGTACTCTGCCAGTGTTAATAAATACCCACTCTCCCCTTGCACTCATACTAGATTTCTATTCATTTGCTCTAGAACAAGTATTTGCCTATATTCTCCCAAGGTATTAAGAGTGTGGGAAACAGAGGCCAGGTGAAAAATAATCACCTCCATATGGTAGGCTATATTACAAAAAAACTTTAAACCCCACAAAACTTAAAGTAGAACAAAGCTACCAACCTGGTTAACATTCGGTTTCTTCTGTCATCCACATCTGCTGCATTCCTCAACTGAACAAAGCTAATATGGTCCTACAGTGAAATTTATAAACAAACCCCCCGCCACCCAATTAGTAAAGGTGAAATCTCTGAAACAGAAAATAAGATGATTTTAAACACACAAAGCAGAGAGCACGCCATGCTTTTCTTGATAAATCAAACTGCTAAACAATAGCCATTCCTCTACCCACCCCAAGCTGGTGACTGGACAGACCACCCACCTCTATAATCCCACAGATGCAGGGTGTGGTGCAGGGGCCAGGCTTCAGGGGCAAGCACACCAGGGACTGGGGGGCTTGCAAATGTCAAGAGGATGCTCTATGTTGTGCCCCATCCTTGAATGTGACTTCTCTAGATGTGTGTGTTGGAGTACGAGGGTGAAGGGGGGAATCTTGGATGCATTTTTATAACAAAGAGGCCTTTGGACTTTGAAATCATCACTTTATTTACATCCCTAATTGGATATCCAATTGGATTGTGATGAACGACAAGGTTTCAATGTGTTTGTCTTCTATCCCAAAGTCTAGTTGCTGCACATCAGTAATTTCAAAGCTCTAGGTAGGGAGGAGGAAGGATGCAAAGGAACTGATTAGCAGGGGCTGAACGGAAGAAGAAATTCACATACTAACCGACTCCGCAGATCTATTCGTATGACGTCGAATGTAAATGCTGGAGTCACTGTGACTAGTCCTGAAAAACAAAGACATGTTTTGAATTGGTGCCACCTCCAGCTCCTGGCAGCTCAGATGTACGGTTCCCCCCAACCCAAGCCTTCCCCATATGGATTTAGGAAGTGACGACTTCAGATTCAGGAAGTGTGCACTTCATTGGGATGTGCTTAGAAACACTAAACTAGACGCAGAGACAGACTGGCCCTCGCTGCTGCCTGTCCCTGCCTAGTGCTCCAGTGTTCGTAAGGATGCCTAGCCCTGGGGTGCACCAGCTCTTCCTTCCCTACCCCAGGATGCTAATTTCCAGACCAAATCTTTGAGGCAGACATGGAGAGTGTCACTGCCCTGGAAACCCAGGACTGGGGCCACGTAGCCTGGGTTGGCACATTTCCTGGCCGACCAGCTGGCAATGCCAGCCAAGGACTGAAAGCTCAAGTCAGTTTTGCTCCTCTGTGAAATGGATCCTCATTCCCACCCCACCGACTTCCGGGAGCTAATGGTGCTGGTACAGGTGAAAGCCCTGTTTGGCTGCCAACAGGGGAACTCGGTGTTGGGGCTGTGCACCCTGGCAGAGAGGTCTCTGTTTCCTCAAAGCCCACCATGTGGCCTCTGGGGCCTGGGACAAAGGCTGAAAAATCAAAGGTCAGGATTCGAACCTACCACCAATCTCATGTTGTTTATAGCATAACACAAAAACACACTGGAGAGAGATTGCTAAGATACCTGGAAGGGACCCTGTGGTCGCCAATGTTGTCTTCTAGGTCTTCTGAGGACTGAACAATTCCAGGTGCTCTGTATAAGGAGCTTTCTACGTGGTCCACATGTTTCCTTTTTTCCTTTTTTTTACTGCTGGTTGATTCTTCCATTACCTTTTCTTCTAAGGAGTTTGCTGTGTTTTCTGAGTCTGGGAATTTTGGGGACTGAAAGACAAAACAGCCAAAGACAAGCTGAACCTTCTGCCTGAGTAGGTGACATCACCTAGCATGCTTCCCCGTGACCCAGGCACAGCTTCCAATCCTGCCTCTTCTGGATCCCCGGCCAGCAAAGCCTGCTGGGAGGGGGGCCCACTGCAGCTCCTGCTCCTCGTGCGGAAGTTAAAGGCTACAAACGGATGGAGGGAAAACACGACAGGTTTGGGAGTCAGGAAGCTCTGGTTTTACATCCTGGCTGAGTCAGTTCTTTGGCCTGGAGGGACTGCCTTTCTCTCTTCGAGCCTCACTTTTCTTGTCTATTAAATGGGTACAAGAATTGTCAACCACTCGTGCCTGAGGTGAGCTGAGCTGGAGACGTGATCAGAGACCAAACTCAGGATCTGACAAGAGGGCCGGGCTGCCTCACAGGTTCATCAAGGAAACTCAGCGTTTTCTGGCAGAACCAGTTCCTAGCATTAAAGCAGAACCAGTTGAGAGCAACGCCCGATATTTTCATGTGGTCATTGCTGGTCCTCAGGATTCCCCCTTTGAGGGAGGACTTCTAAACCTGAACTATTTCTTCCAGAAGAATACCCAGTGTCAGCACCTAAAGTGCTTTTCATGACCTAAATTTATCATCCTAACGGAGACAAGTTGGGAAGAATATGTTTGGATATTCTGAAAGATCAATGGTCCCCAGCACTGCAGATCTGCAGTTCTGCTATGGATCCAGGCCTTGTTAAGAGCTCCTGAGCCAGATGACCCATCAGTAAATGGTATAGCGGAGCAGTGAAAGACCAAGGAAGCACAGGCCACAGAAACAGCCAGGGCAGGGCCGAGGCCGTGGGCCATGAATGATATTTAAGCCAATCCAATCCTCAAGTTTGTGTCACTTCTCTTCTGCCAAGACTTCTTTTTTTGTTTGCATTTAATGGACACCATCTTAGAAACCTTACAGAATAAAAGCCCAGACATTTTCAGTCTATGGTGATTAAATGCACATTAGCAAATCTATCTCTTGTCCTGCTTCACTATTGTAAAGCATGAACAGAGGCTAGAAGTATCATCTGGATTGTTGTGAAACGTTTAAAAGCAGTGGCCTTCTGCTTTTATGCATTTCCCCCATCATGGCTTCAGTATAAACACTGTGAAGGAAGGTAGTTGTCAGGGTTAGCTGCAGGGGTATGGATGTTCTTTACTTTATTTTACTTTTTGAGGGGAAAGGTTGTTTCAAAATTTTATGGGCTCCTTTCCCACCTTTTATGGTGATCTAATTGCATTGGTTAAAAAGCAGCTAACCAGTTCTCTGGAATACCCTCTTTAGCCAAGTCTAACTTTATAGCACGCTGTACATGGACAAGTTGATTGAACCAAAATGGGAACATCAATAAACATCACAGCCTTCACTAATAACACTGTGATGACTGTCAAGTGTAGATTCCCCCCTTCAAAAAAAGCTTGTGACCATTTTGTATGGCTTGTCTGGAAACTTTTGTAAATCTTACGTTTTAGTAAAATATTTTTTGTTATTCTAAAAAAATAATAATCATGTCAACCTCTTCTACTGGACCGCAGGGAGGCATAGCCCAGATACCCCTTCCAGGCGACAATGGCTGATTGCTCCCACCACCAGCACCCGCCTAGGCAGAGGAGCGAGTCCTGTGGCCAGGTGAGCCACGGGGTGTGGAAGGGGCCCGAGAATGTGGACAGGCACACACATGAGCACGTGCGCAGTGTCACTGCCTTTGGCGAAGCAGATCACAGGGCTACATCCCTAGCATTTAGTCAGTAAGGAAGATTCTCCGAGCTTTCACACCAGGCACCTGGAACCCCTCAGCAGTGGCCCCAGGGACACCCAGAAGTGAGGGGATTATGGGGCTACCTCCAAGAACACCTTGGGGGCTGGAGATAAGATGAGAGTGGCCAGCCATTGAGTCTAGGACAGAGCGCTTCCAGGAACTAAAGGGCCCCAGCAAGCTGAAACCACACTGTCCTGTCATCCCTGGGCAGCTGCTACCTTTCCTGAAAGGGAAAATGGAGTGTGTATGCATGTGCACTATTGACTGAACTCAGGGCCTTCACCCTGAGCTACATCCCAGCCCGCCTTATTTTTTGACACAGGGTCTTGCTAAGTCACTAAGTTGTCCCAGTTGGGCTGGAGCTTTGGAATCCTCCTGCCTCAGCCTCTCAGCGTGCTGGAATTACAAAAGCAGCTGCCACCACACCTGGCTGAGGACTTTTAAAAAATACTAGAAGACAGGGCTGGGGATGTAGCTCAGTGGTGCTGCCACCTGCCTTGCAAACGCAAGGTCCTGAGTTCAATCCCCAGTACAAAAAAACCACAAAAAACTAGAAGACAAACTTGTCATTTTCTAGTGCTCTTGGCCCGGACAAGTTTTTTTCTTTTTCTTTTTAAAGGAGAGGCGGGAGCTACAGCTAGGGCACAGCAGAGGCAGCAGGTCAGAACCAGGGACGTAGGGACCCCTGCTCCCTGGACCTGTAGGAGGTGGGCTCAGGGGAGGGAGGGAGGTGTGACAGTGTAGGGTGGGCTTCTTACTCTCCCGACTGATCGCCATAACTAACCCAGGGCTCCTTTGACCCTGTCCTTGCACTGCGTACAGCAGGAGCTCGACCCACCACCCACTCAGTGCCCTCCTTTTCATCCTCAGAGTTTTTTAGGCCATAACAATCCCCAATTGTCCCCCCAGCATCTCCCCAATTGTCCCCCCAGCCCAGCTTGGGGACATCAAGGCCTGACCTACCCAGAGGCCATTTCTAACCCTGTGGGCCTTTTACAGTCTCCTGAAACATGCACTGCAGGGCAAGGGACTGCAGACCCTTTTCCCCTGCCAGGGGCCATCCCGGTGCCCAGAGTCCACAGATTAATCCACAAATGTCCACGTCTTCCTGGGGAGAAAAAGCAAACCCCTCGCAAACACAGTGAGTGCCCACGGAAGTGTGCCTGGGTACCGAGCCACAGTCCTGCCTGGACGGAGCTGGGAGGGCTCCTGGGAGGAGGTGCCTTTGCGTGGGGCTCGGAAAAGTGGGTTACTGCTCTCCAAGTGACAGGTAGGGAAGGGCGACCCTGAGGGTGGGAGCAGCCTGATCCGAGCCAGCGTGGAGTATATGGACTGTCCTCTACCCAGAACTCCCTCCATGGCCCCAGACTCCCCGCACACCGGTTTTCTGGGTTGGGGTGACATCTCCCTCCAGTGGGCCCCTACATCCCCTTGCACGGCTCCAGCTCTGTGACTGATGCCATTCCCTCATCACACAGCTCCTGGGGCCTCGGCATCTGCAGCACTTGGCAGTGTGGGCAGAATCCTCCTGGCAAAGCCACACACGCTGCTCTCTGGCAAGCTGCACCTAGGGGCAGGGGCCTTGCTCCCCTCCCGGGCTGCCTCCCTATCTGCATCGTATCCCAGCAGGGGCAGAGCCAGTGTGGCCTGGGGTCTTCCTGGACCTCAGGTTGCAGTGGGGAGCTCTTATTCCCAAGGCACCCACTGGCCCTCGGTATTGGGCTGGGGTCCTGCAAACCTGGGCTCCAGTGACGCTGGACCGGGAGTGGCCCCCAGGTTTGTGTCCAGCTGCTGGAGTTCAAGAGCGAGGCCGCCCCTTCCTCTTTACACACCCACTCCAGGTTGCACGAGCAGACATCAGTGCTCCATGTGCCGGAAGCCTTGAGGAGTCGTGGCTGGGGTGCGATGTGGATGCTCCCCGTCCCCCAGCAGCCGCAGGAGAAGAGTGTGACCGCTCAGGAGCGTGCTAGATACTGGCTACCATTGCGGACTCTAAAGGATCATGGTCCTACCCTTCGAGACCCTCTGAGCATCCCAGAGTGGGGCCGGGACTGGGGTAAGGCCAGTGAGGTGCCCGGGGGCAAAATTTCAGGGGGGGCCCCTCAGGTGGCCCTGCCTGGGCCTCACAGAAGGCCCTCTGTGCACCATGGGGCCGCTCCACACCCCAATCCTGTGGAAGGAGAGATGAAGCATAGAATCCCCCCGCAGGTCCCAGGGATCCGAACCCTGATCCAGTACCTGATGGCTCCCAACAGGGTTGCTCTCCTTGGCCTCCCGTGGCTGCTGGTCCCCACTCAGGGCTGGGGGAGCGGGTCCTGAGGCTGGTGTGGCCACCACAGTGTGCCTGCTGGGAGGCAGCACCTGGTTGCTGGCGCTGGGGAGACCCTGGCCCGGGCCTGAGAAGCTGCAGCTGCTCAAAGGGCCTTCGGCGTTGTCCTCACTGGGCTCCAGGTCGGGCAGACAGTCCATGGGCTCTTCCAGCTCCAAGTCCACACTCCTCTCGTCCTCCCTACCCTCCGCATATGCCTCTAAAACCGCAGCCAGGGGCACCTCGTAGTGCGGGTAATAGAAGAGGTCGTGGGGAATGACGGAAATCTTGGAGAGGGGAGGCGAGGGCTTGAAATCCAGGCCTTCCTCACTGGGGCTGCTGAGGGTCTCCAAGCTGATGCTGCCCCTTAGGGAGTTGGAGGACAGTTCTTCACCAAGCCCTGGGGGACCATCGGCTTCTTCCTCATCCTCACTGCAATGCCGGGGGGACTTCCTCTTGGCTTTTTCATGCACAGGTGTCTCTGGCTTTTTATCCACAGCTGTCTCTCCGGGGGACACAGAGTAGCCTGGAGAGTCTCGTCCTGAGCCTGTGGGGGGCTTGTGTCTGTCACACCTCACTGGTGGCTCCTGGGCACAGTTCCTAGAGGCCTCCTCCTCCTCGCCAGCTGCCTTCTCACCAGAAGGAGCCTCACCCAAAGCCTGGCTGGTGGAAGCCAAATCTACCATGCTGCTGATCACGGCTTGTGATGGGACATCTTCCAGAAAGTCTTTCTGCATAGCTTCTGCAGTCTGCAGCTCAACCTCGATCTTTACAGAATCGGCCAGGACAGTCTTTACCCCAAAGGGCGGGAGAGAAGGACTTTCTTCACTGTGGCTGGCTGGAGCCTCTAAGGAGCCATTAAAGGAGGAAGAATCCTGGGGTGGCTGTGTGTGACCCATTGTGCCATCGGCCCTAGAGACCTCACCGGAGCCCGCTTCTGGGACCAGCGAGGCTGCCTCTTCCAGTTTCCTTTCTTCGACATCCTCCTCCACTGAGGCATGCCTGCCCTGCCTCAGTAGCTCCCTCACTGCCCTCGGACTCCCTTCAAAGCGAAAGTCGGGGCTGTAGAAAGGCTCCTGGCTATAGGAAGTGTCCTTGTAGGTGCCATCCTCAAAGTGCACAGTTTTCTTGGTGGGCAGAAGGCTGGACCTGCGGCTGTCCTTTCTGGTGGACAAGATGGAAGATTCGGGAGTGGACTCGCTGGTGGCACCGGTCTTCCCCGGCCCCTCCTGGAGGATCTGGTCGATGATCTGGTGCACGAACTCGGCGGAGCTGTCTGACATGCTGCTGGATGTGCTACACTCAGGCCGGTCGCAGACGAAGACTTTGGCAGGGGGCGGGTGGCTGGTTTCATGGTTCGTGGTATAGGTTCGCTCTCCATTCTGTGTCAGGAGGAGGACCTTGCTCTCCTGGTCAGGAGGAGTTTCTCGGATGCGGACAAAAGTGGACTCGATGGGAACTTCTTTATCTGGATCCACGAACTCTTCCTGCAGAGAAACACACGGCGACAGGAAATAAAGTCAACCTTTAAGTGCGGTCTAGATTCCCTCTCAGAACACAATCACCAACAGAAAACGCCACTTTAAAACTAAAGCAAAGTGTTCTGGTGAAGATGTAACTGGTTACCAAACAGTTCTGTTCCTGTTGAAGTGTGAAAATACCAGATAAATACAAATATAAAACACTATGCTTTGAAAAAGCTGTGGATGTAAGGAAATCTCAGTGTGTTGGGCTAGTGTGTGGTTGAGCACTTGTGCAGTATGTGTGAGAGGCTAGGTTGGATCCCAGCACTGAAAACGGGGCGGGGGGGGGCGTGAAAGAAATCTAAAAGTGTAGATTCCAGAGAAGACAGAGCCTTTCTCAGTGAGCAGAAATTCTCAGCCACTGTGTCCCCATGAGCCAGTCTGGACCAGTGGGGAACACAGCTCAGACAGGGCAAAAGCAGCCAAACACCGGTGGGCAGACATGAGAGACTGAATCCAGAAGGGTTGCAAACACAGAAGCAAATCCTGTCATTGGCTAAGGGTCCCACACTGAGCAGGACTGGAAAGCAAAGCATGATCTTGGTCGTGCTGCAGGCACTGGGAGACAGCAGACTGACCTTATCCTCAGAGCAACCGAAACCAGAGAACTGAAACTAGAGAAAATAGCAACACAGATCTCATCAAGCCCAGGTAAAACCAGAAGGATTAGCAGTTCCTCTCTGCGCCTGTCCGGGAAGCGCTATGTTCTCTGCCACGGACCAGCTGTGTTTGCCTCCAAGGGCTTGGGGCCCAGGCGGGGAGGAGAGATGGGAGGACAACTGCAGGTTGGAGCTGGGTGCAAAGTTGAGGGGTCACTGGGGGTGCCATCCTCAGAAGGAATTGATGTCATTGCCATGGGACCTCAATGGGTTCCCAAAAGTGAGTTGTAATACACTCTGAACAAAGTTTGGTATAGGAAGAGGTCTGTGTGATATGTGACCCTCCATCTTTCCAACCCACTTTCAGCTTAGCGGATATCTAGTGTGATTCTGAAATGAAAATGTGGCAAGGCAAGGAAGGAACTCAAGATCAACTTGGGATTGTCGCTGCTGGCCGAGAAGACTGACAGAACCCAAGCCCGCTGTGTCTGATGACCAGCGATGGAAATGTGCACTTTGTGAATGAAAGACAAGGAAAGCGAACATACGGCTTCCAGCTCCGGAAAACGTTCTAGAAACTGTGCCACGTAGGTCACAAGGGACTGCTCGTCCGGCACATCAACCATGATGTCTGTGGAGAGAGACAGGAATTAGCAGGACACACACACAGCACGGCTCTTCAAGGGGACACCTGGTGGTGAAGGGGCCCACAAAGCATTTAGGGTTTTTTCTTTTTCTTTTCCACTCGAGAGAACTTGGGCTCAGAGAGGGCAAGGCGCGTGGCTGGCATTGCACAGCTGGCTGATGGACCAAGGAACTGAGCCCCTTCCACTGAGCAGCCAGCTCCCTGCCGGCTCCATCAGCAAGTTGAGTGCACCGGGCACCTCATATGCTGCTTCAGGGAGCCCCAAATTCACCAAGCTCACAGAGAAACCGGAGCTTCTTAAAAATGGGTCCTCTCTCCCTCTGTCCAGTCCTGTGGGAGTAATCTGAGCTGCAGGCTGAGCTGTGTGCAGTAAGATGTCCACTGCAGTGTGGACAAAAGTGATCCTCCCTCCATCCCTCCTTCTGGGCCCTGTGGTACTCGGGACCAAAGTCTACCACAGAGCTACATCCCGAGCCCTTTTTTATTTTGAGACAGGGTCTCACTAAGTTGCCCAGGCTTGAATTAGTGATCCTCCTGCCTCAGCCTACTGAGTAGCTAGGATTACAGGCAGGTGCCACTGTGCCAGGGTAAAAGTCAGTCCTTAAACAACCTCAATGGCCAGCAGGTATGGAAGAGCTGAGTAAATTTCAGTAAGCCTAGTAGAGGGACTATGATGCACCGAGAAAAATACGTAACAAGGGCCCTATAGCAATATGCAAAATACTTCTATGTTAAATTAAAACAGACAAAATTATATTTACACTGAGTGATACCAATTATGTAAAAGGTATAATTAAATGCAATAGAAAAATATTGGGATACAGGAAACAAGAATTTCTTCACTAGATTTTTCTACATTTTCCAACTTGAGATGGCAGGTGGGAGATCTGCAATCAAAGATTAAAAGGGAAGAAAGGAAGAGAAGCACCACACCTTCCGGCTCCAGGAGCCTGGGGATGTGCAGGGCCTCATGTGCAATGCGAAAAGCCTTCTCTAGGTTTTCCCTCGGTGACTCCTCCAGGGCCTGCTTCATGTCCACCAGGCTAGGGTCAATGGCCTTGACCACAGCCAGGAAAGCCAGCCCGCTTCTCCAGCTGCCCGCAAAGTCCTGCACTGCCACGCCATACCTGGAGGAAAACACAGTGGCAGCCACAATGCAGGCTGGGACACGGGATTGAGATGAGAGGGCAGTGTGCAGCAGCCTCACTGCTCCCGGAGGGGGCTCAGCACTGCCAACCTCATCAGGTGCAGATACCCTGGCACAGGGACAGCGACACTGAGCACTGGGATTTCCATCTGCAAACAAAGGACACGGGGGTGCAGGCCCCACAGAGGCAAAACAGACCTGGAGTCCCACATACAGAGCAATGCACACCCTGCACTTGGCAGGCAATACTGGAAATGTGGCAACAGAACTGGACAGAGACCCAAGCTTGTCCCTCAGCTGCCCACTCTGCACTTCTGGCACTGTGGCCTTGGGCAAGGTGCACTCCCTGAGCCTCAAACCCCTCTGCTGTAAAAAAGGAATTTGGCTTCTGAGAGCCGTCATGGGGGAGGATGTGCTGGGCCCCCTTGGGGTCAGCCTGGCGTGCAGAGCAGGTGGCATGCGGAAGCCACTCACTAAGTGGCAGCTGCCATCATTATTAATACAAATGAAATTATGACTCTGAAAGCGAGGGACTCTTTCAGAAAGAGAATTCCACCAGGCACTAACTCGCTTTAGGACCCCATGGGACAGCACCTTAGTCACACAATCTCATCACTCAACTGGTTTCTTTTTGGTTGTTGTTTGAGACTGCGTCTTGCTAGGTATTCCAGGCTGACCTTGAACTTACTGTAGCCCGGGTGGCCTCAAACTCAGTGATCCTCCTGCCTCAGCTGCCTGAGAGCCGGGATTATAGGTGTGCGCCACCACACCTGGCGCTGGTTGATTTATTTTTAACCAACATGTATCAGTCGTTCTCATTCATCAACTCTAATCTTTCATACTCAAGCCTTGACTAGAGCCCTAAAGCCTCAATTCCTCATCCACTTCTCTCCCAACACGGCAGAGACGAGACCCATTCTTGTTAAGTGTTACTGGGAGCTGGCCCGGTGCAAGCCGCTGCAGACTATATCATCTCCTGACTACCCTGGAAGGCAGCAAGGTGAGGCTGGAGAGCCCTGCGACCCGCGTGGGCATGACTTCCTCACACTGGCCTGGCACCCTGCCCTGGCTGGGGGCCGCGGGAGGCCGGGCGTCAGTCCAGTTCACCTGTCTGGGTCTGGGGAAGGGCACCTTGGCTGCAAGTATGTTACAGCCTTTATTATTATTTTTAAAGAGGCTCAGACTCTGAAAGGCGTTTTGCGGCTTAATAATAAACATGCATGTTCTCAGAATCCAAGGGACGCGCCCATTTGGGGCGTGACGGTGATGAAAGCCCTTCTGATTCCTCTCAAGTCTGCGCACACCTGTGTGTGTGTGTGTGCGCGCGCGCGCGCGTGCACACGCATGTGTGTCCTGCTTGTCTGCACAGAGCATGGGGCAAACACGTGATGGAGACTGGTGGGTGGTTGCCCCCTTTCCGCCCGGCCCAGGGCCAGGCCCGCTCCCCCCTCGGCCTCGAAGGCGCTCATTTCCGAGCACGGTGCGGAGGGAGGGGTGGCCGCTTACTTCCTCGTCTTCCTCTGCACCCAGGCCAGCAGGGTCTTGATGGCCTTCCTCTGGTCTTTCACCGCGATGGCCGCGTTCCTCTCGGTGGTGGGCGTGGGTGGGTAGGAGGAGTCCGAGTCTGTGCCCCCCGAGCCGGGTGACAGGCTGGAGGATGGGGAGCTCCTGCTGAGGTTGCCCGTGAGCTCCTTAATCTGGAAGGAGGACGGTGTGTCAGACCCCTGCAGCACACACAGCCTCCAGCAAGCGGCTCCACCATGCGACCCGCGGCCACGCAGCCCTGGCTGGGAGACCAGGTCATGCGCAATGGAGAGAAGCTTGTCTGACGCTGCATGTGGCTTGGGTGCCTGTAGCTACACCTGCAGGGGTCACTGTTTCCTCCCCACCTGCAGGTGGGCCAGCCTCAGCACTGAAGGTCTTTCTGACTGACTGAACCTGCCCCTCTTGCCTCCTTGCCTATCAATCCCAGAGTGCACCATGATCCTTCAAGCCCCACGGACCCTGCTTCTCCTGCTCCAGCTACCTGGATGGCCCTTTCTGCCATCACAGGGATGCTTGTGAGAAATGCAGACCCCAAACCCTAGACCTACCTAGAGAATCAGAATCTACATTTCAACACCATTCCCAGGTAATTCATATGCACAGTAAGTACAAAAAGGAGTGGTCTAGCAGACTCCTATTCATCCTTCAAACCTTAGCTCTGATCACTTCCTCCAGGGAATTCTCCTTTCTGTCGTGCCTCATGTCCATTTGTCTGTGATCCTAGAGGGCTACTAGAACAGGGCTGTGGTATATGACCAGCACCTGGAACTGCAGAAAATAACAGACATCTAATCTACTAAATGAATGAAGGAAGATCTGGGATAGACTTAAGGCTCCGATTTTCAGACGTCTCTAGCATCTCTCAGGAAGTTTGATAACAGACAAAAACTTCCTTGAATCCTGTATAAAACAGGAGCTCTCGAACATGGCTTTTCTTGGTGATCACACTCGAGAGGCATGGCTCCCATTTCACAGACATGGAAACAGAGGCCTGGAGATAAAGACAGCTTTAAAAAAAAAAAAATTTCAATGCTTACTCAGAACAGGATCTGCATCTCCACATACCATGCCAATGCTTCTGTGACATGCAAGCCTGAGTCAAAAGTCCCCGTAAATATTCCTTGAGTGGCTCATCTCTACTCTTGGGGGAATCATTAAATAATGAGCCACACTTTTTCTATTCTCAGTTCCTTTTTAGTGAGAAGTCAAGCTGCAGGAACTAAGTCTCCTGTCTCCCTTGCTCTGGACACATGCTGTTCTTTTGGTCATAAGCAGACTCGAGATGGTGACTTTGTAGGATGGAAGGGGAGCGATTTTACCTGGAAGAAGAGGATGATGTTCCATATCAGCCCGAGAACCAGAGAGGGGTTGCCGTCCGCTATTTCTGCTGCATCGATGCTAACCAGTTTTACCTGAGGAGAAGAACTTTCTGCATTTAATGGTCTTTTCATAACCCTGTTTCTCTCACCCACCCTGTGCCACCTGACACTGCCCGAGGCCACCTCTCAGGGACACCCAGTGTGCCAATGTGCATTGAATAAACATGTACACTGTGCTGACCATGAGCAGACACTATGCTCAACTCTTGCAAGTATTAAGTCAGTTTAACCTCACCACATGCCTATAACGAGGGTATTTCTATTATCCCTCAAGCTCGGGAGGACATTTCCCAGAGGTTAAATATAACACGCCCAGGACTATGTAGCTCCTGAGGTTGCTGTTGTTCTCTTCCAAGGAAGCAGTTGTACCCAGCCATCCATCTGTGTGCTGCATTAAGGCTGTCAGACCTGCAGATTTTCACACCCTGGACACACACAGGCTGGGACCTGCCATCACGGCCCACTGAGGGGCAAGAGTGAGCTGGGATGAGGTTTACACCCTGAGATTCCGTGCCTGTTGTGGACACCCTGTGGAATTACCCACTTATTTAACAGTTCACTGTAGGGTGCCGCCCTTGGTAAATCCCTAAGGCCAAGTGCACCATCCCCTGGGGTTGATCAGAAATGCAAATTCCCCCTCACACCCCCAATCTGCACTTAACAACTTGGTTCCCAGGCCCTCTGAGTTAGAGGATTATTGCTCCAAGTCATCACTTCACTCCGAAAACAAATCTCAGTAGTGGCTCAGGGCTCTGCAAACCTTCCTGGAAAGGAGGGAAAAGGCCAGAGCGCAAGGAAGGCTTTGCAGGCCACCTGGGTCTCGGGCACCTCTTCTTGTTGAACAACCCTGCCTAAGTGAACAAACCACTCTTGAAGGGGATGGAGGCGAAGCCAGGTAAGTCCCACCCAACAAACTTTGAAATCCACACCACAAAATTCAGCCTGGGACACTCAGGGAAGAAAAAAACGAAAAGAACATTTCATCCGAAATCTTTTCTTTCTTCTTCACTTCTTCCCTCTGCCTTTCCATCCTGGCTTTCTGAATTGTTTGACTCGGGTCTCTGATCCCATCAGTGTGTCCCGGGTTTCCGACAGCACCAATCATGAGACTGGGCTTACCTAATCGAGGGAGACATCCAAGCTCCCTGGATGAAGTCTGTTTTGGGAGCTGATGCCAAGAATATAATTCAGACAACACAGGGTCATCACTGGCAGATGGGAGGGCAGGAAGGAAGTTGTCAATGTTGTGAACTACACAGCTGATCAAATTCAGGTCCAGTACACCATCCACATGCGTCACAAGCACACGTCCCACATGACGAATCACTTGCGAAACCCCGTCTCTGATAGCTGCCTGTTTCTGTGGCTTATGGAACACATTCCAGCCCAGGGATCAAAGCAGCTAGTTATCGCCATCATCCTTGTCTTCACTCCATGAGGAGGAAGCCCAAATGACAAGGGACAGCCACAGCCCTGAGCTGAGGTTCCAGAGCTGCCGGGTGAGGATCCCTTGGACATCACAGTGCCCATCTCGAGAGGGAAAGGGGAGGGCTGAGCGGGCAGCAGCCACTTACAGAAGGAAGCCCCATTGCTGGGCTGAGGGAAGGTGTGGAGCAGGAGGCCCAAGCCCTGGGGGCCTGATCACTTTTCCTTTTCAGTGGTGTGCTGGCACTTTAACAGCCAGACTTAAGTCGAGAGCTTCATGGAAACCATCTTTGACCTCCTCCTAACTCAGCTGGTTCTGCAGCTGGAAACTTATGGACCAACTGGTTTGTGAGATGAGTCTGTCTCCCCTCTGGGTGGTAACTGAGAGGTCTTCAGCATAAAGGTTCCCCTGGGGAGCATCTGCCGCCTGCCATCCATCATTTAAACCCGCCATGTGCCCATTTTATAGATGAGGGAGCCATGGCTTGCTACCCTGTGGGGCAGCCGCCATGGTGTCACTTGTGGGCAGAGGAGGGGCTCCCAGGCAGCCCTGACACCTGCAGCACGGAGGCCCATCACCAAGTCTGGGGTGCTCTTGCCCAGCAGAGCCACCGAGGCCTGGGACAGCCAGACAAGAAGACACCAATGAGGGCTCCCAAGCCTTTTGTGGGTTCTGTGGCTGGGACAGAGAAGATGGCACCATGAAGGCCTGTTTCCGTCTCCCTCCCGTGGGCTCAGCGTGTCCTTCCTGCCTGGCACACCGGGCAACAGGAGGCCCGAGGCTGACAAGTACCCGCCCTTGGGGTATTTCCAGATTCTTAAATACCAAACAAAGGGAGAGAAGCACTGTTCACAGTCCACGGCAGACAGTTTGGGAAAGGTCTGTGCCTGGATGACAGAAGCCCTGGCCCTGCTCCTCCTTGTCATACTCCTGTGCAGGCTCGTCCCCATGCGAAGCACCCTCCCACCCCAGCCTGCCGGGCCCAGGCGTGGGTTCTCGCCACTGCAGGATCATCTTCCTGGCCTGGAGGATGCATGAGCAGCACGCTGTCCGTGTGAGGTCATTGCCTAAGCACCTTGAAGGCCTGGATGTGTTCCTAAGGCATCTGATTGTCCCCTATGCTGGGCACAGCCCCAGGCCCATGGAAGATGCCTGTAAGGTGACCCGGATGGCTGCTGAACACAAGCCTCAACCACCTGGGTGCTTGTGATGCATGCGAGAGACAGTCCACCCGCCACCTGTACAGCACGGCGGCCATAGAGCAGGAGTGCTTCGAAGCCAGCTGTGGAGGAAGGATGGGCAAGGAGTCCCCACGAAGTTGCTTGAAGACTCCATGCTGTCCTCAAGGCTGTCCCCTTGCCCTCTCTGGAAACAGGGAAATGGAAATTTCTGGAGACAGAAAGTAGATGAGCGGTAGCTCAGTGCTGAGGAAGACAGTGGGACAAAGTATGCGGGCCCGAGGTACAGGCTTCTTTCAGAGGTGATGAAAATGTCCTAGGATCGACTGCAGGGGGCCCACACCTGTCTGTGCAGACACTAAAAACCACTGATGGGCAAACTGAACAGAACATCAATTATGTCTCAGTGAGACTGCTGAAAAGAGAGCATTCCCCGTGTGCACTGAAAGGGGTCCTTTCTGGAGCGGCAGTGACACCCACAGCCTCTGCTGGAGCGTGGACAGCCCAGTGCTGAGAGCACGGCGGCTCCAGCTTCCATGCCTGCCTCTGCAGTCCCGTCTAAGCAGAGGTTCAGGAGGCCTCCGCCACCCAGAGAGCTGGAGCGGAGCCATCTTCAGCCCGAGCCAGTGCTGCACAGGTGGGGCCCCCTCTGCTCAGG
This sequence comes from Heterocephalus glaber, assembly GCF_000247695.1. The sequence continues at coordinate 7,734,591 of NW_004624734.1, forward strand.
CTCCCACCGCCTGCCCACTCCATCAACAGCACTCAGTTCGCTGCCCCTCTGTGTCCTGAGTAGCACTGTCCCCAAGGCAGTGTCTACACTGAGGCCCCTGGGCACTTCACATGGGTGGAACCACACCTTAAGTGGGTTTTTTGCTTGTTTGTTTTTGAGACAGCCTCTTGCTATGTAGTCCAGGCTCACCTTGAACTCACTATGTAGCCCAAGGTGGCCTTGAATTCCAAGTGATCCTCCACCTCAGCCTCCCAAGTGCTGGGATTACAGGCGTGTACCACCATGCCCGGAAATCAGTGGTTCTGTGCATCAGTCTTTCTTCACTTAGCAGAGGATCTTCACGGTTCATCTGTGATGTAGCATGTATCAGTGTCCACCTTTTTAAAGGCCAGGTAATATTCCATGGTCTGGAGAGACCACATTTTCTTGAGCCACTGGTTGGCGGATGAGCTTCTAGTTTGTTTCTACTTTTTGGCTACAAAGAACAGTGCACCCCTGGGTTCTGTCCTCGGATTCTCAGGTCATCCATGAGCTACTTGGTGTCCCTTTAACAAATTCCTTTTCTGCTGAAATCAGCCAGTCTGCTTCCGTCACCATGAAGAACCCTGAATGACTCACACTTCAGGAAAAAGCTTTACTGCACATGCAGAAGCATCAGGTGAGCGCAAGACTTTAGCCCAGATGCACTGCTGAGTCTAAAGAAGAGGAGGTTGGGAATTTCACCCAGGGCTGCTTCCTGCCACCCGGGAAGGACACAAAGCAGAGTTCCAAACATGGAAGAGAAAGCGGCAAAGCCTAGGCAGCCCTGTCTAGGGGAGGGCACTGCAGAGGCTCCTGGCACATCAAGCTCATGTCCTCTCTAAGTCCCAAGAGAAAGCTTTACACCCTACACCCCACTTCACTCTTGCTCCAAGACCCAAAAAGAGGAAGTCAACTCATTCCAAAGATCTAGTTAGCACCTCCGGCCCCTCCAGGACTGACCATGGCTGGAGCCCTGACCCCGATTGGTATGGGGAGGGTGCGGATTGAGGGGCTTCTCCCTAATGGGCGGATTCTGAGCCATTTCCGGTCCATTTAAGCCTAGGTTAGTTTGACCATTTGGCTAGGTGCCCTTCCCACGCTTCACCCTGAACCAGTCCTCCTCCTCCCAGACTAGCTCGTTAGATGTATTTCAAACACTCACGTTGCTATCTTCCAGGAAAGAAAGTGCTTTCGCTATGTTGTTCAACCGAAAAATCCGATGCGAGGAGGATTTGTACTCATGCAGCTGTAAAACAACAGAACAAGACCAGCCGGCTGAGCCCACGCAGCCCCTTCGGAATGCCCCAGGGTGCCGCAGGCCTCGAGGTCCTTCTGCTTCATCTCTTTCACATCAATTTCTGGACAGAGTTAGAGGCTCATGGCTAAAACCCACTTGGCCTCCAACCAAACCCGTGCACGTGCAGCTCAGTGCGTGCGCCTGTGACATCAGGAGCCCTTGGAGGTCTGCCTTATTTACAGTACCTGGGACTTAACTCTCTGCCTTAGGGCATGGGGGAGGGACCCAAATGGGTTACCAAGGGACAAATTTGTCCCATTTCTTACTCCAGCCCAGCTCCTGGCTTGTTAGACGCCATTCTCCAGAGACCTGCTCTCCTTGCTGGCCTGATGCTTTTGTTAGTGCTTCGAGCATTCCCTATCCTCATCCCGGCTCAGCTCCTAAATCATCTGGGCCCTCTCCTGCGGCAGCAGATGTTTCGGGTTCTGGCCAAGGGCTCTGTGGACAGTTATCTCAGGTCGAGGGGGTAGGGGCTGAGGAAGTGAAGCTTCTGACAATGTCAGCTCTACACACACACTCGAGCCCCTGGAGTAAACTCCCCCTGCAGGGAAGTCCGTCAGGCTCCTCTGGGAAGGGCTGGGCTGGCAGGGAAGTGGAGGCCTGTTCTTGGCTGGGCTCCCAGCATATGCTCACCAAGAGCACGTAGGCTGCCACCCTAGTGCTCTGGCAACAAAGCAGGGACCCTGAGTTGCTGGGCACAAAACAAGGGAATGGGTCATACTTTTTTCAGGAAGCTTTTTGGGGACCAAACTGCTAGCTCTTTCTGACCTGCTAAGAAACCCAGTGCTATTCTACTGAGCCAATGGTTTCACCCTTCGCTAGAATTCCTCACCCAATTTATGCAGCTCCTTCCTGGGGTAGCTAACAGCTATGGCAGGAAGGGTGAGAGGAGCGATCAGATCAGAGCTGGCTACACCAGATCTGAGAACAGAAGTGGGGCTCTCGAGGTTCAACGGCTGAAAACAGGTCAGAAGAGGCCATGGCTGAGCTACCGCCTGGCGATGGTGGGAGCTGTACTGCACCGGTACAGGCATGATGGGTCACTGAGCCCAAACCACACCCTCAGTCTAGAGTAGGATTCTCAACCTCGACACCACTGGCATTTGGGGTGGGACCATTTTGTCCCCTCAGGGAATGTGTGGCCATGTGTGGGACATTCACACCGAAGGGAGCTAATAGCAGTTCGTGGTCCTGCAATGCACAGGACAATTCCCCACAGCAAAGAACTATCTGACCCAAAATGTCAACAGTGCCACCACAGACTCTGAGGAGAAAAGGACCAATCTGCATGTAGCAGACATATGCATCACTGTGAGGTTTGGCTCACATCCAAAGTGGAGCAAATGTCAACACCAGCTGGTGTAATTCAACTTCATTGAAACCTAAAGGAACATTCCAGAAGCCAACTACTGACAAGCTGGTCTCAGGTCAGATAACAGAATCTGGTTGCAGAGAGTCCTTTGTCTTTAGTCTTTCTGATCCTTAGCTATCATTACAGTTAATATAATGATAGGCTAGCTAAACTTTTAATTTTCTAGTTTCAATTTTTACCCGTCACAGGCACACCAAAGACATTGGGCATTTGTTTTCTTACTCACCAAAATATATTTGCTTTTTAAGAAGATACTGCTTAGTTACGTGTTTCTATCACACTGAGTCACTGATAAAGGAGTGTCACCCTTCAGTGGTTCTCGTGACAGGATCATGTCTATGTGTGTGAGTGTACATATATGTCTACTCTTATGGTATTGGTCTTAAATGGTCCCTGAGGCCCATAGGCTACAGGCCTGGTTGCCAGCCTATGGGAGGATTAGGAGGTAGCAGAACCCTCAGGAGGTGGAGCCTATGAGAAGGAAGTGACGTCACTGGGGTGTGACCCTGAAGGGTATATTGGGGACCTGACCTCTCCTCTCTCTCTCATTTTACTTCCTGGCCCCATGAGGTGAGCAGTGACATTGCTACATGCTGTCTGCATGATGATCTGACTTGTCACAGCCCAAAGGCCCAGGGCCCAGCAGCCATGGACTGCAATGTCTGCAAGTAGGAGTCAAAATAAACCTTTCTTCCTTGAGTTGTCTATCTCAGGTATTTTGTCAGAGACAGAAAGCTAAGACACCTGCAGCAGTGATTTCCTTTGCATTTTATTTCTTCCCAATCCTGCTGTGATATACATACCAGATTCCGCCCGGACAGGACTTCTAACAAAGCCATGAGGATTTTGCCATCTTGTATATCAACGAAGAGGTCTGTAACTTCTAGAGGTGGATCACACTGTGGAAGAGGAGGAAAGAAAGGAGCTGACAAGTGCCCTGTGTAATCCCCCAAACTGTCAGAGATTTGCTTTCAGTGAAAGAGGAAACTTCCAGGCATCCCCTCAGGGGAGGCAGGAAGCCCATCTTCCGGATGTGACAAGTGGCAGCAGGGACATGGACGCTTGGCAGGAGAGTTGTGCAAAAGATTCAGCCACAGGGGGATAACTGAGTAAGTGACCTTGAGATTTCAGACCCCAAGACTAGATCACATCCAAGTTTTTGCTGAAGGATAGAAAGAAATGGTATATCCTGATAGCCTTCCACAGGATAAAATAACTCCATTAGGGCTCACAGGAAATTATCTAGTGTGAGTCCTTCACTTCAGATTTGGGGAAACTGAGTCTCAAAGAAGCTGGGTGATGGCTCCAGCACTTGGTCAGGTAGCTTTTTGGAAGAGTGCCACCTCCTGTATCAGGCCACACTGGCTGACCACGGTTGCACCCAGATCCTCAGTTCGATGGTGTGGCTGGGAGACAGTTACACTCTGGCCTTTGGGCACTGGCGGGCTTCCTCCCCACCAACCCACCCCAGGCTCTGCAGACCATACCTGCCTGATCATCACTCCCCTCACGCAGCATGGTTGGGGCTCAACTGAACCCTGGAGAGCAGGACCCAGACATTGCACTCTTCATGAACTCCCATGCTGAGCAAAGTCCCCCTCTACTTTTTGGATCTGGGGCTTTGGCTGGCTTAGAGCAGCTGGTCTGGATGCTCTATCTGCTCCTGGGGCAGTGGAAGACTGGGCATTCACACAGAAGACAGGACTGATGGGGTGCAGTGTCCCTGGGGCTGTGCAGCCCTAACCACCCAGAGACCCAGGGAGGAGGAAAATCTTGGAAACATAGTGCCCTGGCATCCAGCTGCCTTTTCCTCTGGGAAAGCCTCCTTCTGTCCCAGGGAAGCCTCGGTGGGCCTGTGTTTTATTTTTTATTAAGGAAGGTGGCGTTTCCTTACACTTTATACGAGTCCCTGTGCCCCCAGTTAGTCAAAATACAGGGCGATTATACCCACAGGTGCACAGAAAAGGGCTTTGCTTCAAGGGCAGCAATGTCTTTGAACCAAAAGACAAACTATTTTCTTTGCAAACTCCTGCAGCTCCTGGGGCACATTCCACCCCAGCGAACAGCACAGCGGCATAGGCATCGGGTTACCAGGCTCTTACGGAAATGTTATTCCCGTTAATGCGAGGCAGAAAATGAGAGACCCTGACAAAATACCCCTGATAAATGGACTAACAAAATTTCCCGTTACCACCCCGACCGTGGCCGGCCTGGCTCTGGACTCAGACCTGAAGTATGGTTTTCATTGGCCATTCCTGCAGGAGCTACACGGCTTCCACAGGGCCTGGCCAGGGGCCATCTCACTGGACGCGGCGGGAGCGGGGGAGGGATTGAAACCGCTCCAGCCAAAACACTCTGGCTGAGCGTTCAGGGGATCGGTATGGCTCGAGCAACAGCTCCCCCAGGGCTTTCTGCATGATCGAACTCCTTCAGTAAATTAGGGAATTTTTCCAGAAGCCCAGAGACTCAGTAAATATTCCTGACAGCCTTCAAATTGCAGTTAAGCCCAATTCACCAAGGAGTTCCTGGGTTTCCTTCCCATGAAAGGCTGTTCTTGAAAGTTTCAGGCTTGGAAACATGGCTGTTAATTTGGCCCTGTTTATTACGCAGCAGCTCCAGGTGTTATCTGATTTATCTTTGGAGCTGGCGCTGCCCACCTGCCCTGGGAAAGGGGCAGCAGTTTGGCAAGGAGAAAACCCTTGCAATGATAAATGCTAACCGAGGTTCACTTTGGGTGGTGAGTGAGTGTGGGGGATTTGCTATATGACCCTCTGTTCTTTTCTGTATTTATTTTTTTAATTAAAAAAAGAAAGAAAGAAATGCTTCACAGCTCTACTTGATTTCCCCAGTAGGAATTTCCAACCACCCTGACATACATCAGGCATTAATTTAAGACTTCAGTGAACTTGAGTTTAGGGACTGGATTCCCCCCTCCTCTTTTTCCCCCCCAAAATAACACTTCACTTTATGAGCAAAGTCAAAAATGTACCAATAGTCAAACCAACTGGTAAATGATTGACAATGCTTCAAGCACTGTGAGTACTTTTGTTCATCTGAAGAGGTCAACACACTGGTGGGTTACGAAACAGCGTCATGCTAACCCATTCTGCAGGGGGCACAGTGGGCAGAGGGTCAGGTGCCTGCTTGGGAAATACACCAGCCTGAGGGTGAACTGTGTGAATCAGAATTTCGGTCAAGAGCTCCTCTTCCAAAAATCCCATTTATTTTCTCTGCTTTCTAATGATTGCAATGATTTCCTCTAAGAGCAGCCAATAGTAACTCTTAACATTTTAAAAGGAGAACAGAGGGACCGGGGATTTAGCTCAGTGATTCTGGCGCCTGCCTAGAAAGCACAAGGTCCAGAGTTTGATCCCCGGTACCAAAGAAAGGAGAACAGAAACATACGGGAAACCCCTAAAGTGAGGTGTAACCAGCTTCTACAAGGAGTGAGATGCTGGCTGGTGTAGCTGGAGGTGCTCAAGGAGGAAGAAGAGGCAAAGGTGGTGAAATGAATCCTGATAAAGCAGCTTTCTCACAAAGAGAAAATCCACCTCTTGTCCTACAGCCCAGGTACTTCCGAGTCCTCACAGCCCTGGGGCCCAGCCTTCCCAGGGAGGAGGGTTTCAGTTTCTGCTGCTGCACTCCGTCCTCCCTCTCGGAGCTGCTTCTCCTCTCCGCTCGGCACTGCTCTGCTCTCCTCTGCAGCTGCTCCTTTTGTATGGTGTGTGCAAGAGCAGCCTGTAGACAAAATGCAACTCAAAACGGCACAGCCACAAAACACAGCAAGTAAACAAACGGGAAGAGAGGAGCCGATGAGTTAAATGCACAGGGGCAATTCGGACCATCTGGGATGGAAGGAGCCCTGGCAGGTACTATTACCATCAACAGCGGTGTTACTCGATGGACGGGGATCTGGTTTGGCCGAGAGACGTTCAGAGCTCTCGTGTAAAGCAGTCCAGTGGCACAGGTGCCTCTTAACAGAGCCTGCTAGGGACTCCAGGATGTGCCGGGACTGGTTTGGGGTGCAGAGTGACCATCTTTCATCTATGAAGTGTGGGGCTGTTCAGCATCAATGTCTTCCGCTATCTGCTTGTGCGTCCCTGCCTAAAGAAAGAAGCTCCCCTTCCTCAACTTTGCTGATGACCGCAGGAGGGCAGAGAGCAGTGTACTACATGGGAGCAGCAGTAAGGTGTACAGAAATGCTAAACTGACGATGCCAACAAAAACCAGAGAGCCACCTGTAGTCCCAGCACTCAGGAGGCTGAGGCAGGAGGATCACTGTGAGTTTGAGCCAGCCTGAGCCACACAGTGAGTTCAGCCTGAACTACACAGTGAAATCTTTTCTCAAAAAACCAAAAACCAAAACAAAACAGCCACCTCCTCCACACTATCCTAGGAGCTCTAGACTCAGTTACAGACACGTATCACTTAACTCATCCCCAAATCATCACTTACCTTTTCAAGATGTAGATTTATCCATCGAGTAAAAGTCCTCTTCTGAACATTTTCCCTCTCAACTGAAAACAAAGAAATGTCGTTAGCTGTTAGCTGATGTTGTATACATAAAATCCCGTCCTCTGACACCTGCCTCCCAAGCGCAAGGTCCCGAGTTCAATCCCCAGTACAAAAAAAACAAAAAACAAAAAACAAAAAAATCCAGCCCTCCCTTTCCCAGGGAGATGCTGTGTAGATGTCAGACAGAGCCCTGGGGGTTCTGGGTGAGAACACAGAGCCCTTCCCAGAAGGGGGCAGGCCAGGCCTCCTGCAGCACCCTGAACCCATTTCCTAGCAGAGGCCCAGAGCTCCTGCATAACCTACGGGTGTGTGAGCATGAACACACGTGCGCGTGCGCGCACACACACAGGGAGCGTTCAGGCAGCAGGGCTCAGTAGCTGCCTAGTGGTTAAGAAAGGTCTCAGGACCTGGGCAGGCTCCCCTGAGTGGGGAGGCAGGCTGGGATGAGGCCAAGGATTGGGAATTATGGTGGCGCTCTCAGAGGAGCCGCGCGTGGTAGAGCGAATCTGACACCTCAGGCCAGCCTCCCACACTGTCCCATCTGCATGCTGAGCATGGGGACCCCACACACCAGGCACAGCACAGTCCCCGGCACAATGGCTATTTTATCCCTCCTGGGTAGCTAATCTTGTAGAGCCATGTAAGTCTTTGCATCTTCCAGGAAGGGAGAGTTCTACAGGCACCTGCTGTGGAGCCATGGTGACATAATTAATAAACCAGGACATAATGGGGGGACATAGTAAACCAAGATCCCTTTGTCCAGGGGCCAGCGTTGCCCAAAAGGGCTCCTTAGCCAAGAGCTTTCACTGTGCAGGGCCCCTGCCATCCACCAACTCCATTTGAGGCTATTTCTTTTGTTTTTAATTTCTTTTTTTATTAGAACATGCTTGAGATACATAGTGAATACACTCATTGCGGGGGAGTTGGTACATGTACATATAGGGCCTTAATCTTTTTTCCTTTCATTTCCCCACTGCATCCCTGGAGCCCATTCTGCTCTGCAAGAGGCTGTTTGTGTCTATGAATCTGTAAACCTTACCACAGCCCTGCCAAGCGGAAACTCTTACTCTACAGGCGAGCAAAACGGCTGAGAGGACACAGGCGGCTGCAGGGAGGTGGAGCTGGGCCACCCTCAGGTCTGGGCTCCCACATCCGCAGGCGCCCTGGAAATGGAAGGCCTGGGTTTGAACACCAGCTCTCCTGATCACGGCCAAGGTGTCTGTGGCAGGCAGGAATACTTGCGCGTTTAGCAAGAGGCAGGAGCACTCGCTGTGTGGCCGGAGCCAAGCTCGGCCTTGCCCATGCATTACTGAAGGTGATCTACACTGTGACCCGAGGCAGACACAGCGACGGGTAACCCTCAGCCAACTGAGGCCCCGGGAGATGTCATACTGGCCCGAGGTTGTGCACTCGGCAGGGCAGGGTTATCATCTGTATTGTTCAGATGAAGAAAGTGCGGAGAGAAGAGCGATACGCAGCCAAGCAGGGACGCTGGCTGCGTAGCTTCTACCCCTCCCCTCCGAGCACGCTGCCTGGAGCTGTCTCAAGGCCCTCGGGGACCTGGACCTCCTCCCTGCACAGGTCACGGTGCCCAGGGCCTCGAGCTGCCACACCTCTCAGGAAGCTTCCCTGAAATGCCTGAGTCAGAGGACTCCCAAATCAATGCCGTCTGGATTTTAACATTCGGGAAGAACATATCACAGAGGCCCGAAGCCATTTCACACTTCTTTAGCAATAAGAGAGTGAGAGCCAATTTATCTCCTGCAGGGGAAAAAAGCTACAGTTTTCCATAACTAGAGTGCTTTCTCTTCTTGGCCTGCGTAAATCACATTTTAATATTATGCCTTTCAATCTTTTTAACTGAAAAGTCGGCAGACAGTAATTGTGCACGTAACTGCTGTTCTCTCATTTTTCTCCTTTTCTGAAAGGGAAGGTCACTCACTGGCAAGTAGATGTAAGAGTTAAAGATCTAATTTCAGTAAACTGCCTTGTGGGGAGCAAGGGGAGAGAGGAACGGCGAGAAGGTGGCAGGGCTGGGAGGTAGCAGGAGGGCCGTGTGCCGACCCACGAGTCACAGGCTCAGACTTCCGGAAGCCTGGTCCCCACCTGAGATCTTCCCATCTCTGCAGTGATGGATCTACCTCATTCTCGCTGGCAACTGCGGTGTCTTCCAGGGTCTGGGGTCACCACCCCCACTTGGTGGATGCAAAGGCTGTGTGTGACTTTTCACCGTTACAAGTGACACGGCAGCAGCCACCCTCCCGCGAGCACCCTGGCCCTTGGCTCTCTGTGCAGAAAACATGAATGCATTTCTTACCCTTCACAGCTCAGAGTGGAACTGCTGGGTCTTAGTGGTAGGCACATTTAAAATTTTAATAGCTACTTCCAAACTGCCCTCCCCAAAGGCTGCCCCAGTTTATACTTGCACCCCCACCCGTCTTTAAGCAAGTTTATGGGGACTGTAAAGTATTTACACACACATTCAAACACGTAGGCTGGTTTCTCCATCTGGCCTCAGAGACAGCAAAGTATACACCCTGCAACAGAAGTGCATTTAGTAAAAGCCTGTGAGAACCTGGTCAGACTGCTGCCTTAACTGCACTCAAGGGTGTGAATGTGGAGGGGCATGTCTGATGGTCTACACACACCTGACCCACCCAAGCATTCATCCACCCATCACCCACCCATTCTTCTGTCCACGCCCTTGTCCACCCATCTGTTTATCCATCTATCCATCCGTCCGTTTATCCATCCATCCATCCATCCCTCCAGCTAATATTTATGCAGTGACTATTATATGCTGGGAACTATGCCAGGCTCTGTAGGCAAAATCAGTAATGAAGAATTAAGCATTCATGGAATCTGCACTCCAAGAATTCACAGCCAAGCAGGAGAGAGAACACATAGATGCTGCAGGGCACACACGCAAGGAGAAATGGACTGGAAGTGCCGAAGGTGCTGCGGACAGGAGGAGGGGCCTGCGGCACTTCCAGGGCCCTAAGAGGATCCACAGGAGATGGAGGCATTGGGGGTCCAGAACGCAGAGACCGTGTGTTCGAACCTGCCGTGACTCAGCACCAGCCTCTGGCTGGCTTCACTTCTAGCCCAGCCAACACCGCTGGGCAAACCCACCCACACATCAGCCCCGATGCATAGGTGATGACTGGGGGCTCTCTGGGGGCCATGAGAGCAAATCACACACAGCAGAGCAGGCTCAGACTGCAACTACAAAGACTCAATTTCCAGACCTAAAAAGGGACGCATCGCTCAGTGTGCCGGAGAGAGGCACCATGAGAGCCCCAGGCTGCCCTGGAACATCCACATCCCGCTCACGCTGCAACCTTGGGCAAGCTCACGCCTTCCAAAGTACCTTTGCCTCGGTTTCCCCAACAGAATGAGGACAGCCATGCCTCTCTCACAGCAAAGTTACAGAGATTCCCCGAGATCGTCCCCAAAAGCATCCTCAGCAGCTGCTCCCCCAGCCGGGTTCCTGGCCCCCAGGGTCACACAGTGCACCTGGGTCACGGGGCGGCGTCTGGTGTCTGGACACAGAGGGCCACAGCTCTGGCGTGGCCTTCTCTGTTTTAGAATACCCGCCCCCACCCTGCAGACGGTCCTCCTCTGGCCTGCCAAGACTCCATAAACTTTATATAGTTTCCATAAATCCAACGGCCCCTTTTTTCCCATCACGTTGTAAAGGTGTAGGAAACCCTTTCTCTGGATGGGTCTGGCCTTCTCGGGGAGTATTTGCGAGGCCAGGGTGGGTTTACTGGGCAGCAATAGATTAATAACCATGTTGTAAAATCACCATCCTGGCTCTGCCTGGCCAGCCACGGTGTCAGAGAGCTGGTGGGGCACAGAGGGGGAGCACACCAGGCCCAGGGTCCAGGGACAGGGGCTGAAAGGAGGGAGGCCTGCTTTCTGGCTTGACGCCACCCGGCCAGACTCCCAGGTGCCACTTCAGCTCTGGCTTCGCCAAGAAGAGAGCATTTGAAAATAGGAAGTGGGCTATTTCTCCCTCTGCAAGCCCCCAAGGGCGGGCTCAGGCGGGGGAGTATGGAGAGGCAGGCACCGGCTCTGGGAGTTGAAGTTGATTCATGTATACTTGTGGCCTTTTGTCTGTATGTCCACATTTCTCCAAACCTACTTCCTGTACAGTATTTCTTCTGTAATAGTTCTGTTCTTCCCTGCCTTGCACAAAGCTGTAGTATTGTACCTGCTTATTAGAAATTACATGCACATTATAATAAATTATAATACTACAGGAAAGCACAGAGGGAACGAGCGTCTCTTGAAATGTCATCACAATTCAGGAACACATGTGTACACAACTGACACCTGTAGGTTCTCACACACAAGATTTCAATGTGATCAGGACTGATTCTATTTCTAAAGTGTGGCCCACTGATCACTAACATCAAGAATGTCTGGGGTGACAATTAAAATGCTACTTCCTGGGCTCCACCCCAGACATGCAACTCAAACTCTCTGAAACAGAGGCCTGGGAAACTGCATTTACCCAGCATGGTGGTCAATGATGGCATAGCCTGAATACCATCTTGGCAGGAGGGGGAAATTTGCTGTTTCTGGGTGACCTTTGGGCAGGGCAGAGACACAGATGCGGCATGTCAGCCTGGGGTGGAGAAAGACAGGCTGTCTGGAGCCAGACCTGGCCCCACCATGGCCCATAAAATGGGGAGAGGTGCTCAGGTTTAATCAATGACAGATCAGATGGGGAACGTTTCGGGGCACCAGGTAAGAAAGTCATTTCCTGTCCTTTGTCCACAAGGCTCTTCCGGATGATGGGTACCTTCCAGAGTGGCTTCGGTCACTGAATTCCCAGGCTGGGCGGATCTGATTCTCCCGAGAGGCGTTTGGCTGAGGAGGCCTAGCCTGGACTGGCCAGTTTGGGCCATTGATTCCAGCCTCAGAGACGCTGCTGTGTGGGAAGTGAAGAGGAGACAAGGGGAACGGGACCGGCTGCGGCCTCATCTCCAGCTGCTCACTCCCCTTAGCACCCGGTAAGGGTGCAGGATTTGGCTGAGGGGGTGAGGGGTCAGGCAGGGTTAGTGGAGACCCCAGCACAGTTCTCAGACCTGCCACCAGGCCAGAGTGGTGGGTATGAGCTGCAGCGCCACTTGGGGGACAGAAAGGCTGCTTTTGCTCTGCCCCCAACACTGCTACAGGAAAGGAGGGACAGGAACCAGGGAGCCTGCTTTCTCAACCAGTGCTGTGAAGGCTGAAAGAAGTGGGCGGGGGGCGGGGGGCGGGGGGCCACCAGCAGATACCACCACTTCCTGTGCAAAAGCTTTGGCTTTCGTAAGCCTGCCACAGGTGCATAAAGCCGGCCTAGGGCTGCCCCATTTCACAGGTAAGGAGCCTGAGGCCGGGGCGCTTAAGTACCATGGCCACCCGAAGAACACCAGGATTCACACTCCGGCTGCCTGGGCTCAGGCAGATGGTCCCCTGTATCACCTGTGGCCCCTCTAGTTGCGCTGTCACACGTCCCCTGGGGGCACCTCCAGGAGGCGCTCCAGCTCCTGGCTCCCTCTCCCATTCTCAATGCCAGGACACTCGCTACAGCTTGGGATTCCCCAGGACCAGGGACCTGCTGGCTCTCAGCCAGGGTGACTGCCACCGAGGACCATGTGACAATATCTGGAGACGGATTTAGATGGTCACGACTTGCTGACAGCTCTCGGGTATAGGCCAAGGATGTGCCTCAGCATTCTACGGAGATGCGACAGACAAGGTACAGGTAAGAAGAAAGGAGACAGGCAAAGCTGTAACTGTACAACTGTACTTTCAAGAAAACCACGGCTTCAAGACACAATCAAAATTATCCAAGGTTATATTGCTTTTCTTCCTTCCAGGAAACTCACTACAAAAAAATTTTTTTTCCCAAGTGTCTTAAAGATACAAAAAGCCTGTACTGGGCCTCTGCCTGTCACCTGTAACTGAGCCCACATTTTTAATTCCCAAATTACAGATTCTCAAACCCCAGAACTCCATTCTCAAGGAAGCAGCACAAAGTGGGCTGCAGATCCCTAACTTCACACACGCAAACCCAAATCATCTGCATTCTAGCCCAGTCCACAGTGGGTAACCTAACGACAGTAGGAACACACACCCTCGATGTCTTGAGGACATCAGGAAACACACAAATGCTTCCAGCCCCAGGCCATAAAGTGCCTCTCTCAAGGGCCCGAACTCTGTCCTGAGTGTGTACAACCTTAACTCTAATAAACCTTTCTCTGCCTCTCCCTGGCAGTCCTGAAATGCTTTTCTGTAATAAGAAGAGCCTGCTCCATGGATGGGGCGGGTGAGGTCCTCATCTTCTCACTGGGGAGATCTCAGACTCCACCCTAAAGGCTCAGGACAATCTTTCATAACCCAGAATTGTCTGACCCAGAATGGCCCCAGGGCTGAGGGTGAAGAACTTCCAGGGGACTCAGGGGATGACCTCACACTGCAAAGTCATCCCCCAGTTTGGACAGCCTCCGATGGGACACAAAGAAGTTTCAGTGGACTGGAGGGCTCTGCCAACAATCCTGAGTGGCCTGAGATGAGACTAGTTTGCTCTCAGGGCCTCAGTTTCCTCATCTGTACAAGGAGGTACACAGACCTCCTTTATGGAGTTGGGAGGATTGAATTTTCAGAGCTGGCCTTACCAAGCCACCTTGGGGTTTAGCGTGCCACAGAGAACGGGTGCTGGTCACGGTTATTCTTCAGGGCATCAGGCAGTAGGGAGGGTGCTCAGGCAGGTGACAGAGAAAGAGGGAAAAGGACAGTTATGGGGCCTGCAAGGGGCAAAGCATTCAAAGACCTTAGCTGAGGCTGGGCACGTGCCATGGGCTTCATAAATGTCACAGTTGCTAATCCTGTTCATTTTCGACAAATCACTCAACTTTCCTGAGCCAGACTGTGTTTTCTGTAAAACGAAGACAAGGTTTCCCTCCTTGGGCTGCAGAGCAATGCTGAAGCCTGTGTGCTGGGGGCATAGAAGGTGCTCAGTGTGACAGCTAAGCTCAGTTGTCTTCTTGTTGGCTCCAGAGCTGCCCAGGAGATTAGGAAAGCACACTTCTGGGTGTGTCTGAGTGGGCCACAGAGGTGGGACCTTGGAGTCTTTGTCTGGTCCCTGGCCTCTTCTCTGCCCGTCCCCCTGCCCTGCTTCCTGGCCACCATGAGGTGAGCAGCTATGCTCCACCATGCCCTTCCTTCCACCATGCTGTTCCTGCTTTGGAGCCAGGTGACCATGGACTGGAGTACCTGAATCTGGGAGCCAAACAAACCCTCTCCTCCTTCAGTTGTGGTGTTGAGTATTTCATCTAACAACTGGTGAGCTGACAAATGCACTCAGTAAACAGACTCATTCACTCCTATAGCTTGCAGCATGTCATAAACACACAGTTGGGTCCTATCGTTGACCGGCCTTTAGCCATCCTCATGAGCCAAACCTCTTTATAGGGTGACGCGGTAGCTGCAGAGTTTGCTCCTCAAAGCTGGTCAGAGCTTGGGTGGCAGGGAAGGTGAATGCCATCTGGACCCCCGGTGTGTGTGTGGTGGTGGGGGTCACTAAGCCGGGACTGGGATAGCAAAGTCATCGGGCAGCGAGGGAGTGGCTGCCCTTTTAGAGGGTCATCGGAGGACAAAGAAGGTGGGGTGTGAGGAGGCTTTGTTCTTTTCAGCCTTCACTCCTGTTTTGGGCTGGTGAGACCACGATGAGCATCTGCCTCTATGCTCGGGTGTTGCTTCCACAAGGCACGGCACTGCAGAGAGCCACGTTGGCACGGGGGGCAGCAGAGTCCCGCTGGTGACAGTCACTAGAGGCTCTTCTGATGCCCCCTGGTCCAGGGATCTCTTGCCTAAGTGCCTCCAGGTAGTTGGGCCTCTACAGCTGCAGCCTCTGCAGCCTTGGACTCAACCAGATCAAAACATTTGGGAAAAAAAATTGCACGTGCTGAATCCATACAGACTTTCGTTTCTTATCTGAACAATGCAGTATGACAACAATTTCCATTAAGTATTGGCCGTTATAAGTCATCTAGAAATGGCAGTGTACACAGGAAGTTGTGTGGGTTCTACACAAATTCTACACCATTTCACACAAGGGGCCTGGCACCCATTCCCGGGACACCGAGCAGTGACTGCATGGGTGACCTCCCGAGACACCTACTTGTACTTTCCCACTCTGTTCTGAGCTGACTTTCTCCACTGTCCAGGAACCTCATTCTCCTTCCTGGCCTAACATCTTCCTTTTCCTTTGAGGCTCAGACCCCCCTCCCGCTGAGCGTCCTGTCCGGCTCGCTCCAGCTGCTTGGGCTGACTGCCTTCTCCCATCCCACAGACAGTGCGTAAGATGCCAGCTCCCGAGGTCCCCTGCACTTCAGGAAGAGGCCCTTGCCCTACTCTTGGTGCAGCCGGGCCCACTCATCCAGCGGCTTCGCTCCTCTCCCCATCTTTCAACACCTCCCAGAAACACAACTTCATTCCATGGCCCCATGCTGGTCCACTTGAGAAATAAAACTCAGAAACAAATTAAATGGCAATTTCTTTTTAAAAAGGAGAGGGGCCAGGCTTCAGCAATACCAGGCCAAGGTCCTTCGGTTCCGACTCCTGGGGGCTACTTCCCCCCACAGCTCTGGTGGTATTAATGTCAAGGCCTCCATGTGGTTTTCACCAGCTGCGATTTTGCATTTAATTTCCTTTGTTTTTCCTCCCCAAATGTTTGCTCTGACCCAGGTCCCTTTTATCGAGACTTTGGTAATAAAATGCAAAACCCTCCTTGGGACCACAGGCCGAGCAGCATGGAACCATGACAGATAAGGGTGTGCAACAGCGGTGGGCTAGCCCTGGGAGAGTCCCTGGCACCCTCGCTCAGGCTCCTCTGCCACCTTCTCTGTCCCTTTCGGAGACTAGGGCTGTGCCCATGGGCATCGAGGCAAAGAGTGAATATTTTAGCCAGCATAAATTGGTGGTCTCCCCAGTACAGAGACTCAAATAAAACTGCCAAGCTCATTCAATCTGGGGACTCAGATCCAATTCTCTCACAGGTCCCAGAGGCCACCAATTAACATACCATGTCCTGCCCCACTGCGCCCCCTCAGCTGCTCCAAAACACATAACCCAGGGCTCTAAAGAGCTAGTCCCAATTACACACCAAATTAAGTTTTAAGCCATACTAGTTTTGCCTGAGAGTGATTCTGTCTAACCTCAGTGCTAAACCTCAGCCCACCTTGATTTATGACAGATGACGCCAGCCAGCCATAAAAACCTAAGCTGAGGAATAGGGATTTTAACATGGGTCCAAATGGCAGACCAAGGCAACAGGCTCAAACCAGCCAGCCTGCCCTGAGTGGCCAGCTATGACCGAGACAGAGATTTAGGCGGTCCTGTAGAAATTGCTCATGTGCTCATCCCGCTAGTGGACAGTGATGACTACACTCCACCATAAACAATAAGACCTGGACCTTGTCCTCCTGGGATCCCTTTGCCAGGTCTGAAAAGAAAGGATGGATGGAGGAAAGGATATATATATATAAAAAAAAAAAGAAATGGAAGGAGGACAGAAGGGAGGGAGGGAGGGAAGGAAGAAAGGAAAGGAGATAAGAAGAGTATTCACATTTTATGAGGGCTCAGTTTTTGGCCTCCGACACAAGGATCCTGGGGGGACTAAACTCTATGCTGAGAACCTCAATTTTTTGCTTGTTCGTTTGTTTTTTGGGAAAGGGTCTTGCTATGCAGTTCAGGCCAACCTTGAACTCAGTATGTAGCCCAGGCTGGCCTCAAAACTCATGATGGTTCTTCTACTTCAGCCTCCCAACTGTTGGGATTACAGGCATGTGCCACCATGCCCTATGAGAAGAACAAATTGTGATGATTTTTTTCTCATGCCAATGTTTTTATGAATGTCCTCTGGCTTCTGAGGACAAATGCTACTTCTATAATAATCTTTTCCAAACCATATTCTGCATAACACTAGTTCTAAAATGCCTCTCAAAAAAAAAAGAGCCTAGTAAGTTTGGTACTTATGGGATACTCTGTCCCCTCTCATGAACGTTTATCATCAGTATATTTAAGGGCCTGATAAGTCCTGTAATAAAGAAATTGATTTAACTTCATGTGAACTAAGTTCATTTGAAGCCAAAGCCCTTTTCTGTTTAAAACAAACCACAGCATCCTTATAGAATCTTGCCTTGAAAATAGAGATGTTCATTTATCAGGGAGATGTCTCACAGATGATAAATTAGAAAACTATACTTTCTGTGGCAGAGCCTAACTACTATGTGTCTGTCAGATTCTATTTCCTTTTCTTCCTAGGCATGTGGCCATATGACATTTCCCAGCCTCCCTTGTGGCTGGGTGAAGTCACATGACTGAGTTCTGGCCAATGGAATGGAGGCACGCCACTTCCTGACGTGGCTCTGTACAGAGCTCCCACACCATCTTCCTGGAGGTGATTCCAAGAGCCAGAGCAGGGCAGAACCACAGAGGGAAGGAGTCTGGAATCCTAAGTCTCTCCTGGACAAGGGTCACCAGTACAGCTGCCCAAGGAGGAGTGCCACCATTGGACTGTTGAGTGAGAAGGGAGTTTTCACTGAGGTCAGAGACCTCTGGGCTTGCTGTGGCAGCAGATCTCACCAAGGCTACAACCTGTCCTGGGTGAGAATTGAGCCCTTGGGTAAAGAGGAGAGGGGTGAGGGAGGGAGGGAGTGGTGTTTACGAAGCCTGTTAATCCTTGCAACAACCTAGGCAGGCCAGCTATGATGCTTCCTGTGCCGACAGGGGACACTGAGTCTCAGAGCAGGAAGCCATGCTCCAGCAGGTGGCGGTCTAGGCTCAGCACAAGAGACACCATGCTGGGCTGCTTGAACCCTTCCAAGCAGGCATCTCAGGACAGGCCTTCCTCAGGAAGCTGTTCTGCTTCGACCGGGTAGGCTGCCGAAGGCAGATCTGGTGGGCTGCCCCTTGTGAACAGAGCCTGACAGACCCAATTCTCTGGGCCTCCTGCACTCAGCTATTTTGACAAGAAATCAAACACACATAACCTTGCATGACAACAGCCTTGATTTGCATTTTTAAGCACAGCTGTCTTTAAAAAGCCCACAGCCAGGCTAGGGATTTAGCTCAGTGGTTCCACTGCCTGCCTGCAAGCTCAAGGTCCCAAGTTCAATCCCTGGTACCAAAAAAAAAAAAAAAAGCCCACAGGCATCCTTCACCCTTCCAGTTTCAGGGTTTTTATGTGCACAAGAAGTCCTACAGGAAGGGACCAATTGTCCCTGCCTCCCAGGACTGAGGGACAGTGCTAAGGCTGGGGAAGTCCTAGGCAAACCAAGATGTGTCTGTAATCACTAACTGTGTCCAGAAGAGCAGGCCCCAGGGAGACAGCAAGAAGGGATCCACACGGGAGACAGACAGCGGAAGACAAGGTGCTTACTGTTTGCTTCCAAAGAAAGTGGTGACAGGAACCCTAAAAGGAATTCCCATTTGCAGTTTCTCCCTGCCAGCAAAAGTGGCACCAGTGTGAATTAAACTCCTGGGCAGGAGAGGCGCAGACTGCCACCTGTGACAGAGAAAGGCAAGAGGAGTGACACTCTCCGGCAGCTGGAGGTGTCATGGAAACTTCTTCTTAGAACAAGAGACACCAGGCTGCCTAACCCGAGCCAGGGCACAGAGCTGTGCCAATTCGACAACTAAGCAGGGCTCACGCACCCTAGCTCTTTTCTGGAATGAGGTCCCTTCCCTCTTTGTATTCCAGGGACAGACACTAGCTCTCAGTTCTTCCAGTGCTGCCAACGTGCATGACAACGCCAGGCGGAACTCACAGGCCTGAGCCCTGGGGCCTGGATGGTGATGCTCAAGGATCACTGTGGGGCCCCCATCTGCACTGCACTGGCCCAAGGGGGCTTCTGAACCTCATCCCTGGCTGGGCAGATCACTATGGCTACATCAGTGTGTCAATCCAAGATCAAGGGCCCTCACTGGCCTCACCATGGAGGGTCCTCTCCCCAGCCAGTATCCCAGCTCAGGCATGAAGAAGACAAGACTAGCTCCATGAGGAGTGCCACGTGCACACAGTAGCCACATGCAGCGCCTGCCTTGGCACTGCGCCCTTGGGGAGAGAAGAAGCACCCTCCATGGGGCACCACTGTGCGTGGAACAATCTGCCTAACTCCAGACTCTAGCTAGCTGCCCTAGGATGCTAAAGCTGCCATGTATTTCAGGCTCACTGTGCCCCACCCAGGGCAGATGGCATCCTTTGCTCCAACCCAGCACCCTAGGAGACAGGTGTTATCGTTGCACTCATCCATGTGGGCAGTACAGGGCACTCCAGAGGCAGATGTGTCAATCACTGGATCCAGGCTGGGCCCTGAGATGCTTCCTCTGGAATTCAGAAGGGGACTGATTCTGGCCTCCATCTGGCTGGTCCCTTGCACACAGGGGGCAGTGTGAAGGCCATTTGCTGCCACTTGAGTTGGAAGCAAAAAGACTGGATGAGAAAGTAAAAGAGACAGAGACACAGAGACGAGGGGTGGGGAGGGAGAGAGGCAGAGGCATGCACAGGAGACCCTGCCTACTCCACCCCAGTCCCCACAGCCAACCCAGCTTTCTAGCTGAATTTTGCTCTCATGGCTTTCATTGGTTAAAACTAAAAGCAATCTTGCAAATTTCTCCAACAAGCAAACTGTAAGTAAACAGAGAGGAAGGGAAATAGGCTCAGAGCCACACAGCAATGTACAGCTCTTATTTGGTTTTTTTGTGTTGTTTTGTTTTTTCTTTTGTTTCTGTTTTTCTGGCACTGGGGATCAAACTCAGGACCTTGCGTTTGTGAGGTAGGTGTGGCACCGCTGAGCTAAATCCCCAGCCCTTGCATGGGTTATTTAGATGCTGAGTCAAACTGTTTCAAAAACAATAAAATAATTGAATCCTGAAAGTATGAAAGTATAACTAAAATCAATACCTAGAAACATAGAAAATGCCGAAATATAAAAAATGCTAAGAATTGAGGAATTTAGATTAACCAATGACTGTTTTAAAACAACACCAGAGTCCTTGACCCAAGTGTTTCTGATCCCCATTTTACAGCTGTGCTGTAAGGAAGGAAGTCAGCGGCCTAGTAAGTGACAACCCCAGCTGGGCCCCGAAGCTCAGGTCCTTAACCATTACGTGGCTCAGCCTGCTGACCTCACCCTGCCTGGGACACCAGAGCTCAGGCACAGCTCGGCTTGCAGACCTCCCCATAAACCTGGACGAAAACCATTAGCAGAACTATTTATTCTAAGGCTTTCCCTGCCCTCTGCTGTGCTGCAGGCCACCTCACGGGTCCCTCCACAGGTGGATGCATGCTTTCAGAGACCAGGTTATTCACAACTTTGAACATTTTAGTCCGTTTTTGCCCACAACTTCTGCAAGAAAAGAAATCTGTCTTCCAGTCCAAAAGACACTTGTTTTTCATTTTTATTTATTTATTTATTTTGGTACCGGGGATCGAACTCGGGACCTTGCACTTGAGAGGCAAGCGACAGAACCACCGAGCTAGATCCCCAGCCCCAGACTTGCTTTTTTTGTTTTTCCTTCCTTACATTCTTTTATTAGTACATTTTAGGTAGACAATACATTTACATTTATCATCGGGTACTTGTACCAGTACATCCCACACTTGCTTATTAAAAGCTTGCCTAAGCTTTACGCAGTGGCAGTATCGTAGCCAATGAGGTTTATCCGAGGCGCGATTATTGCTAATTGAAAAGCTTGCCTGCATATTTCATTGACTGTGCATATATTTGATAGAAACATTAAATTTTATCACAAAAAAGTTGCTATGCACTGTGCATGCTATAATGTTTTTTTGTTCTCAATACCATCCATGGGAAAATGTTTCCATATTAATATGTGACAAAGGAATCGTCTCTATAAAATTAAAATGCCTACAACAGAAAAAAGTTGGAAAATACAACAGAAAGAAAAAAGCCACATGGATTAAATTATAGTAAGACAACTTATTCCTTTCCATCCTTCCTTTTGCGTGCTTTTGTTTTTGCTTGCTTTCCTGACATATTTTGACCATGCTGCACATGCAATGCAGTACTCCGTGTAGTGGGCTCCACTGGTTCCCGTCCTGAAAGGCAGATGTAGCGGCTGTCAGCAGTTACCTCCCTGCTTCTCCACTGCTGCGCTTGGCTCTGCTGGGACTTGTCTTTGAGGTCAAAGTACAAGAAAGTGCTCCCTGGCTTTCTGGCTCAGATCAGGACACAAGACTAAGGCACCAGACACAGCCCCTCTTAGAGGGAACACCGGCACAGTCTCTTCTGAAGGACAGAGTGAGACTTCTGTGCTTTCCTGCCCTAGCAGGGAGGTGGGTCAGATACGAGTACAGGAATGTTGGTAGGGTGCTGGGCAGCTAATGGGGTGGACTGTGGCACACTACTGGTTGCCTCCTCAATATCTACTTCTCCCTAATAAATCCCAATTTGGGGTCAGCGATCTTCCTAGTGTAAACATGAACATTCCCCAGCCTCCTTTGCAGTTAAGGGTAGACAAGGGCCAATGAGGCAGAAACAGAAATGAAAGGGTAGGGCTTCCCATAGTGCTCTTTACAAGGGTGCAGAGAACGCTGGTGTGTGTCTCAGCTCCTTTAACCCTCTGCCTTCCTCAAATGGAGTTGTGAGGCTGGAAAACACAGCAGCTGCTGCTGAGGATGAGGACTAAAGAGAAGGCGCTGGTTCCTCCATGGGCCTACTGGGCTCCAGAAATGGAGCCTGCCAACTTGGGCCTTCTATTTTATGCTGGTTACTTAGAGCTGAACACAGTCCTAACTAACACAACAGACACCCTCTTGTTACTAAAGACCCATCATTTGTGACAACGAACAGAACATTAACCTACCTTATCCCTATTGCTGTATATTTAGTCTAGGTTTAATTGTTTCTCTAGTAACAAGTATTTTTATACATAAACACCCAGGGGCCCTTGCATTTCTGCAGCACTTTACAATCTGCAAAATTCTTTCACCTGCACTCACTCAGGAAGCCAGAGGAAAGACTCAAGACAGGATGGCTCAGCAGGCCAAATGTGGGCACCAGGCTGCCTGTCCAGTCTTCTCTCCTTTATGTCCTCCATAACATCTCAGTTCTGTCACAAAGCCATGCAACTTCAGTAAATACTGGCTTCAGGGTTGAAAGGCAGAAACAACTGCATATCCTGGAGAGCCTGGAGTGTCCTCCAGGTTCTAAGCCTCTGCAGATTAAATGCATTGGAGGTCACCCTGTTAAACCAGGAAGCCTGTCTCTAACCTTGGGGTGCAAAGAATGAATGAATGCAGGAGATTAAGGCAAACAAAGAGCTCGTAAATATGGATATTGCTTGGGGTCTGGAGAAATGTGGAGGGATTGACAAAAATCTCAGGATGTTGAGCCCAGTGTTTGTGTGTGGAGGGTGAGCAGGAGCGGGTGGAATGCATCGCACCCATAAAGGTGGCAATGACCCA
Organism: Heterocephalus glaber; assembly: GCF_000247695.1. The sequence continues at coordinate 7,757,283 of NW_004624734.1, forward strand.
GAGATCTTGAAAAGGCATTAGGAGGGGGCTGGTCCTTAATGACAGAACAGGAAATCTGTTCCAGGGACCATGGGGAGCAGACGTCACCTCCTCTAACCTCGAGATTTCCTGAGTGCACTTGTTATTTCCCATGGGATGAGGCTCATGCATTTGGCGTCTGCACTTGATGATCTCATATGTGTATGGGAGGAGTGAAAGCCAAAGATCATCTTCGCAGTTCTTCCACGGTGACGGTGAAACTCCTGTCTGCCATCTTGCATTTTGAAAGGCTCTGCATTTGATATTTGTTTTGTGTACGGGGTCAAATTGTTCTGGCTGTGAAGTGGATCCCATATTCTCACCAGCCAACCAGTATTACTACAGCCAATAAAACCAGAGTTGTAGTAGAAGGGACTTGTCTCCTAGCCAACAGGTATTTGCGCTCTTTAAAACACGTTTCCCTGCTTGTCCGATTCTGAGTGTCTTCAATTTTAGAAGCAGAACTCATTTACTGTAGAATGGGGAGGACCTGGCATCCAATCCCAGAGGTCATCTAGGACTCTTAGGGGTGAAAACTAGGAACTTGTATTTATTAAGATCTGTGCGCTGTGCTGGGTACTTGTAAGATGGGTATTATCTCTATTTCACAGAGGAGGAAACTGAGGCTCACAGAGACAGGAAACTGGGTGCTCATGACCACACAGGGAAAAGGAGATACTTTCAAGTGTTGTAGCACATCAGCTGTCCCCAGAGAAGCAGAGTCGCACAGGTCTGTCAATGTCCCTGTCCCTCCCCACTGTGCAGTCATGTCTTTCCTAAGGAGCCACCAGGACCTTTGGGGATCTGGCCGTCTTCTGAGGTACATTCCTTCCCTTCAGCTCATTCTCACAGCTGCAGGCCCGGGTTCTAAATGCAGGTTTCGGGCCAGACCCAGGCCTTTGCCATTTTCAAGCCAAGAGGAATTTTCTGCCCTGAGCCCCTGCAGAGGAGGATTAGCGATGCAAAGCCTGACTTGATTGAAAAATAACTTCCCTCCAGGCTGCGCTCTGGCTTTGCGCCTCTTTCTCCAGCCCTCCCTGATTCTCGCCCCAGGACCTGAGTCTTCAGGGTGGTCCTTCCTTCTCCAAGGGGCCGGATATTACCAAAGGCACACCAGGGTGCTGAGCAGCCATCTGAAGGAGGGCAGCACTAATTAATGTTTTGAAAACTTGAAAACCGAAGCAGCCCAGGGTGAGGAAGGGGTCAGGTGCAGGCGTTCTGTATGGAGTCTGGTGATCTGGCCAGCACTGCAGGCTAGCTCCCTGATGGTGGGCGAGCCTGCAAAGTAGGGACAATGACAATCCACAGCATCATGGGGGCCACGAGGATGAAACGAGAGCGAGTGTGGACAGTGTTAGAAGTGGCGCTCAGCAGCATACGGGAGTGGACAACCCCAGCCCCTCACCTGACAGTCCCCTGCCCAGTCGTCAAAGCAAGGAAGTTGGACTGGCTATGGAGGGGTCCAGGCTTTGCCCCTGGCTTCCAGGAGGCAATCTGTGCCGTGCCTGGTAAGAGATGTCTCTGACCACTCAATCTCAGTGGGGGGCTGGCCGCACCTGACAGTCTTGGGGCTGGCCAGACCAGAAGGACCAACCACGTGACCCAGGGAAGAGGCCTTGAATCTTGGGGGACTATATGGGACCTGAGACAGAGCGCAGCCACATGGACCATCAATGGATCAGTAATGCTCAGTAATGAAGCCCCAGTGGAACCCGAGAGCTTCCTGCGTCAGTGGTGCAGCAAGGTGAAGCGTCCAGATTCCATGGGGAAGTGACAGCGGAAGTGTTCTCCTCCAGATCCTGCCCATTTCTGCCCTAGGTATCTCTTGCTCTGGCTGATCTCAATTGTAGCTTTTCCCTGTGATGGGCTCTGAGTGTCAGAGCTTTTAGCACTTCTAGGAGCTCTCTAAATTACTGAACACAAGGGTGATTCTAGGAACCCGGTGAGCTTGCTGTTGGTGTCAGATGAGGCTGGTCTGTGTGGAGATTGTGCCTCAGCCTGGGCAGCCAGCTGACTCTGGACAGATCGCCGATACAAAGCCTTCCACACTCCATGCCCACGGTGACCCCACCCACGCAAACTGCAAAGACAAGGAGATAGGGGAAGGGACTTTACGCCTGCACAAAGTGAGTGCTTTCCAGGCAGGACCTCAGGGATGCCTCAGTTTACCACATAATGCTTACCTCTCCAGGTTCTGACCTGCCCTGAATGGCCGAAAGGAAGCAAGAACACAGGATTCAACTCCAAGGCCCAGACACTTTGAGGAGAGTCTTCATTACTTCCTGGGTGCTGAGGTCAGCTTGGGATGAGAAAGTTCCTTCTGGAAGGAGCTCTTTTGCACACAGGAAAGGCCATTTTATATATTTTAGTCATCACAATTCCAAATGTGGATCAAGGCTCACTGATGTGCAGAAGATCTAGGATGATCTCACTTAACACTGCCTGTCACACTGTAAGAATGTGCTAGAAGCAGGGCTAGTGCTAGACGCCTATAATCTCAACACTCTGGGAAGCTGAGGCAGGAGGATCACAAGTTCCACCCCATCTTGGGCAAAGTAGTGAGATCCTGTCTCAAAATTTTTAAAAAGGAGCTGGGGCAGTAGCTCCGTGCAAAGTTCTTGGGTTCAAACCTCTCTCCCCAAAAAGAATGTTTTGGGATGCTCATTATCACACCTTTCAGGGGCCAGGGATTTAGCTCAGTGGTTTCGGTGCCTACTGTGCAAGCGCAAGGACCCGAGTTCAATCCCCAGTACCAAAAAAAAACACAAACAAAAAAACAAAAAACAAAAAACACAGCTTTCAGACCCAGGCCCCACTGGCAGGATACAAATAAATGCCCCCCAGAGAAGCCTGGGAATCTGCATGTAGGTATCTCGCTGCCAGCTGAGTCTCACACAGGGTGGACTTGAAACCTGCTGTTGGGATGGACAAGGTCAGGGCAGGACCTCTGCCCGGCAGCCTCAGGCCCTGACCTGTGTCCCCACCCATGCGGCAGAGGCAACAATCACAGATGTGCTTTCCAGAGAGCAGCATGAGGATGACATGCATGGACAGCCACAACACCATGGCCTTGGGGCCATGGGCACCCAGAGACTGGAGACACACGGCACTTAGTACCCGCAGGAGCAGCTGGCTGTGCCACAGCCCTGCTGCTCAGAAACACAAGGGTTCTAGTGACATCGATGTATCAGGGAATGATTTAAGCATGACACATGCTTGGCATTTGCTGATGCACAATTTTGTCTACACAAAACATTAGATGTGTACAGAAAGCCACCCTGCTGCCTAGGGCTTAATGGTGCTGTATGGGTGCACGTGCGTGTGCACTCCCACACACACACACACACATACACACACACACTCAAGCCCCCACCAGCTACTTGGCGTCCACTGTGCTATTCTGAGACACACCCATCCACATGTAACTTCACAGCTTTGAGCTGACCTGTGTCCCGCAGACAGATCTAGATGCCAAGTCCCACTGGGCTAACTGGGGTCACAGAGGAGCAAACATGGACATGCAGAAACACCAGGTGCACACTGGATGGCCACATAAAGAGACAGCAAGAGGGTGGCCATCCCCAGGCCACAGAGAGGGGCCTTGGAGGAAACCAGCCCCGCTGCACCTTGATCCCAGACTCCAGTCTGCGGAAGGTCACGTGAGACAATTCCTTTCTGTTGCTTAGGCCCCAGAGCTCTGCTCGACTGGCCTCTCAAACTCATCCTCCTCCGGCAGCTTTGCCATCAGTCTCCTCCTCCTGCCTCTCTGGACTGCAGCCACATCCCTTTCCAGGCCCACCCACGTCTGCAAGCAGGCTTTCTGCTCTGCCCAAGGTTGAGTGCCCTATTACTGCAGTGCTTCTCTGTATCTGAACTGCTTAACAGGCGTACAGGGTGGTATTTTTACATGAGGTCCTCTCTCTCTCTTTTAATTGTGTTGCTGATAACATTTTTGAGCGCTATGCCCCAGCTCTATTTCTCTTATTTCTTTAATCTTAATTATTTGAATCCCATCCAGCAGCCATATTCTTGCATCACTTTACAAATGCAGAAACAGAGGCACAGCGAGGCTAAGGAACTTGCCTGCAGTCCAATAGCTGGAAGGCAGGCCTGTAACTCAAGCTGTGTTCCCAACCACCAGGGCACAGGATGGTTACAGGGTGGCTATAGGGAAATGACACCCACACATTTTCCTCCCCCAGGGCACCCTCTGGCGGTTGCCGGGTCCCTTCCCTGCCACCCACTCCCAGCATCACTGGGAACCCCATTCTACTCTCAAAGGAGCAAAGTGACCAGGCTTCATGAAACCTCACAGGATGGACTCTCCTTGTCTTGTCGGTGACAATGAGTCTTTGTGGGGGAAATGGCAAGCAGCGGGCCTGTGACTCAATGTACAACTGCAGTGGTTAACCCTCAGCAACACTCAGCACCTCTGTGAACCCCCTGGGGCACACTGTACCCCTCCTAGTGAAGCCCTACCCACTCCCAGCCCGGGACCGGGGTCACCATGCTGGCTGAGGACCCCTCACCACTGCTCTGCATGTGCACTCACTAGAGCTGTGCAAGACATAGAAACCACTTGGAAGCAAACCAGGTGGCTCCTGGCCTCAGGTCACTTAATGTATTCATCTGGGAGGCAAGCTGAATAACGACACACAGGACACACAGCAGTCACATGGCCTGGCCCACACCTTGCAGGGAAGCAGATATGGGGACACTGGGGACAATGGGAAGGGTGCACTGCGCAACACTGGAGACTCAGGGCGTCTGCAGATGGCGGGCAGCAGTGGGTGTCCACAGTGGGGGAGAATCCTCCCGTGACTGCATTCTTCATGGTGAGAGTGGCAGGAAGTGGCTGACAATGACAGGTATGTCCTGGGCCTCCTTCAGCCAAAGCTCCCTGGGACAGGGGTGAAGGGTAAGGTTCAGGAATAGCTGGGGAAGGAAGGGCACTCAGTGAGACAGCCTTGAAGGCCACCCCGCAGGTTCCTTTGCACCAACTACAAAATGAGGCCATTAATCATACTTGTATTAGTCAGCTTTCCTCTTGCTGGGACTTGACATCCACAACTTAAAGGAAGAGAGCTTTAATCTGGCTCACGGTTTCAGGGGATTTAGTCCATAGTCGACTGGCTCCAAAGCAGGAATGTCATGGCGGAAACTAATCCCCCAGGGGCTCTCAAGCCAACCAGGTTGACACCCTGAACTGTCACAACACTGTTCATCTGAGGGAACAATTGCTGAGTATGAGGAATACTAGAAGAGGAATGATTTGTTATTGCTTTGGTTCATTTGCCTTCTCTCTCCACTTTGAAGAACAGATCCTGCATCATTCTCGTGGTAGCAAAGGCCACCAACTTTGGTGAATGAATCTCTTCTCTGACATGGACCCAACAGGTAGAAATGTTCTGCTCAGAGAATAATTACCTTCTAAGTCCTTAAGATACTGAACTGGACCTCATTAATTCAAATTAATCCTCTCTTTCCAATAACTTTCACTACTTGTGGGGTGGGGGAACAAGGAAGCTGACATTTCTGGAGTCAAGCAGTTGGTTAGAGTGCTCCAGAGTATCGGCCTAGGTCTCTCAGTGCTGCACGGTCAGGCTCCCTTTCTTGGAGACTGCCTCCTTGGCTTCCCATCCCTGTCTCAGGGCTCCCAGGGGTGCCGCACCACCGTGTTCTACTACAACTCCGCATTCTAAGCCACAATCTACCCCTCTCAGGCACACAGGATCCTGGACCCAGGGAGTTTTGAACTCAGGAGTCTCTCCTGTGAGTGAAGACATGAGATTTGAACCCGAGGTTACTTCAAGAGGAAACCCATCTGCAGAATAAAAGAGACTTAGATGCTAGAGGAGAGAGAGAGGTGGCAGTGCTCAAGTCCCTGGTGCCTCTTCTCCTGGAATGTAGTCCCCCTGCCTGGCAGCAGCTGGCTCTGTACCTCTCCCTGGAAGTCCTTGGGCAGATGCAGTCCTCTCCAGGAAGTTCTGGCTGGACTGTCACTTGCCACAAAGGGTCCTAATGCAGAAACATTACTGACCCCATCTCACCAAAGCAACAAATGAAGCCCAGGGCAAACACTCAAGGCCATGTGCTAGAAAGCTTCAGGGCTGGAATTTGGCCCCTAAATCTCTCTCTTTGTCCTCAGCACTTCCCTTTATGTACATGTCATAGAATCGACAGCATCCCCAGCACTCAGGGGCTTCTGTTTGGAACAGGAAGCTTTCCTGCAGTCAAGGACAGAAGGTTACCTGCAGGAAAGGGAAGGCCCTGCTCTAGTCCCTCCTTTCTCACAAATCCTTTCCACCCCTGCCACCCCATAGGAGCAAAGGGCCCAGATACAGCCCCTCTGAGGATGGCTGTGTGCACAAACCCTCAGGAGCCCTCTGAGGACGATGTGTCTCCAAACCCAGGACAGCGGCTGGGACAGAGCTGTTCCTCACAGCTCTCTGCAGGAACCAACTCTGCAGATGCCTTGGTCTTAGACCTCAGCTACCAGTGCTCTGGGAGGATAAACGTCTGTTGTTGAAACCACCAGTCTAGGGCATTCTGTTTCGGCAGCCCTAAAAGCCAGCAGACTCCCCAAGACTCACTCTTCTTACCCACAGAATTTCTAGAGCAACACCTGCACCCTAGCGCTGGTGATGCAGGAGAACCGGAATTTAGGCCCACGAGGCCATGGCCCGTTAGCTGCCCTTGTGGTCCCTGCTAAGGAATGGACATGTCCCCATGCCCAATTTTCTACGGTTCTGTGCGTGTCCATGATGAGCACACAAGCTGCACAAGTGTTGATTCTGAAGTTAAAAATGAATCATGGAATCGGGAACAAGAAGGGTCCACTGTGATGACAGCTTCCTCTTTCAGTCCACAAAGTTTGAGAGTCTTGGGGACCCAGGCCTGGCAGTGGGACTCGGCTGGGCGCATGAGCACTGTCAGGCAGGGCAGCTCTTCCAACTCTGGCCGTGCTGAGCTGCCCCCAGCATCTGGCTCCTTCCGTCGGTCATGAGGGCTGCACCAGGCAGGTCACACGGGAGACCACAGCCTGTCCCACCTGCAGCAGGAACCTGGAAGCCATCACCAGCTTTGTGCTGCCCCAGCCGCTGCACGTCCATCAGCTCCACTCTGAGACGGAATGGATCCTGACAGCCGGCTCTGGGCTCAGGAGAGCCGGCATCAAAGGCAGGATAACAGGCGCTGGGGCCCAGCCAGCGTCCACGCCTCACCCCTCCCCAAGGCTCCACTGTCCTGGCAGATCAATCTGCACTCTCCATGTGGCTCCCACAGTATGTGCAGAGCCAGCAACCAAATGTCATCACCTGCTCAAAAGCATGAAAGCCGTCCTCAGTGCCGGCTCTGGAGACTCTAGGTCCATGCTTTCTCCGGTCCCAGTACCTGCCCCATGGTTAACCCAGTTCTAGGCCTCGCTACTGAAAACCTAACTTTCCCCCCAGCTGTTCTGCTCAACAGAACAACTCCACCTCTCTCCACAAAAGGCAAACGGAATAAAGACTTTGCAGGGACCAGAGGACAGCACAGCAAGTGATGACCTGGAAAGAAATCTAGAACGAGCATGTCAGCTGGGAAAGATCCACTTGGCATCTATTAAATGCTAATAAAAATAGATGCCACTTCTCAAGGACCTGCTATGTGCCCGGCGGGCACGGTGCTCAGGGCTTTAGAGACAGTGTTGTATCCGATCTCAGTAAGCCCAAGGTCAGCTGACTCTTCCCCCCATTTTCTGAGTGTGTAAGTCAGACTTAAGGAGTCAGGTAAGGCACCCTAAGACACACAGCTGGCCCTTCTGGATGCAGAAGCAAACCCGAGGCTGGGCCTCAGGGTCCAGCTTGTAACTGCTGTGCAGTGACCAGGACTGTGGAGCTCAGCCGGAAGCATGGCCCTACTGCCCAGTGGACGCGCATGCATGGCCCAGACGTCAATGAGAGTGCAGAGGGGGTCACATCCATGAGAAAGGGGGCTGAGCAAAGAAGCATCTGCTCTCCACCGCCACCAGTTTCAGGGAGGAACCTGTGAGCGTGGGGGCGACACAGGCTCCACAGTGCCCGGAGCAGCCACGAGAAGTGACGTGGGGCGCTGGGGGAAGAGAGAGGCCTGGGGCGTGTCCTGTGAGCTGTGCCTCGGTTTCCAGGAGAGGGGAGAGAGCGGCATCCTCCCCGAAGGGCTCATGAGCAAGTGTCTTAATGGGCCCGGGCTGGAAAAGAGCCCAGACAAATCCAGGCAGCCAGTGTGCGCTGAGTTCGGGAGGCTGGGCTCACGGTCACCAGCACCATTGCTGTCCCAGACCGAATGCCCCATTCCCAGCACAGCCTCTGGGGCGATGAATTCTCACTCAGGCCCAGATGCCAGGTCCCGCCCATCCACGCAGCAGCTGGCTGCCTGTGCACACCCTAGTCAGTGCCTCACAGCATCCTGACTTAAGCCCAGGGAGGATCGCAGAGCCACCATGCTCGGCCGGGACAGGGAGCTAAAAGACAGCCTTTTCTCAAGGCCCCGGGGCTCGCCGAGGTCTCAGTTCCCTCCCTGGAAAACTTGGCACCAAAGATCTACATCCAGCCTCCCATCATCTGTGCGCTCCTCGGGCCCACCGACACTTAGAATAAACAGCATGGACGGCCGACTTCACGTGTCAAGCCGGCTAGGCCCTGGCTCCCAGGGACTGGTCAGACATTATTCTAGTTTGTAGGTCAGATTAACACAGTCTGGACACACCCTGCCTCCACAACAGCATAAGCCAAATCCTTAAAGTAAATCTATGTACACACAGGCTACTGGCTGTCTCCCTGGCACAGGCTGGACCCGAAGCACACGGAAGTGCAGCCAGGGGAGGAGAAAGCTCTGGCTTTGACCAGACCTTCCATCTGCACTGATCTGCCACTACCCCAACTGCATCAGTTTCTCTTCCTCGCTTCCTGGTGAGTCATATTCCGAGCAACTGGTTGAGATCTGAAGGAACAAGGCATTCTTTTCATGCACAGACAGAGCTCTGTTGAACATTTACCTTCCACCAGCTGGCAGCAGCCAGAAGGGGAGGCCTCCCCGTGACATTCTCCAGCATGGAGGAGAATAAGCCTATCGCCTTAAAGAGCCTGAGTCAGCTGTAATCAGATTTTCTCTATAGCAACAGCGCCAGAGCACAGGCCTCCCGGCAGCTGCAAGCCAGGAGCAGTCACCGCCTGGTACGACGGGACATCACACACACAGGCCACTGGAGACCCGCTGGGCCGCAGGAGAAAGCAGCCCACCTCGCCCTCCGCTTTAGACCAGGGCCACCGTCCCCTGATGCAGGAGAGTACAGACACCTCCCCTCGGACTGAAAGGTGGTCATATGGCCTGACCCAAGTCAGAAGGGGAAGGAGGACTCCACCCCAACCCATGACTTGTGGCAAAGATCATGGTGGTCTGTGTTCGTATCTTGCCCTCGTGACCACACCAGATAAAGTGACCCACTGCTCACAGCCCACAGGCTCTGCCAACTTGCATGGCCAAGGCCCAACATGTGTCTCTGGTCAGTCCAGCTGCCTGCTCCCTCTGCAGTGTGCGGACTCTGCTGGGAGGTGGCTGCATCCCCGTTTCTGCCTCTGGAAGGGATCACGTGACAGCATGCTGGCCAAGGTGTGTGTGTCACTTCCGGCCAGGCCCACCTTCCCTTCCGCTACCGGCCCACCTCAATCTTCTGGCTGCAGGAGGTCAGTGTGGGTCTCTGTAAGAACTTAACCTCTACTGCATCACATCGCTGGGACTCAGAAACTCACCTGCTATAGCAGCCAGCATCCCTCAACTGTCCCCTATGAATAAACAGAATCCAAACAGGAGGAATAACTTGGCCAGGGAGGGGAAACGCCATCAGCATGCACCAGGGACTGTGCCTGTACATGGACCGTCTCCCCTTAGCACTCACTGTTTCTAAGGTCATTCAATTACAAATCATTTGTTTCCCCTTATCTCTGCCAAGTGCCTCATTCTCTCTGAGATATAATTTACACAGCAGACAATATGCTTACATTGCCCAACCACCACTACAATCCAATATAAAACACCACCGTCAAAAAGAAATGCTATACACATTAGCTGTCCTTCCCCATTCCCAGCCTCCCTTTCTCCAGCCCCAGCCCAACGCTAATATACTTCCTGTCTCCATAGATTTGAGACATTTCATATCAGTGGAATCAAATAATATGTGGCCTGTTAGACTGCCTCCCTTCACTTACCAAAAAAATTCTCAGGACCTTATGCTTGCCAGGTAGGTGTGGTGTCACTGAGCTACATCCCCAGCCCCACAAAATGTTTTTGAAGGTCACTGATGTTGTGGCACGTGTCAAGGGCTACAAAAGCACTTCACTGATTTTCATTGCTGAGTAATATTCCAGTGTGAATAGTGCTGAATAATATCCACAGTTATTCATTCATTGGCTGATGGATGTTGGGTTCTGTCCACTTTGGTGCTATTATGAATAATTCTGCTATGAAACCATGAACGTTTTGTGTACTGTGTGTGTGTGTGTGTGTGTGTGTGTGTGTGTGTGTATTTCTCATTTCTCTTGGTATACATCTAGGAGTGGAATTTCTGGACTGCCTGGTAACTGTACATTTGACATTTGGAGGAACTGTCAGACTGTCTCCGAAGAAGCCACACTATTTTGGGTTCCCTCCAGCAGTGTATTAAGGTTCCTAAGTCTCCAGATCCTTGTCAACGCTAATAACTACCTGGCTTTCTATTTTAGTCCTCCCAGTGGGTATGAAGTGGGATATCATTGCAGTTTCTTTTTCGTTTCCCTACTAACTCATAATGGCGACCACTTCATCAAAGCCATGCTCATGGCCCATTTGTGTATCTTGTATGGAGAAATTTCTACTTAAATCCCTGGCTCATTCTTACACTGGTTGTTTTAAAAATTATTACTGAGTTGCAAGATTCTTTATAAACTCTGGACCAAGTTCCTTATTAGATACATGACTTGCAAGTATTTTCTCTCATTTGTGTCTTTTTGCTTTCTGAAGGGTGTCCTTTGAAACACAACAGTTTTTAATTTTGGTGAAGCCTGGCTTAGTTTTGTAAATTACTTGTAGTGAACCGAATTATTCGGAACAATTTGGATCCAGAATAGCAGCCATGCTGTCTCCACCAGACTGCAGACAACACATTCCTGAGAGGTTTGAAGATGACACCCAAAGCCCTGGGTTCCTCTCTCCTCTAACATCATTTCAGAAAGGTTTTCTGCTGGGGATCTGAGTGGGTCTGAAGATCCCAATGATCCATGCAGCCGGATGCCACACAGCCACTAAAGTGACAATGCCCACCTTCCCAATGGTATGTTTAAAATAAATGCTTCCAGGCAGCATAAAGTATAGCTGATCTTTCAAAATCTCTCCCATTTGAGAAATAACTTAGAACAGTAAAATGTGCAACAGTTAAATGTACAACTCAAAACATTTCCATCTGTATGAACAGATCACTCCACCCAGACCAAGAATGTAAACCTCTGCATCTCCCAGAAGGTTCTCCCTGGCCCATTGCGGTCCAAATCCACCCATCCTTTGAAGGTGTGTACTATTCTGACCAATCACATCTGCCTGTTTTTGGACTTCATATACGTGGAATTGCAGTGCGCAGTCCTTGGTTAATGCTTTTTCCATTCCATGAATGTTTCCAACAGTCATTTATGTTATTACGTGTTCCAAGAGCCTGACTTTCTGATTGCTATGCCTTTTCTATGGTGCAACTAACTGTTGCCTAATTTATTTACCCTTTTCCCCTGTATTAGAGAAAAAAATAAGTATCTGAATGGAGGAATGTGTGGAATGAAAAAGATCCAGCAGGAATTGCCCCTGGGTAGAGCAGGTTCTCAGTTTGTTGGTGGCGAAACAGGAAGGGTGGAAGGCTGAAGGCCAGATGCTGAGCAGGAGGGGAGTGTGCCAGGAGGCCGGAGGCTGGGAAGTGATAGGGAGACAGGTGGATGGGCTCCTTGTGGAGCAGATGAGGAAGGAGTCTGTTAGAGAAACACTGGGGCCTCAGTGGGGCCCTGGAACAGAAGGGGGCCCCAGAACATCTGGAGATGAAATCAGCCATTTGCCCCATGCCCAACAGCTCTCTCCTGAGCACCTACTATGCGCAGGGCCCTGTCCTGGGAGCTAGACAGTTCAGGCATGCAGACAGAGCTTGCTGGACAGACCTGACACCTGGGGCAATGTGCAAACCACGGGGTTTGATGGAGGGGTCATGTTCAGTACCCAGTGCACCCCAGCTGTGTACCCTGGGTGCATTTGCTCCTTGTTTCTCAAGTCACCAAGTAGCTGAGTCCGGCTGTGTGCGAGCCCCGTGCTGGACACTTAAGAACAGGCAGGTGTGGACCCTGCCTGCAAGGACCTCCCAGCCCAGGGGAGGACACATGCCCAGACTCATTTGGAAACTGACTGCTCAAGGAAAGCTCCAGGGGGAGGTAAAGAAACCCTCCCTTGTTCATTCATTTCAATGCCATTTTTCAATAACTACCCATATAGCTCAGAATTCAAAAAGTGTAACAAAAGGGAAAGAAAAGGGAAAGAAAGTCCCCTCATCCCTCTTCCCAGCCACCCAGTTTCTGTCTCCAGAAGCAAGCAATGCTGTCACACTTTGTGTGATTCCTTGAGACCAATCTGTAGACATCTACAAACAAACACGTGTGCATCCCCACTCTTTCCCTGAAGACCAGTCCTGTAAAGGGTGATGGCAGAACATTCCAGAAAGAGGAACCTCAAATGGAGAGTGGCAGAGGAGGCGCAGAAGACTTGGAGGTGGCAGGAGGAGGAGAGCGTGCACTTCTGTCCCCAGAACTGCTCCGCTCCGAGGAGGCTCCGGCCCACAGCGGGCAGTGGGCAAGCCAGCTGGTTCAATCCCCTCCACTCCCCCACACGCCAGAGGCTGCACATCTGGAGTTATCTCCCCTCACCCTGCTGCAGGGTCCACCAGCTGGGTGTCAGCCCTGCGCTCATCAGGAAGGAGGGCGACGTGGCATTTGTGTCTCCACAGGCTTCTGCAGCCGGCCCATGGTCCGCGAGGGTAGCCCCCGCCTCTGACACGGGCTCGCCCCCCTGTAACACTCAGGGCTCTGCACCTTTGGGATCAGAGGAGGCAGCCACGGGCTCATCCGCAGCCCTCCCTGCTCAGGGCTGGAACTTGGGAATCAACAAGCTGGAGCCTCTTAAACCACCATGGGAGGTGGAAGAGGGTGGCTGGGAAAGGGGAGCATTTGCCAGACCCAGCTCGGTAAATATCCTCGGGCTCGCTCCGACCCCTGAGCTCCACAGCGCCCAGGTCGACAGCAGCAACAACGGCCAGGGGCTCGGAAGGCCTCGTGCTGCGGGGTGGACAGCAGAGGATGCGCTGGGACCCCTCATCCACAGGACCGCTCCTCTGCTGGGCCTGCATCCCCTCCACAGGCTTCGGGCTGCAGTTCCTCAGCTCCCAAGTCCCTGTGTTTACGGCAGGTAGAGTCTGACCTTTGCATCCTCCCTGCTTCACTATCAGGGCTCTGGCTTACTGACCAGCGTCCTGCTGTCCCTTATTGGGATTTTCTTTTTCCCGCCATTATACTTTCGCTTCGACTCCTGTCCCTTGTTCCCTTCTCGTCCCACTTGCTTTCTCCTGGGAATGTTTAATGTCAGATCTCTGCACCCTTCAGTCCTCACTCCCGTTTTTTTTCTTTCCATTGCTTTGCCTGGAAATGCTTGGCTTTAATCTTTCCCTCCCATCAGATCCATTGCACTAATCACACCTTAGAAACTTCCCAGGGCTACCTGGCCCCGGGCACCATGAAGCCAGTCCGTATTTCATCACTGCCTTGCCTGGGCACAGCAGCTTCAGGTCCACAACTGGCTGTGGTTATGTGATCTTTCGGCCAGCAGCAGACAGCCCCAGAGAGCTGGCTCCTCTGGCCAGCAGCAGCTGCTGCGTCCTGTCCTGGCCCACAAAAAGGGAGGGAAGCATCCCTTGGGCCTCCAGGGTCTGGCCACTCACAGCAGGCTGCCCCATAGGATTGTCTCTCGACGAGCCCTGTGCAAGCTGGGAGCGCCAGTGGACACTTGTAATCCCAGCACTTGGGAGGCTGAGGCAGGAGGATTGCTGAAGGTAAGGCCCGCCTGGGCTGTACAGTGAGCTCAAGGCCATCCTGAAGTACATAGGAAGCCTATCTCAAAACACAAAGCCCTGTGCAGCTCCCTGAGGGAAGTCCTGGCCCCTTCCTCCTCCTCCCCTGCCCTGTGCTTGTCCTGCAGGATGTGTTTAGGAGATAGATGCTCACTCATTCATTTGACATCTGTGAGCCCAGCAATGCACCAGTCCATGGCCCAGGCCCTGGGGACACAGCGAAGATGGGTCTCCTGCAGAAGAAGGAAGTCTGGTATGGACAGGCCAGGGGCCAGCGGGACACAAATAGAAGACAGGCTGTGACCTGGGGCGCACTAAGAAAACCACAAGACCAGAAGTGGATGGAGGGAGGGTGTGGGAGGGGACAGGCAGGCACTCTCCACCTGGGGTGACCCTGTCTCCGGGGACATCTGGGACTTCCTGGAGACATTTCTGGCTGTTACAAGTAGGAAGACCAGCCAGGTGGGCTACTAAACATCTACAGAGCACAGGGCAGCCCGCACCACAGTGACCCTGTCCAGACAGCCACAGTGCTGAGGCTGAGAACCCTGGTGGACACAGAGTGGCCAGGGACAGTCTCAACGACAGGCAACATCCAAGTCCGACCCAGGGGAACCAGGGTGGCAGATGGGTCAGATCTCACGTGTGATGGTGAACGCGGACTCGGACAGACGGTCACACATAGACCATCACCGACTCAGGACGGTCCAACATACGGTTTTTCAACTTCACAAATCAGGTAGAACTCATACTCCAGATCCGGAATTTGGATCTTTTCCCAGGCTAGCAAGATGGAGCCTGGCCCCGTCCCTCGATGCCAAGCAGCACTGTCATCCAGGCAGCCTGCGGTCACGTGGAGGAGTGGCGGACTCTGCTGGGGACCATATCGTTGAGCTGTGCCTGGTTTCCCACTCAGGCCAGTCACAACGGACGGCGGTTCTATCAGCAGCCCTGTCGCAGGTGGGGCTCTGCAGTGAGACTCACGTCCACACCCTCCATCTAGCTCAGTACCATCCCCACTGCAGGACACTCGCCACATGGTGCCACCGACAGGAACAAGCAGGTGCTTGCCACGGTTAGTAAAAGGACTGCCAGAAGCAGGGGCCAGGCACCTGACCCGGGTAAGCTGCAGAATTCCCAACCCTCCCCCCGAAAGTGCCTCTGAGCACTGTGAAGACAGACTAAGCAACCAACACCCCGACTTGACTGACCAACAGCAAAACCCAAAGCCACTCGTGGGGAAATGAGAGCCCTGATTCGCTCTGATGACACTGAAGGATTTGTGCTGGGTTCTCCAGGCATGATAAGGTTGCAGTCAGGTTTAAAAAGTGTTTTGTTTGGGGGCTGCAGTTCAAGGGTAGAGTGCTTGGCTAGGGTGTATGAGACCCTCAGTTTCTTCCCCAGTGATGCCCAACTCCCTTTTGGAATTTCCATGCCAGGGCCGGGGACTTAGCTCGGTGGTTTCGCTGCCTGCTGTGCAAGTACAAGAACCCGAGTTCGATCCCTGGTACCAAAAACAAACAAACAAACAACAACAACAAAAAAGAATGTCCATGCCAAATATTTGTGGGTAAAATGATGTCATGTCTGGAATTCAGTTCAAAACAGCAACTCCTAGCCAGGGAGTTGGTAGAATGAAGGGGAGAGATATAAAAACTTACACAATGGAATATTACTTAGCCATAAACAGGGATCAAATCCTGACCTTGAAACCATTCTTTCAAAGAAGAGGTATTGGGGCTGGGGATTTAGCTCAGTGGTTCCACCGCCTGCCTCGAAAGCACAAGGACCCGAGTTCGATCCCCGGTACCGAAATGAAAGAAAGAAAGAAAGAAAGAAGAGGTGTCAGCCACCAAAGGTCACTGTTATCGATTGCATTTTAATGAAATATCAGGAACAGGTCAATCCACAGGCTCAGAAAGCAGATGGGCACTTCCCAGGGGCTGGGGGTGGGGCTGGGGCGGGGCTGGGTGCTCAGAGTCTTCTTTGGGGTGATGGATTCTGAAACTAGACAAAGGTGGTGGCTGCACACGGCAAACATCCTGAGTGCTATGCTTTTACATGGTTAATGTATGAACTTCAGCTCAGTTAAAAATGTTTTTCCTCCAAACTAAGAATGTTGTTTCTTCAAATGAAATGAATGTGAATGAAACACATGAAGACCTCCAGTCTGGAGCAGGGGCCCCCATTCCTCTAGAAGAGACAACAGCAAGCTTGCAGGCCTAAGCAAGAGGTAGAGCAGCTCCTCAGCAGCCAGGCAGGGGTCCTTGGGTCCCACTGGTCACGCACGTGTGCAGCCTCTGCTCTCCACGTGACCCCACGAGTCGACCCAACTTGGCAGACGGACACTCGCTCACTGTGAAAAGTGACGTCTAGGATCCGGGGGCAGAATGAGCAACTAACAAAAAGAGACTGAGTGGCCACGGCCAAGCCACTTCCTGGGCCAGGTTGCCCCTTCCAGGAACCCAGCCGTGCTCAGGAGCCACCCTGAGCCTCCTTCTACCTGTCTGCAAAGAGCAACATCCTACAGACTTGAGCATGCACAACTATGCTTGCAGATGGAGAAAACCTCCCAGTCGGAGGTGAGCTCAGTGGTAGAGAGCTCACCTAGCAGGTGGGAAGACCCAGGTTCCATCCCAGCACTGCAGAAAAACACAGAATAAAAACAAACAATTCTCTCCAGCCTTCCATGTTGAGGAAGGGTCCTCATCACCTGCCAGCCCAGCTCCTGGGTGACTGGTGTGACCAGAGAGCTTCCTTGTTTCTCTTGGCGTCAGTGACAAACCTGGAACCAGCTGCTGCCTGCTGACTGTGTGTGGCTCCCGGAGAGACCTGGGGCCTCACCCTGCTGAGGAGAGTGGTGGCCTAAAATCTGGCATACCAGTTTGCAAGTGCTTCTGGCCCAGTGGTTTGTGGGACTCTGCAGTGACACAGTGACTTAGGATGAATTTCCTGCCCATTTTGCAGAAGGGAAAGTGGAGTTGGGAAGGTCAAGGGACTTGGCTAGGACCAGATCGGCAGGTCTGGTGCCTGAGGGCTTCACGGGTGCAGGATGAGGCCCGAGCTTGTCCCAGTGCTTGGCTGGCAGAAGCATAAATTGGCACTGCTCAGAAAAACATTAGTCAGCAGCCACACAATGAGCCACACTGAACTTTCCATGCAGCAACTCTAGCCGACTATGAACCAGAAGAAACGATGCTATGCCTGCCAAATGAGATGCCCAACTATTTTTTTTTTTTTGAGACAAGGTCTCACTATATTGCCCAGGCTGGTCTTGAACTTGTGGGCTCAAGTGAACCTCCTGCCTCAGCTTCTCGAGTAGCTGGGATTATAGGTGTTCACCATGGCATCCAGCTCCAAGCATATTCTTCTTTCTTTCTTTCTTTCTTTCTTTATTTTTTTCCAAGCATATTCTTAACTGAACCATTCATAATAGCCCCAAACAGGAAGTAATCCCATCGTTCGCCTACAAGAAGACAGATAACCGGTGGTACAGTCACAAGAGGAATATTACATAGCAGTGAAAAAAGAACAAACCCCCAACTGAGTGCACCTCGTGGATATACTGTACAGCAAAGGAAGCCAAGACACAAAAGAATCCACACTGCATAATGCTATTCAAAGCATGTTCCAGAGCAATCATGCTGACCACAGAGGTAGGATCAGTACAGTGGTGGGCCTTACCCTCTGACTGGACCAGGGTGGTGGTTTTGTAACTGTGTGCACACATCCACATGGACCAAACCATGTGCTTTAAGTGTGGGTGGGGTGTGGCACACTTCACCATTAGTGCACTGCACTCAGTAAAACCCCTGGGCTGCCTCCTGTGACCCACGCTTGTCCTGGATGAGTATCACACTTAACTGTCAGAATGCTCGAAGCAGAGGTCTGGGGTTCAGAGAGAAGGCAGTGGGGAGCCACTCAAGGCTTCATGCCAGGGAAGGCAGCAGCCAGGCAAGACAGAAGCAACCCCTGCTCCTCCCAAAGTCAGCCCCCAGTGCTGCGCTTCCTGTGGAGACCACCCCTCTGAAGTCCCTGCCAGGCCGAAGCCCACCCTACATGGCAGCGTCCTAGCGTGCAACACCTGCAGGACCAGGTTCACAGGTGCAGGGACACGAAACACAGTGTGACCTTGCACAATCGCAGGATAACTGTCCCATCCTCGACCTTCAGAACAGCGCAACCTTCAGAAGCGGAAAAGCTCCTTAATCCTTGCATTCCAGATGCCTCTCCTTTAGGGCTGCTCCTCCTCTTTGTACCTGTTGGGGCCAAGGGCTCTGGGGTGCACTGGATCCCAGTGTTTGGTCCCCTCAATGACAATGCGATGGCACTACAGGTCAGCCCAGGGCTGAGGCTCTGAGTGGATGGTGCTTTCTGCAACGCCCCCAAGGACATCCAGCCCCTAATCCCCGGGATCTGTGAAAGTCCCCTTCCCAGGCCCAGAGGGACTCCACAGGTGTGACTACACCAAGGGCCTTAAGACAGATGGAATCCCCTTGGTTCTCAGGGTGGCCCCTAAATGTCATCACAGGGCCCTGCAGATGGGATGGGGGGCAGGAGAGAAGCAGGCCGAGTACAGGGCTGTAGCCAAGGCATAAATGCAGCCTCTGGGAGCTAAAGAAGGCAGGAAGCGACTGTCCTTGTCTCTGGAGGAACCAGCGCGGCCGGGAAGCTAGCTGCATCGGGGTCCTGGCTCCAGAACTTCTGGATAACGAAGTTCCTTACAGTGCTGCACGAAGCTGGGCCCTTCTTCCCGCGCTGTGAGCTGTGTGTCTGAGTGTCGTGGGTCTCCAGGCTCCCCATCTGACCTGGGTGCTGGCACCCAGTAGGTGCTCAGTCCATGCTGCTGGAGCAGAGAGCGAGTGCTCACCACGGGCAGGTGGCTCAGGTGGCTGTGTGGATGCCACTTGGAAACAAGCTAGGCCGGGTGGAAACAAACACCAGCTGCTGGTTCTGTCGTTATTAACACCCTTCCGGGGCTCTTGCTGGGCTCCCACCTGACCAAGCTCTTCCATCAAAATCTTAATTTCTTCCAAGGAACAATTTAAAAAGGAACCGCCTTGGAAAAGGCTTTAGCTGGCTAGGGCCAAACGGAGGCGGTGGCTGTGTCCATGGTTACGGGTGACAATGTAGCCCACCTGCGAAGGCGTGAGGCTTCCTGTCTATCTGGGGCTTGGCTCGCCATCCAGGAAGCCACCTGTTTCGGGATTCTGTCCCACCAGAGCCACACGCCCAGATTCTCCACCCCCGGGATCCTCATCTTGGCAGCTGCTGCCCTTCTGAGCCTAGTAACGGCCCCTGCAGGCAACCTGTGCCAAAAAGGGAAGAACCCAGACTCCGAGTCCTCCCTGGGTATGCGGCTGGCTAGACAAGCTGCCTCCAGCCCCAGAGCTCCTGCTGCAGGTGTGGCTGGGGATGGCACTGCCGCAGATCAACATCAGCCGGGCCAGATGCCCTGGCAAAGCTGGCTGGGGACAGCCAGGTAATCTGGGCCCCTGCCAGAGCCCCAGAAATGAATTCCCATGGTGTGCGACCAGAATGTCTGCAGCCAGGATGGATTGTAAGAGAGCGCCAGAAATGGGACGAGAAGCAGTGCGCTTCTGGGAGGGTGAGGACAGCAGGAGGGACCACGAAGGGTGGCAAGCCGGGTATGACTTTCATGGCTCTCAGAAGTCAGTGCCGCCATGGGGAGAGAAGCCTCCTGCAGCCATGACAACAGTACACAGGCCACACCGGAAACCACGCAAACCTGGGGGCTTAATGTACTGTGAGACAAGTGGGGTACAGATGCCACACACAAACTGCTGACACTGCTAAAGGCAAGGTCTAGGACAGGCATTTATGGCACACTGACTGCTCCTGGCACGGGGCCGGGGCCTGATGGGCACACGCACAACCTGGCCGAGCCTCACTGCAAACCTGGGGTGGGGCCTGACTTTAGGCCCATTTCCCAGGTGAGGGGCTGAGGCGGGGAAGAGAGAGGCAGCTGTGTCAGGGTCACCCAGCTGGTCGCCCTTGGCACTGTCTACACTGCTCACAGCGAAACTCGAGACATTCCCAGGGAAGGAGTCGGGGAAGAAAATGCACTCAAGATGCTGTTTGTCAGATGTCATTCGCAAAGGTTTTTATTTTCTTCCTTGTTATTTTGATATTTTCCATCTTTTAGACAGTGGACATATACTATGTTTAAAACCAGAAGCGATGCTATTTTTAAAGGTCCCCAGAGAGCTCCCAACCTCTTCTAGAATGGTTTAAAATAACAGCACCACAAAACCACAGGGGTGATGGAGCTCTGCCCAGGACCCCACCCACCCCTGCGTCCTGGTAAAAGCCCCTCCACCTCCATATTGATTTCCCATCTCCCAACACCTTACCGGAAACAGCTTAGGTCCTGGGCCTGAGGACAGCTTGCCCCTGGCACACCCTGGGGACACAGGGGCCCCCACCCACCCCCTGCTCTGGGACCCCATGTGGCCTGGCACAGGGTAGGCTGGCGTTCATACACTTGTGCCCAAGAAGGACACCAACTCTCCCAGGAGCCGGGGTTTGCTGGGTGCAGGGAGAAATATTCGTGAATCAGCACAGACTGGCTCAGGGCAGCACAAAGATCCGTGCACGGCCTACACAGGGTGAGGCTGGGCCACTGAGGACGCTGCGGGTTCAGTCCTGCAGGCCCAGCCAGCTGCAGGCAGGGCAGTGCAGTGGCAGCCCAGCCGCAGGACAGAGAAGCGGTGACAGAGCAGAGTGCGAGGTGCACATCAGGGAACCCTCCTCTTTCATTCTTCCTTCCCTCCCCCTTCCTGGAGCTCGGCCCAGCAGAGGAACGAGCTGCTTCCGGGGCAGAGGTGCCTGACACAGGACCCCCACGAGACCCCTCGGGTGGGAAATGAAATGATAAACCACACCAGCTCCGGGGCTGAGCCGTCCCTGCCAGGCTGGGGCTGGGGCCCGGCTGTGACACCAGGAAGGAGGCAACACACTGGAAAGGGTACCGTCTACCCCTGCTCTGAAGTGATGAGGAGAGAGGTAGGAAAGGACACCCCGGCCCCAGGGAGCAGACAGCAGGGCCACAGAGGGCCAAGCACGCAGGGCGCCTGCTAGTCTGCTCTCCCAGGAAGGGACACTTGGGCGTGGCCTCTGTGGATTTGTAGGAGTTTTCTGGGGCTGAAGAGCACCCAGGCTAAGAGGAGAAATATGAGTAACTCTTAGGGAGACCTTGTCTCAAAAAAAAAAAAAAAAATAAGAAGTGCTGGAGGGCTGGAGGGCAGGCGAGGGGGACCCACGGGAGCAGGAGCTGGAGAAGTCCGACCTAGGCCAGGTCTTGGCCAGCACGTCCCTTCCTGGGCAGGGCATCAGCGGCGAGGGTGCGGGACATGGGTGTCAGTGCGGGCAGGCGGGGGTCCCCAAGCCTGGGATGGCGGGAGGGAGGTGCCCAGCGCGGCCTCAAAGACAGGTCCGGTCCGGCCAGGCCGTCCTATCAGTCCTGCAGGGCGCGAGCTGGGGGGGGGGCGGGGGCGGCGGCTTTTCAGTGCGGCTCAGCCCTGGGCGTGGCTCGCACATGCGCAGAGGCCTCACTCCTATAGATGAGAGCGGACACGTAAGTCCAGTCAGAGAGTGCAAAGCGGCCCTCAGAGGGGATAGCCGTGCGAGGCTCCAGCCCCTGGCCCGGCGTCCTTGAGGCTCCTCAGGCAGCGTTTCCAGGGGGATCTTTGCACGCGAGTTCCCGCAGAGCCAGCGCCCCGTGTAACGGAAAGTATTCACGAGTTTTAAGAAATTCCATTTCCATTCTGCAGGGGTGGGTGTGTCCACGGGAAATGCAGGCCTGGGCTGGACTTCAAAGGACATGGGAGTGCTCTCCCGCATCAGGGAGAATGTTGGGACCCCCCCCCAACACACACACACACACGGACTTTTGAAGAGTCACTACCTTGTGCAGGGTATCCTGGGACTTCTGAGCTCAAGAGATCCTCCTGCCTCAGCCTCACAAGTAGCTGGGATTATAGGTATGCATCACCACACCCAGCTTGGAAGCCCATTTTTAAAGCTTTGTTTTTCTTACTAGGAAAAATGCAACATATTATTTGTAGAAAATCAGAAAATGCATGCAGGTGGAAAGAGGGAAGCAGCAGGCGTGGCGTCTGCTTGTGGACGGGCACACAGCTGTCCCCTCCCGCGGGAACCGGAGGAAAGGTGCGGGCAGCAGCTGGCTGATGGTGCGGGGACTGCGGGCTCCTGCCCAGGGGCCGGGCCGCAGCGCCTGCAGGGGACAGGGCAGCATGCCGGCGCCTGGGCACAGTGGCCCGGTTCGGAGAGGGGCGGGGGTCGTGCTGGGGACCAGGGGCAGGCACAGGGGACCTGACAACTGCTGTCTCCAGGCAGATCCCGGCCGTGCACAGGCGCCCAGACGCCATGCTCCGCAGTTCCCACGCTTCACAAGCAGATGTGCCTGCCCGGGGTCCTGATCGACGCGGGGATGGGGGCACATGGAGCGCCCCGACCACCTGGACCACTCCCAGTGGATGCACGGCCTGCCCCCATCTGTTCGCAGTGCCCTCACTACGGACGGAAGCGTCCTTTCTCACTGGCAGTGAGACCTTAGGCGTGACCCTGGGCGAGTCCCTTACCCCTGTGCGCCACAGGCTGGAGAGGGTGTGTGTGTGGTGGGGGAAGCAGCGCTGGGCTCCAGACACAGTGACCATGCGCGGCATCCCCAGGATGATGTGTATAATATCTCATTTAACTTCCAAGCGCGCCAGAGAGGAAGGAGGGGTGTGCCCATTTACAGGTGGGAAAACTAGGCCCCAGTGAGGCTAGAACCTGCTCTGGGAATTGCAAGTCTCGGTTGCCTCCCCCACTCCAAAAATCCTTTCTTTTTCCTCCACAGACACAGAAATTCTTGTTATTAGGTGAGCATCACTGAACTCTACTTTCTGGTCTCCTTTATAGTTAGTTTTAACACAGTTCAGGCCAACCAGGTACAAGCAGAAATATCATGAATTGGTTTCTTGAAGCTTCTACAAACAGAGAGCTAGCATTCACCCCTTTACCCTTCTTCATTGTCCCTTCCTCCATCCTGCTGCCTAAAACACTAATGTAATGGCCGGAGCTCTAGCAGCCATCTGGGACCATGAGGTCAAGAGCTAGGCCAGGGGATGTCAGTACAAAAGGAGCCTGGATCCCTGCAGATTGTGTGGCACACAAACGCCACACAGCTCTGGGCTGCCTGCACAGAAATGCACTTCTGTATACAACACTGCTGTTCTGGGTTTTCTTTTTTCTTTGGGACCGGGGATCGAACTCGGAACCTTCCACTTGCGAGGTAGGTGGTGGAACCACTGAGCTAAATCCCCGGCCCCTGTTGTGGGTTTTCTGAAACTCACAGTCGAATCTTACTGAGATAGATCCAGAGTTACCCCCAGATCTGATGCCAGGCCTTGAGCTCCTGAACACCCCTCGCCTGAGCACTGACAACAAACCATGTTCTCCAGAGGCGGAGGAAGCCAAGGGACGCAGGCTGGTGTGCTCCCAGGTGGGCTGGGGACCACTGGGGGCCGAAGTGAAAGGGTGGCTGTCAGTGCAGCTCCTGCACCCCGCCCTGCACCCCTCCAGGCCTGGTCTCACTCTACTGGGCTCCAAAGAGCCTGTAAAGTCTCGTTTACAAGGCACATCTCCTACCTGGGGCTCAGTGGGCTTCCTGGGGTTTTAGGAGGGGCAGATTTCAGACAGGACTTTGTAACTCACTGGTCACAGAACCAAGAGTAGCCCCTCTCATCCCGTCTGCAACCCTGGGACCACACTGGTACAGGAAACGGAGACTCCCAGGGTCCCAAGCACTAGCCTGGGATCCCCAAAAGGGGAAGGCAGTCACACAGAGATGGTGACCTCGGTGACAGGAATGTGACACTCCCAACACACAATCTTCAAAGGAAGAGAGGCTTCCGCCCAGGCTCTGGACACCAGGGGCCTGAACACGGGCCCAAGTGTCCCCAGGAGGAGCTGAGCAGGGAGCCCTCCCTGTTCCGCAAAGCAGGGACAGAAGGGCGGAGGCAAACAGGGTGAGCACAGCTGCCCGGCTCCCGTAGGGGCCTAGAGACCTGCAGGCACCTGCTCAGGTTTCAGCCAGGGTGGCTGACTGGTGATGTCATCCAGGTTCTGCTCATCCCAAAGCATCTTTGCAGGGAAACGAGCAGGAGCTTCTGGGTTGCCACCAGGTTCCATTGGTCCTATGCCTCATAGAAAGCCACTCCTAGATCCTCCAGCATCCATCCACCCATCTTTCCATCTCTCCTTCCTTCTATCACTCTTCCATCTAACCACCCACCCACCCACCCATCCATCCATCCATCCTTCCAGCACCCAGCCTTCCTCCCTCTTTCCTTCCCTTCCTTCCTTCCACCCATCTGGTTACCTCCCCCACCACACATTCCCAACAGCGAAGGAACTGGACACCACCCTGCCCTCCTGCACACGGTCTGACGTGGGGGCAGGGCTCAGGCTGCCCAGAGACCCCCGTGTTCCCCAGGCCCTCTCCAGCCAAAGGGGCACATCCAGGTCTATGACCCCTGGCCCTTCAGTGGGCCACGGTGCTGGTTCTGGAGGTGTGGGCCTGGACTGGGCCACACGCACAGTAGTAAATCCACACCCGATTCTGAGTCAGGACGCTCCCATGCCCACGCCCTGGTGAAGTCCCTTGTGCAAAGTCCCAGAAGGACCCAAAGCCTCGCCACATGCCAGGCACTCATGCCCAGTGAGGGCCCAGCATGAGGAACTTGGGGCACTGGGATCCCCGGGAGGTCTCACTGCCTGAGGTGTCCAGGCCCCGCCCCAGACGTTCCGGCTTGGGGGGAGCTGGGCGCCTGAGAATCTGCATTTCTAGCAGGTTCCTTGCTGACCCTGCTGGCTTTAGTCCTCCAAAGGCTGCACAGAGGAGGGGGACCCATGCCCCAACCCAGCACAACCATCTCACCCCAGAGCCTCTTTCAGCTCTGTGGGCTCCATGGACCCAAGCGGACACAAGGGGAAATGAAGGCCGACTTGTGGGCCACCGGGCCCTAAGCTCGGCCTGCTGGTCTGGCAGGGGGTGAGGTCAGGGAGCCGGGTGTCCCGGGCAGAGCCCTCTGTGCCCCCCTGGGTCCCTGTCCCTGCCCCAGGCCTGGGCCCTTCCCTACCTCCCCTCTCCTCCCTCCAGGACCCACAGCAGAGCCAGGACTGACAGGGCCGGGGAGGAGTGCACTGACCTCATCCAACCTGCTGACCTGGAGGCCACAGCTGGGCAGGTCCCCAAGAGCCAGATCAGCCCTCCATCAGCAGGGGAGGTTTCCAGGCACTGTGCAGGGCAGTCATTTTCCTTGAGTCTCAGTTTCTCCATGTAGAAAATGGAGGAGTTAAAAAAGCACCCCTGTCCCCAGAAGGCCTGGAAATGCACACAGAACCCTTCAGGCAGGACCTGGCATGTGTCAGCGCTGCAGAGGGCATCTCTGACAGCCTCCTCTTCTGAGCTGGACCTTGGGGTGGAGCCCCGACACCTTAGCAATGACCCCTCCGAGGGATCCCAGAGTCCTAACAACAGTGTCCTCACACTAGGCACTTACCGGGCATCAGGCTGGACCATTCTCCACTGGGGGGGGGGTGCCCGATGTGTTACAGGACGGTAAGCAGCATCCCTGGCCACAAAAGCATCCTGCAGTTGTAACAGCACCAAGGGTCTCCAGACATTGCCAAATGCTCGCCAGGGGCAGAATCCGCCTGAGTTCATGACCACCAACCTGAAGTCAGGGGTCTCTGATGCGTGGCACCCCCAGAGACCCCTCCCTGCAGCACACAGGGCTCCCATGTTTTGCTACCCAGGAGCTGAGCCAGGACCAGAGCCCAGGCTGTGGGCTCCAGGCCATGCAGCCCTCGGCTTCACTACCACCTGTTGCTGTGCCTGTCTGCATTCAGTCTGCGGCACTTCCCCAGTTAGACCCTTGCCTCCTTTCCTTGTCTCTGCTCGGCATGGCCACACCTCGTGGGATGGTCCCTGTCCCCAGAAACCAGACCATGTGACCACCCTGAGACTCCTGTCTATTCCAGACACCTGTCCTGCCACTACCAAGAAAGGTTTGTTTCGGCTCATGGTTTCAGTCCATGGTCTGCTGGTTCCATGGCTTTAGGCCTGTGGTGAGGTAGGAGCATCATGGTAGAAGGGTGTGGTGGTAAAGGAAAGTTGCTCACCTCACGGCAGCCAGAAAGGGGAGAGACAGAGAAAGCCAGGGAGCCAGAAAAGGGACCAGGGACCAGATAGAGTCCCCAAGGAACACCCCCATACCTCAACTGGGCCCCACCTTCTAATTGTTTATACCTCCCAGGAGCCCATCAAATTATGGCCCCAACAATGGATGAATCCATTGATGAGGTCAGAACCCTCATGATCCAACCACTTCCCCAAATCCCCACCTCTGAACATTGCTGTACTGGGAACCAAGCCTTCCATACAGCAGCCCTCTGGGGATCCGTGACACTGAAGTCACAAGTTGATGTGAAACCCTCATCCCAGCCCTGGTTTCTCTAGCAACCCATCCTGAGGAAACTGCAGCCCAAGGCGGGATGGCTGCACAGAGTGGGTGCCCATGGAGGTGCGGGTGTCCATCTCATGGCCTCCGTGGGGCCAGGGCTAGTGCAGGACCAAAGGGGTGGCCAAGACCAGACCCTGCAGGGTCCGAACAAGCGAAGGCACAGTGACAGTGGAGTGACAAGAGCTGAGACGCCAAGCCAAGGGTGGAGGAGTCCAGGGAGGGCCACCCCCCAGCACGAAGTCTGCTCTGTGTGGAGGAGACAGCCGGGGATGGAGACAGGGAAGGCCACGTGCTCCAGTGGAAGGAGGAAAAAGCAACAGCAGCACTCCTGCAGGGTGGTGGCCCAGAGAAGTGGTCAGGTGACTTCTGTAACTATATAAAAAAGCAGTACTTGGCGCAGATGGCTAGCCAAGCGGGTAACTCCCCTGAGGGTTACACCAGCGCACACTGCCAAGGGCCTCGCGTGCATCCCTAATAAAGCAGGCACTGGTTTCCCCGGGGTACACATGGCAAAACAGGCTGGGAAGAACACGTATGGGTCACATGCGTGAGGGCTCTGTTTTGAGACCGTCCTAGTGAAGGGTAGAGCTTCCCTTCCCTCCCTCGGCCTGCCCCGTGTGATGGCTATGTCCTCCTAGCCACCAGCCCAGCCCACACACCCTCCACCCCATGCTGAACTTTCAACCTCAGGGTCTCAGACCTGAGCCCGGGGGAAGTCAATGCTATAGTCCCTGACCCAGGGAGGGGCGGCAGCAGCCACCCTCACTTTACAGACGGGGCGCCTGAGACTCAGAAGGTGACATCCTTCACATAGGGTGGCAGGTGACACTACAGCAGGTGGGTTTCTTTCCCCTCCCTCCCTCCTTGTTCCGGTACCCTGCCCAAGCATTAAAAGGCAAAGATCTCACTGGGGATCCGAGCATCTGAGGATTTTGGCATCCACCAGGGGTCCTGGAACCCATCACTCCCAGACACCGAGAGGGACTATAGGAAACCCTGTCCTGCTGGACCAAGGCAGAATGTGGGCCTCCTGTGTACTGGTTCACCTCCAGTTGTCATAGTATTGAAAGTTGAAGGAACAGGCAAAACTAATCTTAGCGATGTTTTATTTAACCATCTACATCCAAGGCACTACTTGAACATGTAAGTGATATTTAAGAATGATTAACGAGACTTACTATGAAAAAAGAATACAAAACGGAGAGGGCGGACACAAGCCAATGGCAATAGAATCACACGCCCTGCAGTACCCAAGCACACAGGGGACCCCCACTCTGTGATCAGCGGCTGGGAGCACCTGTCCCCAGCTGTGCCATGCAGCAGGAGCTCACACCTCTGACTGGGCTTCCGGTGCCCCAAGATGACAGAGCCCTGGGCCAGCCACTCCCTCCACAAGCAATATCCCTTTCCTTCCATCCATTCTCATTTCAGTTTAGCCTCCTCCTCCAAGTGGCCTCCAGGGGGCTGACTGCCTGGCTCGGAGGAGAGACCAGGTTAATTTCCTATGCCGTGAACACAGCCTGGAACCCAGGCGGACACAGCAAATCCCTGCCTATGGTACTGCTGCCTGGGGTCAACTCAACAGCCAGAGGCCAGCTGGGCTTTCCAACGGGCCATGTCTGCAAAACAAGGAACAGTCAGACATCTGCACCTGACAGGCACTCTGTAACTTCTGGCAGTCATCCGAACATCATGTGTCATTGTGTCACTTTCTGGGATTCTGCCCACAACTGGAGAGCACTTATGAGGGACACAATTCATAGGACAGCTATGACATCAGCTACTAGCTTTCCAAGAGCTCAGCTCTGGAGCTTCGTATCAAAGGGCCCTTTGAGTGAGGGGCACACGTAGCTGCCATAACCCTGGGTGCCAGGGTGGAGCCAACCCTTGCACTTCATTTGCACACTGTTCTGCCAGCTCTCAAGCAAGTGGTGTCACCCAGGTGGAATGGCTGGGGAGATTCTGATTGCCACAGGTGAACAGCCCACCCCACAAGGCCATTTTGCTCCGAGACCAGCAGTGGCCCCTCTGCAGCTACACACTGGGCAGTGCTGGCCTCATGCTGGAAAAAACAGCCATGCAGGGGAAAATGCGTCCGAAAGGTCACGGTGTTATCACTGCTCGCCATACCCTGACCCTCTCCCCACCTGCTGGCAGGGGGGCTCTTACCTCTGCACCTTGCTGGGCTCCTACCAGCAACCCCCTCACCAGAAGGCATCCCTGAAGAGCTCCACCTACCAAGTCCCCACCAGACACAAAGTCCTGCTCTGTGGTACCTTCCCAATGGATCCATCACTCCAGCCCCTAAGCCCTCCCACCTCCAAAGGATGCCAGGCCTCTGACCACACAAATCACTTGATGTCAGCTACTGCCACACAGTCTCTACAACGTGATTCCTGAGTGTAGACCTCGAGTCCCAAGCAGTAACTGAGTGATTCACCTCATTCATTTGAGCCCCTACAAAACATCAGCCACTATACCCAAAACAAAATCTTTTCCTTTAAAGAATTCAAAAGGCCCTGACTATAGTAGATGTGTTCAACATTCCTGACTTCACTGAATCCTCTGAACAGTACCAGGAGGGCATCACTCTTCTTAAACTCACATTGCAAATGCAAGAGACCACAGCACCACCAGGACATGCACGATGGCTGAAGTTGGCAGCCACCAGGGAAAGGAGCTAAAACCAAGTCCAGGCCTGGCTTCGAACCCCTTCTCTTTCTGCAAAGACAGAAAGGCCATGTTTGCTCAGGTTTTGTTCTTACGGATCCACTGAGGGCTGCAAAATAAAAAGGCATCATTTGAGCAGCACTGCTGTGTACTGATTCCTTCCTCGGGATTCGCTGGAGCTCCCCTTCCGGGAAATCTGACCCAAGCCCAACTCTAGCAGATCGGATTAGGTCAGCCTGGCCATGTCTGATGGACGGATGGGCAGGGGAACTTTTTCATCCCGCCAGAAGAAAAGCCTGACTTTAAAAGCCTGGCAGAGCCATGTATCCCCGGCAGCCTGTGGCTCAGGGCTCAGGTAGGTTTCTGAGAGCAAGCAGGCAGCCTCTACCACCAGCCACCCAACCAGCCAGCGAGCGCGCCTTCTGCAGCCGGGCTCTCCTCTCCCTCGCTGTCTATGTGCCATGCGCAGCCCAGGCTGCAGCTGCAAATATCACACCAAATGCACACTGGCTTGTGACAGTGTTGAGGTAAAACCCCACTGGCCAAGCTGGGAGGAGCTTCTGGCCCTGATGCATGACCCTAGGCCTGGGGAGAATGCAGGGGATGTGTTCACTGGAAGAAATTCTCTGCTCTGCAGTGCACGCCCAGGGGGCCCCACCTCCAGATGCAACCCACACTCTGGCTTCTGCCTGGACATGGCCAAAACAGAACAGAGTCAACAGGTACTGTCAGACTTTATGTCTTCAAAGCCAGGGTGACTGTGACCCTCACTCGCCAGCTTCCTACCTGGCCGTTCATTTGAGGTATCCAGTTTTTAGTCCCTAATTCTTAAATACGAGAAGACAACCAAGATCTATGAGGCAGCTAAAGAAAGAAATCTCTAACGTGAAAGCCCCAGACCAGACAAAGGACAGATGCAGCTCTTCAGGAAGAAGGAACACTCAGCACCACCCGCAGCATGTGCCAGGCTCTGCTCCTTCACCTCCAGACTTCACGCAACCATCACAGCTCAGAGGCAGGCAGCAGCATCATGCTTCCCATTCCTCAGTGAGGTGAGTGAAGAAGAAAGATGCTAAACAATGTCCCCAAACCCACGAGTCGGTAAGTGGCAGGCCTGGGCTTCTGACCCAGCAGCCTGGCTCCTTGCTGTCTACCATTGCTTCTCCATGCTCCAGCCTGGGCATCACTGCCCATCACTGCTGTCAGCGTGGCAGAGAAGACTTCCCAAGAACCAGAGCTCCTGCCAATTAAAAACGCAACAGATTAAAGCACGGAAGATGAAATAGATAAATTCTCCCAGACAGCAGAACAAAAAACAAAAAGACAGGAAATAGAAAAGATAAGAAAATTAGTCCAAGAGGACTGATATCAAATTGAAGGAGTTCTGGAAGGTCAGAGAAAAGCAAGAACAGAAATCGTAATGGAATAATCCAGGAAAATGTCCCAGTGAAGGACATTCTCTAGATGCAAAGATCTCACTGAGCATTCGACATAAGGGACAAAAAGAGACCAGGGCAGGTCACCTTGAAGGCTCAGGACACTGGGGACAAAGAGGGTCCTATGAACTTCCAGGGAGAACAGAGGAGGCTGCATGAGTTGATGGGGAGTGACTTCATCCTCCTAAGACTAGGAGACCTTGGAGCAAGACCTTCCAAACACAACGGAAAATGATTTCCAGCCTTGAACTTGATGAACCAATTGGTGCTAATGCACCAATCAGGAATTAGAGGAGAATAAATGCACTTCCTCAGCTTCAAGTTCTCCAGACACCATTGCTCAGGAAGGATGTGCTCCTGTCTTCAAGCAAGAAGGAAGCAGTTGATGAGCCCAGCAGAGAGGAGTGACTGACAGACCAGATGAACAACTAGGCCCCCAGTGTGGAGGGCAATATGCCCAGACTGGGGCAGTGGAAGGCCCCGACTCGCCCAAGAGAGGTCTGGCAGAGAGAATTCACCTGGTGCAACATCTAGAATAATAAGCATTTGGGGATGAATCCATAAGCACATACATCAGCAGAAGCCACCCCAAGGAAAACAAAAAGCAGAAGAGGAGGGGGAACGTGATCATGCTTTACGACATAGCTAAGCTCTGAGTAGCACCAATCTAGTCATAACAGGGCAAGCTCAATTACTGATCTTACCCGAACTCTGAGGGAAATACTGTATATTGGGAAGTGGGATGGGACAGGAAGGAAGAATTGAGGTTAAAGAAGTAAAGAGGAAACCTACATCCTTACCTACCATAGCAAGAAAATAAGCCAGAGTCTAGAACCCCAAACTCAGATGTAGCCAGACAGGCATAGTATTTAGAGACATAGAAGAAAACACCAAAAACCATCAGCTAAAAGCATTTGCAAGCTGTAGCCTCCAGGGAATGGGGCCACTGTTTTTCATACAAACCTGAGGATGGGGAAGGAGAAACAGACATGGTTGAAAGCATGTGAACTCAATGAATGTTCTAACAACCAGGAGATGTAGGGATTTTAATCTCTTTTCATTGAAAAGTCAACTATCAGGTGTAGTTATCCACAGCCAAACAATACTAAAAAAAAAGGCTCCAAGACAGTTCTGCCAGAGCCCAAGGCCCACATCTGCCTTTGATTCCATATTCATGCATCCAGTAGATAGGAAGTGAACACCCACAATGGCCAGTGTCCAACCCCATGGGACTTCTGGTCTACCCCAGTCCCACCAAGGACAAAACCAAGGGTAGCAGCTGATTTCTGCTGCTCCCCTTCCTCTCCTCACCTACTCTGCTGGTCCATCACTGGACCTGTGGCACTGTAGAGCCTGTGTCCCCCACATGCATTCGAAGGCACTTGCCACAGTACTCGGAAGAACTCAACACACATTGCCACCCAGGGCAACAGTCTGCTCTCCCAACCAGACCTTTGACTCTGATTTGGAAGCTTATCAAGTTCTGTTTTGTTTTAGATCAGAGTCAGGCTGAAAGGCAGGACAGGCTGGGCCTCAGTGTCTGCATCTGTACAGTGGGGATGTAACACCAACCTCAGAATTAAATGACATGAATTGAACTTAATGACAACAGAGATGACAATGCTTTAGAATCTGCCACTGCCATCACACAACCCAGGATGAGGTGACAGGATGGTGGCCTATGACTGCCTGTGGTCACTTCTGCCAGCATTCAAGGTTATGGGAATTCCGCCTCATAATGGGCTCCCTGTCCCCACTCCTCAGACCTGCGTGGGCCACCACCCGCTGGGCACCATCAGTTGAGCATTCACCCTTGACTCTGCTGCACCGTGAGGCCCCTGAGTGACTCTCAGCAGAACTGGCCCACTCACTGGACCTGCTGATGTCTTGCTCCTATCCTTCGTCTGTGTCCAAGCTTCTTCCTGGGCATCAGGTCAAGCACCTTCTCCAGCTGGTCCTTGACCTAGCGCTGGCCAAGTCTTGCCCTCCCCGCCAGTTCAAGTCCCCATCAGTCCCCTTCTTACTGCCCTGCCTCACCATCATCTTCCCAGACTCTATTCAGTTCTGGTTCTAGGTCAGCTGCCTGGTGTTCAGGACAGCCTCACTCAGCCTTAGTTTTGGGGTACAGATAATAATCTCCACTATTGGGGTCACTGGGAAGACTTCAAAGGGCATCCTGCACTATGGTCATCTCCCCAGCCCCATAATCACATCAATGCCCTACAACCAATAAAGACAATTCTTGACTTTGTGGGGGTTTTCTTTGGTACTGTGGATCGCACTCGGGTCCTTGCACTTGCGCAGCAGGCAGAGAAACCACTGAGCTAAATCCCCGGCCCACAATGGGAAAGGGTATGACAGTGAGTGGAGGGGGCCGTCCAGTGCAGCTGGAGCCCAGTTCATTCCAGGAAGGGCAATAGAGGGGTTTTTATCCCACAAGCAGAGATCTCTTATAGAGGAGGACATGGTGAGAGAGATCTCAGGCTGAAGGGCAGAAACCGGACCAGAGGCATGGAAGCAGGGACATCTGCACTCCAAAGGCCCACACAGAGGACGCCTGTAAAGAGGAGTAAGGAAAGGCCAAGGCTGGAGAGATCCCAGACAGACCAGGGCCAGGACTGTAGGGACTGGAGGTGGGTTCATGTCCTCCCACCCCCCCCACCCCACCCCACCCCACCCCACCTCCGGCTGGGAGGTCATTTCTGAGCCCCCTCTGCACTGGACGCCCCAGTTCTCAGCTCAGGAAGGGCTCAGAATGCTGCTTTTTAAGTATGTCATAGAGGAGAGGATTAAAAATAGTTTGAAAGAGGTGAGGTGTATAAATATCACAAAGGCTCCTGGCTGCATGGAGAAGCCCCCGGGAGAGGGAAGCTGGATTGGGGCGTGATGTCATTGGGCCCTGCGGGTCCTTCCAGTTGGACCTGAGCTCTGTAGGAGCTGAGTGGGTCAGGGGTACTGATTACCCCAAAACAATCCCAGAGCTTCTACAAACCCCTACTTCCTCCTTGGCTTTTCCTCATCCTTGAGGGCTCTAGAACATAATCTCCAAGAAGTAGCAGATCCCAGTGCTCAAGAAGGGCAAAAGAACAAGGGCCATGTTGTCATTTCTACCAGAGGCACGGAAGCTACCCCGGGCACAGCCCTCTGACAACAAAGCCAGGCTGTGCCACATACAGCAAGCATTCTCTGCTGCTGTACCCATACATGGTTCCTCCTTGCCACATGTCCCCAGTCTGGGTTTAGAAAGTACAACCTCCACCATCTTACAGGAACTCGAGGCCTTGGATGCTTGGACCTCTGGATCCACATCCTGCTGTGGTAAGAAAGGTGTCCCTGCCTCCCGGAGGTGCTGGTATGACACCAGGGCCTCACCCAGCTTTTCCCTGGGCAACATTCACAGGCAGCAGCAGTGGGCAGGCAGCAGTGCAAAGCTAACACCTCTGTTCTGAGCCTCAAGGGCATCTTGGTGACCTCCATTCCTGAGTCACTTCCAAGACAGACCACCCAACTTGGTGAAAATGATTATCCAAGAAATGGACTGGACCAGTACCTAAATTAAACACACACACACACACACACACACACACGTGCGCCCTTTGGCCGAGAGTACTTCACTAAGTTTCTCCATCTTTGCTAAGGCTGGGGCTAAGTGATAAGTATTTCTGGTTTTCTTCGTACTTCTCTGTCCTGGTGCAAAAGCAGCCGTAGACAACATGCAAATGAATGGGTGTGGCCATGGCCCAATAATACTTTATTTACAGAAAATGAGTGGTGGTCCTCTTTTAGCCTGTGGACTGACGTTTTTGAATTCCTACTCTGATAGGAGAACATTAATAAATGGAAAGGAAAGGCACTAGCAAGGAAAAAAACGCTGTCAACGATTCTTTGAAGCCCTATTTATGATTTTTGATCAGCTGCTTCTAATTCCTTCCATGACTGACACAATCTATCACTCTTAAAAAAAAACGGCATGAAGAAGCAGACAGGAAAAGAGGTTTCTATGGGAACAGGGAGTTCACTTTTAATGATTTGATCACCAGCAAGACAATCACTTTATTTTTCTCTCTCCCTCAGACGTGGGGCAGGCATGACCTATGGCTTGTTGGGCAGGAGGACTTTGTCCAGGGCCCCCGAAATGAAAGGCCAGTGTTGCACAGGTCAGCAAGGGCAGTCCGGGAAAGCTGGGGCGCTGAGGCGAAAGACCGCCTCCCCCGAGCGGGGGTCTGGTCCAATGTGCACCTACCCATGAGGCTGCACGGCCGGGTCAGCTCAAGGCTCTTGGGATGGAGTCGAGGCCACCTGGCGCCTGGCTGCCAGCAGACAATTTTGTGGTGAAACCTCTTCCTAGGTCCATGCCAGCGGGACCTCGGGCTTCCGTCTCCCTGCTGACAAACCCTTCATAGCACAGCTTTGCTGGGTATCTTGCTGCTCAGCACAGGCACAGCCGTGAAGCCCTGTGTCTGCTCTGACCTGGGCAGTCACTAAACTCACTGGGCACTTTCACTGCCACGCAGCCCGATCAAAGGATGCCCACCCCATGCCGATGTGCACTTTCACAGCCAAGCTGGGAACCGTGGCCCTTTCTGCACAAGAGGCACAGGTGGAAGTGCGTCTCCAGCACTTGACAGCCACAAGAATCTGGGAATGCAGCCAGCAGTGCTCAGTGGAGCCAGAGTCCCACAGCAGCCAGCCCCTCCCATGTGCCAGGGACTAGAATGCAGATGGCTTCGGGTGGCACAGTCTGCCCAGGCCCTGCCACTCCTCACATCACCCTCTCAGGGTGAGGGTTTGAGCCCTGATAACCCAACTCTTTCCTTTTCCAAATACAAAACAGAAACAGCAAGTAAAAGGGGCATCCCAGGATCCCGAAGCAGGTTAGCAACCAAAGCAGGGCCCAGGCTCAGGCTCCTGGCTTCCTGATCTTGTGTGTGGTTTCTCATATCCACAGTGCTCTATGTGCAAAGCCCCCAAGAAAGATCTGCCTCAAACCCACCACTTTTTACATGCAATCCGGCACGAACTCAAAGCCGGGGACTGACCTACTAGGAACATACACACATAAGATGATTCATCCCCGAGAACCCAGCATGAGGCCCCAGGGCAGTGCCCAGCACGTAGTTTCTTGAGGACTGGGAAGCTCTGTATTGGATTTTCTCAAGGGTTTTAAAAGAAATCTCCAGTGCATTCAGTCTGACCTCCAAGAACCAGGGGAGGAGGGACAGAAAGGTCCCCTCCTCAGCTCCGTCCCTTCTCCGGCCAGGGACACGAGCAGCTGAGAGGGGAGGGCTCTAGGTACTTAGCTCACAGGTGCCGTGACACCAGGCCAAAGCAACCCTACCCATTTCTTATCATGGCATTCAAAGCCCACAATACTACTGCTCCTTGAGTGAACCAAGGCACGACCCAGTCACCACACTGTGCTCCAGCTCACAGGCAGGAGGGTCAGCTGCAGACCACGCACCTTGCTGAAGGCTTACAGGGGGCATATTTAGGTGGCTGGGGTGGATGGATGGCTCAGAGGAGGTGAAGCAAGGCCCAAAGCACCAAGCCATCAGTGTGGAGTCCAAGCAGCATGAGGAGGGCCTGGGACA
The DNA here is from genome assembly GCF_000247695.1 of Heterocephalus glaber. Next base: position 7,793,692 of record NW_004624734.1, read on the forward strand.
CCATGGGGGAGGGGGGAGGGGACACACAATTTGGCCATTGCAGAGCCTTCTGGAATACTCAGCACTGTCCTGCCTCAGAGCCTGCCTTCGGGCCAAACCAGTGACTCCCTACAGGGCTATGCAGAAGTCAGTGATCAAGTGTGCCCAGGTCCAATGTGCCCTCCCCTGGGAGGCCCTTCGCCATGAACTTAAAGCCCTTTCTCTGTATGCCGAGGACAGGCAACTCACAGGCTCCTCATATGGCCTGGGCTCCAATCCCAGCTCCACTCACAGGCCCATGACCTGGGCAAACTCAGCCTGAGGGTGGGAATGTGGCATGGGGAGCAGCAGCCAGCAGGGCTGATGGACACTGCCCATGGGCCAGGAGCGGATCTCTCCGTCCCTCCCCAGCTCAACCCAAACCCGAACCTCCACCTGCCCAGCCTGGCCAAGCTGCGCTGGCACAGGAAGGCCAAGAATGAGCATCCGTCCTCAAAAGCCCAAAACGGAGCTGATCCCTGTGCTGCCAGAGTCAGGCAACCCGAGCCCCAGTCTGGCCAGGTGCCCACCACAGCTTTTTGCTTCTTAAGGACAGCGACTACAACCAGCTTTTCATCCTCCAGTGTCTCCAAGATGTGACGATCTGGGCCCACACCTGTGAAGCCGGACGGGGAAGGGGTGTGGATCTGGGGCCTCCTAACGCACAGGAGCATCTTCTAAACCCTGGCCTGATCCCCATTTGCCACCCTGCAGCAGAGTGAGCCCGGAATAGGTGGAGCACTCAGCAAAGAGGGAGAGGGCAGCAAAGTGGCCTTGGCCTCAGAAGGATGCTGCAGCCCTCCCCGCCACAGCCAGCAGAGCTGAGGCACAGACCAGCTGCTGGACACCTCTAAGCTCAATTCCACCCCACATGGCTCCAAGGAACCAGGGGCCACCAGGCAGGGGCCACCAGGCATAGGCCACCAACATCCTGCAGTTCCATCTTCTCTTCTCTTAAAAGGTCAGCAGCTTGGGCCGCCCCCATCTCCTTGCAAGGGATCTTGTGAGGGTGGCATGGGCAGTCTGTGCCCAGAGGGACAGGAAAGCCTTTGCTTACTAACATCTTATGGCCATCCCTGCGAGACCTCCGTCTGCAGCGTGTCCCATGGGGAGGGGGGTGACAGAGCAACAGGTATCCTGGGCCATGCTTCTCGTCCAGCTGACCTGACCCCCACAGGCAAGTCAGGGGTCTTCATCCCAGCGCGCCTTGCAGGGTGGTCACCCAAATCACAACCCCAGCTGCACGGACTCCAGAACCCCACAGTTGTGGGGGAGACAGACGAAAGCCCTGGATGAACAAGTGAGCAGAGGCCAGCACAGGTCCGAGTCAGCTTGCATAGACAGATACAAGGCAGGAAGACACATGTCTATTACCAAACCACTCTTCCCAGAAATGCAATGTTCCAGAGGCCATAACCTCTGGGCCATCTCTCATTGCTGACCCCAGATCTGCCCATCCAGGAGTCCAGGACCAGGAGAGAAGACAGACTTTCTGTAAAGCATCAGGACTGCCTGACCCTGACAGCAGCTGCTGCCTGCAGATCAAGGCCCTGAGTCCTCCTGCATCCCCATGATTACAGATTCCTGAACTCCCACTCTACCTGGCCGGCCACCACCATGACCTCTACTACCTGTGCTGAGTCAATGCAAAGCTTATGAAGCGGCCCCTGGCCTGGGCATGGCCTGCCTCCCTAGTTGTCACCCACCTGAATTCGCCAGTGGCCCCCATCTGATCATCCAGATGCATCTAGCCGGCCCACACCCCCGGCTGGTCTTGCAAATGCTCTGAAACTTGAACCTGTAGCTGGGACTTCCTGAGAGCCACAGAAGCAAGGGGAGGACGTGTCTGTTGAGCACCCAGGGAAAAGTTGGAGAAGTTAGCTTCCCACCTCACACTCTGCTCCCAGTCTGTGCTCCACAACACTGGAGAAAGAGCAAGCCGCTCGCCCCAGCAGCCCCACAGGGCCGACCCCCTCCGAGGACATGGACCGGGCTGAGTCCCCTCAAGACACCTCCAGACCACTCGGCCCTCAGTGGATGGACAGGCCACCCAACAGCAGCCCACACACACTGGACCGGAACTCAGCAAGAAAGAGGAACTTCGATGCCAACCAGCACACAGATCCGTCATCATCCCAAGAAGTGTGGATCTAAAGAAGACACACTGCACCCTCAACTTGATACCAACTTCCAGAGGCCAAACTAACCCATGGCAAAACGGATCAGAGCAGTGGTTACCTTGGGGGACAAGGGACGTAACCGACTGGGAAGGGAGTCAAGGCAACATCAAAGGTGCTGGCAATCCACATGGTGGAAATTACATGAGTGGACCCATACCTACGTGTGTTGAGCTTACACCTGTGTTCATTATACACATATGTAATACATACATATGATAGCACATGTACACACTTTATTTTTTCTACAGCAAAGCCCAGTGATGTTCAAATTGTAACTCATAAACTCCTCAACCTTCAGGACCCACCTCAAGTTGTCCCCATCCTGTCAAAGTAGAGGCTCATGTGGCTGAATATCCCTTCACAACACCTGGCTTTTCAGCTGGGAGTTGATGCTGCAGGAACTTGTTGCAACAAGCACCCGTTAGTTAGTATGTGCTCATTAAATATTGGGTGACTCCCTGGATGGACAGACACACACACACACACACACACACACACACTCATGCCCCGCCGACAGCCCAAACTAATGTCCACCCCTAAATACGATGTTGATTCTTCTCTGGCAACAAGACCTGAGGTTCAGTTTATTGTCAAAAGGGATAGTTTTCCACATGCCCAGTCCAACCCTTCTCCTTTGACACAAATCACAGCCAGAAGACAGCAGAGAGGCCCAAAGCACACTCAGTCCCCAGTGCCCACCCCGAGTCCCGCTCCTGTGCAGGTCACCTCTGCCTGCATGTCCTTGCCCAGCCTGGGCGGAGCAGGTCCACGTGAGCTCCGGGCCACATTCTATCAGGTGTAATGTCTAAACCCGACCACTGGCCGGCCCCAGCCTGCACCCCAGGCTTCCCCGCCCCCAGCAGGGAAGCAACTGCATCTTGGCCGGACTCCTGGCTGGTTTCCAGCCACTTCAACCTCCAGAAGCCCAAACCCGCTGGGGAATGGGACGGAGAAACTCCCGTGCACGGGGCAAAGGACGTGAAGAGGCCAGAAGTAACCTTCGCCTGCTTCTGCAGTCCCTGAGGAAAGCGGGCAGAAATGCACTCGGGGCACGGGTGGGTTTTCCCCGCTTCAAAAGTCTGTGCTTTCTAAGTGTGCACCCAGCACGCTCTTTTGCAAGAGAAACAGCGTCTTCCGTGGCACTGCCCGCGGCAGACTCGCTGGTCCCCGGTTTCTCTTTCTCCCGGTCGCAGCTTCCTTTAGGTGCACCCTTGGCCAGGCAGGGTAAGGAAGGGGAGGTCCTGGCCCCTCCACTCCACGGAAGTCCTCAGCCTGCAGGGCACAGGAAGGTCCCTTGGCTCCCACCACTTCTCTGCGCCCCCAACTCCAGCTCAACTTCCAGGGGCGCCCCCTTCAACGCCCCTAGCCGCAAAGGTGCTCAGGAAGTGTACACACACACGCACACACGCACACAGCTGCACTTTTCCTCCCCTCCTAACCTGGGCCACCGCCCCCATGGGCCCAAGCACAAACTTCTCCAAAGTCGCTGCTGTGGCTGGAGGGAGGTGGCGACGCCCCCCTGAGGAGCCCTAGACACACACGCACGCACACGCGCGCACACACACACACACACACACACACACACTCGCGCGCGCGCACTCGCACGCACGTGCGCCGCCCCACCCCCTGGGCCACTCCAAACCGGAGGGGGCCCAGTGACGGGGCCGGGGGGCCGGTGTCCCAGCCCCGCCGAGGGCGGCCGCACGAGGGGAGGTCGGGCCCGGGCCGGGCCGGGGCCGCGCTCCCTCGGCCGGCCGCCTACCTTGCAGGTTCTGCACGCGGATGTCGCTGATCTGCCCGATGAGCTCCTCGCGCTGGAACCAGTCCCATTCCTGCGCAGCCATGAAGCGCGGGCGGCGGGCCGGGGCGCCGGCGGCGGCGGTTGAAGAGCGGCGGGCGCGAGCGGC
>NW_004624734.1:7798013-7814694 GCF_000247695.1 Heterocephalus glaber
GGCCGAAGGGCTGGAGGAGGGGGCCACAGCCGCGGACTTTCTCCCTCCCCCTCGTGCGTCGGCGGGATTGTTGGGGCGCTGGGTCCCGGCCCCCGGATTGTGATGTTTCAGGTGGCGGTGGGCCGGGGGACGCAGCCCGGGCCCCAGGACCTGGTCCCCAGGTCTGGTCCTGCCCCCAGCACCTCGCTCCCGTCGCGGTATGGACCCCGCCCCCCCATCCGCGGGTCCCCTAGGACCCCGTGGAAAGCAGCTCTTCGCGGAGGGACAGTGCCCAAGCCCTGCCCTGACCCCTGGAGGCCTGGGACACTGGCAGTGGCCTGGGTGGGGGCAAACTCAAGTGGTTGGAGATGGGTTGGGGGCTCCTAAGTGGGGGCCTCGTGGAGAAGGAATGGCCTTTTTCCTTGTTCTGGATGGTGGAAGCCATTTCCGGCCCCAGTTGTGACCCCAGGTTCTGAGAGGGGTAAGAAACAGCCCAACTCCCAGGAGCTGCGGTACCTCCCTCACCTCCGATGTCCTCTGACAGGAAAATGCAAGGATAGGCCTTTCGGCCCCTCCCTTCTGTTAACTCTTGAGAAGTCCCGGGTTTTATCTTCTTTGGGGCCCACAACTCCTGTGTCTCTGGAAAGAGGGAGGCCCGGAGACGTGGAAGTTACCCAAGGCAGAGAAGTGACCTAGGAGCAGGAGGTGCCAGCCACGTGTTCTGAGCTCAGGGCTCTGTCCCTTTCTAGAAAATGGCTTTCAATATGGCTCCTCCACAGGGTAAAAGTGGTCAGGGTGTGCTGAGCTAGCTGGTCACCCAGGAGTGAGGTTACCCTAGGGGAGGAGGGGGTGGGAATCACCACAGGAGCTCCGGGAAGGGGTAGCCAACTTGGGGGAGGACCTGGGGTGGAGGCAGAGGTCAGCACGGGACTGACCTCAGGAGGAGCAGAACCCCCGGGGCCAGGGCAGGAGCCGAGGCGTGGTGGGATCTGTCCAGTCACTGTCTTGGTTCTTAAAAGCATGGTCCTGTCACCCTCCAGGAGCAGGGCTGCCTCTTCCTCCTGCAGCCAGGCATCATCCTTAATTTGCCCCATCTGCTAGCCACCTCCCTGTTTTTAGACTCCAGTCTATTTTCTGTAATTGCTGTGGGCCAAAGTTGCACAGAAAATCATTCTCTTCACGAAGCTAAGAGCAGAGACAGCTTCCTGTCCATCAGGAAGTGGGAGGCAGAGAGCCTGGCTGAGACCTTGTGCTGTGGGCTTGAGCCACTGGACAGGCCACTCTGTGTGACACCATGATGACTGACAGAGCCTCCTGGGGTGGAGGCCACATCGCACAGGCAGTGGCAGCTCCTGGGCTGGGAGGATGACCATCGCCACTGATTGAGCACCAAGTGTGTGCCAGGTGCGGTCTGGAAAGAATTTCAGGTGGTTTTCAGAGGAGCATGGAGGCCAGCCCTGATCACGAGGGTGGACCCCAACATGGATTCACTGAACTCTGGGGCACAGAGGCTCCCATCAGCCCTGGCTCCCACTTGATTCAGTAACAGCTGCTGCAGGTCCTGGCCACGCAGTGCTACAGTTTGGATGTGTTTAGACCCCAAGCGTTCACGTATTGGAAGTTGGGTCCCCCAAGTGGCAACTGGGGAGACTGTGGGACCCCTGAAAGGTGTTTGGGACATCTTGGGTCTGCTGGGGATGTTCCCCTTGGAAGAGAGTAAAGTCGTTTTCAGAGGTCTCTGGTTGTCCTTGGAAGAGTGGATTGGTATATAAAGATCAAACCTCACTGCTTCTGCTTTCTGGGTTCCTGGCTCCCACGAGATGTGTCTCATCCCACGTGTCCCCACTAGGATGCCAGCCACTGTGAATGTAGTGTGGCCAGGGGGCCTTTGCCAGAGCTGGTGCTGTGCTGTTTGGACTTTAAACCTCAAAAACTGTGAGCTAAATAAGCCTCTTTTCTTTACAAGTTACCCAGCTTCTGATGCTTACTTATAGTAACAGAAAGTAGACTAATACATCAGGTCACCTCCAGGTTTTTGCTTGATGTGTTCCCCTTGAATGCTATGCCCTGATTCCTCCTCTCACCTTTGCCTAGTTTATTCCTTCTCTATCACAACCACCTCAGGAGAACTTCTCAGACACCCCGGGCCAGCCGAATGCCTCCCGGTACCACTTCCATGGTGTTAGATACAATCTCACCCTGGGGCCCCGTGTCCGCATTGCACATTGTGCATACTTGATGGTTCCTCCATAAACGGAGAAGGCTGTGAAAACAAGGCTGTGTCTTTCACACGTCTCCATTTGTGTACTTGGTGTACTAGCCTGGCACATAGACGCCTCCATGATGAACAAATGCATGAATGAATGACTCTAATTCTAGGCCTGAACTTAGGAAGTGGGGGCCAAATGAGCACCAGTTGATCCTCATGTCCTAGGGCCAAGTAAACTGGGAAGTGGTCAAGCCATGTTTGCAGTGGGAAGGCAAATGCCAACCCCCATGTCCCCTTCCTGGTGTGCACAGCCTGCGAGGGAGGGGTGTCTGACTCCAAGGGACTCGGGAATTTGGCCTCTTTGTGGACTAACAGTGCTCTTCTTTTACGTTTTTTTGGGGAAGGAAAAGTACGCTGCCCGAATCCTTGGCTTCATGGCGGTTTCCAGACACCATGCTTACAAAGTTGCTGGGTTCTTCTAGAATCCTTGACCTTGTTTAAATCTGATTTCGGCTGAGGGAGGGACTTGGAGTCAGAGACAGGACGGAACCTCTTTGAAACTCCTGGCCCCAGGGCTCTTCTGCCTTTGTGTACAGGACTGAGTTTGGGCAGGAAGCCCGGATAGAGGTTTACATCTCTGCCCCCAGACCACTGTAGGAACTAATAGAAACTACAGAAGCGAACCCCAGAGTTCCCTCCCGGTGTCTGTCTGGACAGAAGTGTGATGGGCTGAGACAGAGGCGTTGCCTCTCCACGCAGCCGTAACCCCAAGGCCAGGCAGGCAGGGGTCAGATCTGCCAAGTCAGCTGTCCAGGATGGGAGCGTAAGGCCACCTGGCTTTGCCCTGAAGTTCTCACTACCGACTCTGCACCCAGACTGGTGCTTAGCTGTGGAATTAGTCATATTAGGCACGTGTAGGTGACATTTTTCAAGTATTATTTCATTAAAATAATAACTCATCACCATGTAAACATCTTTAGGAATTTCAAATGATGCCCAATTAAGAAATTGTAATGGGGGGCCAGGGATTTAACTCCATGGCACCACACCTGCCTTGCAAGTGCAAGGTCCTCAGTTCAATCCCCAGTACCGAAAAAAAAAAAGAAGTTATAATGGGGGCCAGTATGGTATGCACACCTGATATCCTAGCACTTGGGAGGCAGGAGGATTGTGCTGAGTTCAAGGCCAGCCTGGGCTACATAGTGAGTTCATAGCTAGCCTGAACTACATAGTGAGACCCTGTCTAAAAAAGGTTATATTGGATCCTAGCTAGGTTGACCAATAATCATTCTTCAAGAACATCTGGGTAGAGCACTCTACATTATGATGTCACTAGGCTGCACTATGACATAAAGACTCCTCATTTATTCATTCAGCAAACATCAGTTGACTATCCATTCATGGCCTGACTATGCTCCAGTGTGGCCTGGTTCCCAACAGGACTGGAACAGGGCTCTACCATTGTCCTTTAGTCCTGGTGTGGAAAGGTTTGGGCAACATGAGGCCGGCTGTCGGGAGCTGTGCAGGGCTCAGTGACAGGAGAGTGGTACAATGCAGCCTGTACCTGTCAGCCCGGAAGTGCAGGAGCCAGGCAGGCTAAGGAATTCTGCAGCACTCTGCACACCTCCGCTTCCAGTACACACTTCCATGTGCCACCCACTCACCTTTCTCTTACTGTTACAGATACCTGAGATACTCAGCTTAGAGAGAAGGAAAGCTTATTTTGGTGCATGGCTTTATTATTATTATTATTATTATTATTTTATTATTTTGTACCGGGATTGAACTCAAGACCTTGCGCTTGCGAGGCAGGCATATTAATATTATTATTATTGGCTTTTTTGAGACAGGGTCTCATTGTGCAGTTCAGGCTGGCCTCAAACTCACTTTGTACCCCATGCTGGCCTGCAACTCATCATGTTCCTCCTGCCTCAGCTTCCCGAGTTCTGGGATTACAGGCATGTGCCATCACGCACACGGCTGGGCTCGTGGTTTTCGAGCTGAGTCTGTGATTGGTTGGCCCTGTTGCCTTGACAGGAACATGTGGCAGGGCACAGCCGGTCATCCTGTCTGTGTTTGGGGGACACCTGAGATCCGAACCAGAGCACCCACTTTGCTGTACCCTCCCAGAGATGCCTTGAAAGCGGAACTGTTGGACTCATGTTGACCAGTGCTTGACCAGCGTCCATTGCGAGCATGAATAAAGTCCATTTACGCTTTCCCCATGACTAACTCCTGATCCTCCCAAGCCCTGGACTCCTAAAGAGCAACAGGGCCTCTGCTGTGCTGGAAGAGTCAGGGTTTGGCCTGACTGCTGATTTCTTTCTGCTAAATTTTACACCCCCTTTGCCACCTTCCCCCAGGACCCCGTGGGCCATGAGAATGGTAGATGCTGAGACACAAGACTCCAAGAGCCAGCACAAGGATGGAGGCTTGTGACACAGCGCGGTGGACAGGAGTGGAGGGGCCAGTCCTGCTTTGGCTCCTTTGAGCCGTGCGGCCTCAGCTGTATTCCTAACCTCATTGCTGCCATGGTACAGTGGGGTCTCCAGACTCCACCTGGTTGGATTGTGTGAGGACAGAGACCAGCATATGGAGAACCCAGGCTTTGGCCAAAGCCAGATCATTTCCACAGCACGAGATGAACCACATTTGGAAGAAGAACTGCTCCTGAACTTGGGCGAGTACCTGTAATGTAAAAGAGTAATGTATTCTCAGAGATTTTATTAACTTTTATAGTGTGGAGGTGTTGGTGGGTGGTTTAAAAATTCTGCTTTCCTAAGTAGACAGCACCGGATGCTGCAGTTTCCACAAATACAACCCTTCATTTCTCCAGGGTTTGAACAGTCAAAGGCGGCCTCCCTGGAGACAGCATGGCTAATATTTCGGTCGATATGAGAATTCTATTTAAGGAGTGTACCTTTTCCAGGGAAGCAAATGATAAACTTTTTGCCCCATTAAGAGTGAGATATTGGCAATATAAAGATGTAGAGGGGAGAAGATACTATGCAGAAAGAAACTACCTAGACGAGATGTTTGCAGAAATATGTATAAATTTTTTCACCTTTTGAAATCAAAAGCAAACTCTGTTGCTGATAATCTGGAGCAGGATTCTTTTAAAGTCAGCGCTTGATGCAAATAAAATCCCTGGGCCGGCCCTGAAGTGCCACTCACTGCCTCAGTGCAGTTTAATTGAATTTAATTGCATCTCTTGTCTTCCTGTGTGCTGACATGGAGAACTGTCATTTCCCCAGGACTGTGTCCATGCTTTGCATTTATTACCTCACTTAGTCCAGCAACCTTTTGGAGTACTGTTATCATTCTGAGTTTTATTGGTGAGGAAACTAAGGAGAGAAAAGTTCAGTAGCGTCCTGAGGTCACTTCAGTTGCAGTTCAGCCACGATGGGACTCACACCGGATGCTGCACAGAAGCCAGGTCTGACCTCTCCGTTCAGTGGCAGCAACCTTTGGTCCTTTGAATGGGTGAAAGTTACTAAGTGGGACCACTCCAGTTAGAAACACACTGGGGGAGGGCGCCATCGGAACAAGACCAGTGTCACCAGAGCAAGGGCACTGGGCCAATCCAGAGCAAATGGAAGACACCCCAGGCTGGCGTGCATCCCTCCAGTCTGCTCGCTTGTGGAGGGAGGTTGGCGAGCCCTGGTGGAGAGGAAGGGCAGGGAAGGGTGAGGCAGGTGAGCAGAAATATGGGCACAGAACTGCCCAGTTGCAAGGGTAGGGAGCTGGGAGGGAATACTGCACCGAGCCTTTTTCCCATGGCCCCCAGCGCCTGGCCTGCAGGAAGGAGGCTGCCTGGTGTTTGGAGCACCACACCGGCAATCAAACAGCCAGCACGGGTTCAAATCCTGACTCTCCACTTCCTTCCCTGAGGCCTTGGGGAAGCAACTTACCCCAAAGGGGCCTCAATTCCTGCCCTTTTGACGTGGGGCTTGCAGACCCTTTCCCGGCACAGAGCAGGCACACACAGCAAGGGCCACTCAGTGTGCTGGGGCAGCTGACAAGCCCTGAGGGCTGGTGTCACTCAGAGCTTGGTCCCTGGGCCCGCAGGACTGTCCATCCTGGCTCACCTGAGAAGAGGGCCCTGCATGGTCCAGGTGGCCAACCACATTGTGTAAGTACTGCTTACCTTAACAAAGCAAATGTGCATGCAGCATCTGTGCCAGACCCTCTGGAGCCAACTTAGCAAGCTATTTCTGAGCCAGCTCTTCTGTGGAGCAGGATTCCTGATGATGTCACTTCAGGTCCAGGGTGCTGGTCACAGCTACTCAGCACACCCATCCACATCAGGCAGGGTCGAGGTGAGGTAGGACAGAAATGATAAAGACAGGGAGAAAGGGGATAAGGATGAATCAGAATTTTTAAATTGTGCTTTTAAGAAAAACTTCAGCTTTGGAACATGAAAGTTTCTTAAGCTTTTTTTTTTCCTTCCAGAGAACTAAAAACAAAACAAAAAAATTTCTAAGAGTCTTAAAGGCACAGCAAGTTTGTAAATTGGGTGACACCTCCGCCCTCAAGGAAGCCACAGTTATTCATGAGTAGCAGACCTCGACTTCAGCACACATGGAAATGGTTTGCATGCCGACATCGCCGGCCAGGTGGGTGACACCAGATGGTCACCGTGACCAACAGCAGGAGCACACAGCCTGGATCACCCATCTTGAAGACACCCCAGGAACCCATAAATAAACCAGCTTTGGATCATAAGGTCGCTCTCTCTCTGGAGGGCCCATGCTCTGTTTCTTTGAACATATCCTTTACATTTCTGCCAAATAACTCTTTTGCATCCCGAAAATTCTTTTTCTACAATGGGAGTCAGCAAGCCTGCAGTACAGTTCTACTAGTTAGGGTGGGCTCACAAAGCTCTTAGGATCCTATCTGAAGGCAGACGGAAGTGAGGTTCTAAAGAGTCTTAGTGTGGGATGAAAGGTCCTCCTGGGTCGGGCTGAGCCCCATCTGCTCCTGCCAGTCCCCTCCCTCCTGGGCCTGAATTTGGGCCCTTGCCCTCTCACTGGTCAGTTGGTTGTCTTCCCTGGGTGGGTCAAAAGCTCTGGAAGGCAGCTATACAAGGAGGTGGGGCTGCGAAGGCAGTAGGAGGACTGGGCCTGACCGCAGGGACACTGGCTCCCTGATTGCCAGCTGACCTACCTGACTCGCCTGAGACTTTAGGAGCCCCTTCTCCTTTGAGAATAGGGCTCATCTCCCCTAAACAAGACACACCCACTCCCTGCCCACCGGAGCATCGCCTGTCCTGGGGCTCAGTCACTCTGGAAGGCGGGAGAAGACAGGCTTTTCCTCTGTCCTGCCAGCTGCCCTCCCTCTGCCAGTGCCCAGGTCCAATATGGCCCTGCAGTGCCTGAACCCCAGAATGGGGTTGGTCATTCAAAGCACTCCCCTACAGGCTCTGTGAGCCCACCTACTCCAGGGAGGGGTGGAGACCTTCCCTGCAGGCCAACTGGACTGTGGCAGTTGCGTGTGCTGTTGGCCCTCGGGGTGTGCCAGCTCCACCTCTTCCTGGTAGGACTTGGAGTGACCATGGACACAAAGCTTCCTGGAGTCCCGAGTCTCACCTGTTAGTTGGAAATTTCCATACACCTGTCCTGGATCCCCGGAGGGACAGGTGGGGTGTTCAGCTGGGATGATGGGGGACATGCTCATGAGGGGGTGGTCTTTGTGAGTCATGCGACACTCAGGAGGAAGGGGCAGGAAGGTGCTTGAACTGAGGGTGCCTTGAGCGGCAGATGAGGGGACCTAGGGCTGGGCGAGCAAAGAGGGGTGGTGGGAAGGTGACAGAGGGAGCAGGAGGAGCCCAGTGGCAGAAGCTAAAGTGAGGACAGTGGGTTTGCCCAGATGTTCTGCCCAGATGTTTGTGCTGTGTCAGAGAAGTCCCTTGGCGTTCCACAGGCCTTCTTCCCTCGCTCCCTCTCTGTGCTCCTTTTTTCCTTCTTCCCACTTCCCTCACCAGGGCTCCTCAGAGCAGCTGCCTTGTGCCAGCCACTGTGCAGCGCCCCAGGGCAGTGGCAGAGAAAGAGGACAGACACATGGACATTCATTATGCAGATGAGCCCAGGTGTGCTGAGTGCCATGGAGGGAGGTCAGGAGCTCGGGACCATCAAACCAGAAGCTGTTCTGGGGGAGAGTGGAGACAGGGCGGGGTGCTGGGGGATGGCGGTCACCTGCAGTCACCGCTCGTTCCTTCACTCTGCGTCCACCGTGGGACTGGCTTTGGCCAAGGGACAGCAGCGAAGGTCACGCGCACATGGGCTTGGCGAGCACTTGTGCACGTGGACTTCTGTCTGCTTTTGTGGCACGTGGGGCTCTGAGGCCAAGATGTGAAGAGTCCAGCAGAGGCTGGTGGAGAGGCCACCTGGAAGTGTTCCCAGCAGCCGCGCACCAGCTGCCACACATGGGAGGTGCAGGAGACAGTCCCGCCCGGCACCAGGGCTGCATGAGCTGGTGTCTTCCTCCCCACAGCATCAGCGCATCTTGGTAAAGATTGGCAGAGACCTGATTTCCCATCAAATGCCCCTGTTCTCTAGGGTTTCACGGCTTGCGATTTGCATGCACCAAGTGTGCTCACCTGCTAAAAATGTACATAGTCACGAAATAGCCCAAGGAAGCACACAACAGGAGGGGGATTTGAGGTTCGGTGAGAGGTGGTCATCTTTCTCAGTTTTTTTATTTTAGAGCGTCAGTTCCACAACAGTCTAAAGCCTCTTTCCCAGGCCTGTGAGTGAGGAGGTTGCCACTCAGTGGTGAAAGCAGCTGCTCCCTTCCGCACACCCCTGCCTGACTTGGGGGGGAAGAGGAATGCATATGCTCCGAGGAAGGGTGACCTTTTCCACTGAGGCCATGCGGCTGAACTTTGACAATACCTCTCTATTAAAATTGATGTTCCTCTTAACTGGCAGTGATGGGGACTGTTTCTTAAATGCTGCCAAACACAGTGACAGGTCCCAGGTGACAAGGCAGGGGTCTTGCTAATTCTGCTCCACAATGTCCCTGGCTACAAAGGGTTTCTGGCAGTTCCTACCTGTGAGCAGGGCTGGTTTTCTGAGGTCACCTGTCAGGCATCTGGGAACCAAGAGTTCTCTGCACATTGCCTGTGATTTCCCTTGGATTTCACACATCCTCCTGCCCTCAGAACTATTATTTTTTAAGAAAAGCAAAAATTAAATCCTTATTCCTCTCTAGGAGAGTGAGGGGGAAGCCGTGTCCCAGCATCTGGTCCCTTGTTCACTGTCAAACGACTTCAAGTGAATGCAGGTGATGCTCTTTCAGGGGAAAAGCAGAACCATGTGTGTAGCCCGGGGGCAGAGAGCAGGCGGAGGAATTCCACAGGGGGCCACGTGAGGGACACAGTGCCTCTCTGGGAATATGCCTCAGCCCCTGAAATGTGACTGCCACCGTGTCTTCAGGACCCATACCTGAGGTATCTGAGGTGGATGCCACAGCGTCCACGGCCATGGGACAGTCGAGCTCCTCTGAGGTGGCTTCCTGTGTGGGCAACAGGCTGCTTGTGAAGATCAGATGGGAAGCGGTGTCTGAATGTCCCTCTCCCTCCCTAGGAAGGAAGCACCTTCCGGCTCAGACAGGCAGCCACAAACATCGGTTCCTACCCTGCTCCAACTGCAGGGCTGTTGGCCTGGGGCATCATTCACAGGTGCACAGCTGCTCTGCACAGCTGCTCTGTGGTCCCACACGGACTGCAGAGATGGGTACCACTGTGTCCACCTTCAGAGGGGGAGCCTGAGCCTCCAGAGGGGAAGTGTAGGTTTCTCCCACCCAACCTCCATTCACACTCCTGATGAGAGTACCCCAAGTTCTTTGGGGGAACTGCCTCTTCCGGTGATGGGCCACCCTGGGAAACTGTCAGTCAAAGTGCCACCTCCTCCAGCCAAGGAGCGAACTGGAATGCAGCTCCGCCCATCGAAGGCACTCTCTGAATCTGAGTTTCCACCTCTAGCAGAGGAATGGAAGCAGTAAATGCCAGAGGCTGATTTGCCCAAGGAAGATAACAGTGGAGCAGGGAACTCTCCTATGGGTGTCTGCTCCCAGACCACTCCACTGCGCAGCAGGCTTACCCTGCCTCCAGACAGCTGCTTCTCTTCCTTTCACTCCCTAGACCCTGCCGAGCCTGCCCTTTCCCGCATGACTCAGTCCCACTGGGTTCTGTCACTTGCATTCCCTCAACTCTGGCTGACACAGGAAGTGCCTGTCCAGGGACACCGAGCTAAGGACCCGTCCCCAGGATCTCAGGTCAGTGCACTTTCCACTGTGCCACATGGTATCTCAGGCAGAGCCTTTTAGTCAGTGTGACAGCATCAGCAAGGGCCTGGTGATGGGAACACATGCCCCGTGTGAAGCACGTGGACACCCCCTACCAGATCAACCTCAGAGGACATTCAGCAGGGACACCACACAGAAGCCAGAAAGCCACACACAGCCACACACCCTCTCTGGGTGTAATTAATGCAATATCTGGATTGTTTCTGTCAGCAACCTACTTTGCCATGCAAGCCCTCTATTCATCATATATTTTTGAAACCAAAGCAGAGGCCTCTGGAACAAGTGTGCTCATTTACTGCACAGTGGTGCTATATTGATGAAGCCAGGACAATTTGTGGGGGAACAAATCCCCCAAACTTCCCGAAATGACCTAGACAGCATGGGAACCAAAGAGCAGGGCCAGGCTTGGGGGCTCTGAGTTGCTCTGGGGGTCACTCCCTAGTTGCCCATCTTCCTGGGCAGCCTCTCTTTGAAGTCACTGCTGGGACGAGGCGGGGAGCAGGCTCCAGACCCCTGCGGGTGCCTTAGCTCCTGGGAGTCCTGCCTCCACCTCGGGTTCAAAAGCTCCTTTTCTCTGCTCTTGTGCCCACAGTGAGAGCCTTTGGGCACACTGCGGGGGCAGAGGGCTGCTCCACCTCAGCCAAGGTGCAGCTGCAGCCAGTGTGACACGGAGCCCTGAGCCTGCGGTTGTGTTCCCTGCTGGTCTCTGGAGCTTGTCTTTTTTTTTTTTTTATTATTAAATTCTTTTATTGGTACATTGTAGGTATACAACACAATTATTTTTCAGTTATTATTTTCAAGGTACTTTGCCAGTTACTATGGAGAGTATTAGATATTAAAGTGGACCTTTCCCTACAGAAGTTTGTAATAAACTAAAGGAGATATCACCTTTAATTTTTTTTAATTAAATTCTTTTGTTGGTACATTTTAGGTATACAACACAATTGCATTTCTCATTGGGAATCGTACCTTTACATAATGCATCTTGCTTCTTATTTTTTCCCCATTCCTAGCCCTCCATTCACCCCCTCCACCCTTCCCTATTTACAAAGACTTTATTTCCATTTTTTCCATTTCTCAGCATTTTTCCTTTCCCTTCGTTCCTTTCCCCTGCCCCTCCCACTACCCCTACCCCTTTGGACCTTTTCTTCCTATTTTACATTTTCGATTATTCATTCTAATCATTGGTACATTTTAGGTATACAATATAATGACATTCATCATTGGAAATTTGCACCTTTACATAGTCTCTCTTGGTTCTTATTTTTCACCCTTGCCCAGCCCTCCCTTCGACCCCTCCAGTCCTCCCTATTTACAAAGATTTTCTTCCTATTTTTCCATTTTCTCATATTAATCCCATTCCCTTCTATCCTTTCCCCTAGCCCTCCCACTTTCTTCCCCTTTGCCCCTTTTCTTCCTATTTCACATTACCTATTATACATTTAGTCCTTATTTACACTTTCAGTTTCTCACACCAGAGAAGCTATTTGGAATTTATTCATGTGTGTCCTATTTATTTCGCTTAAGAGTATCGCCTCAATGTGCATCCACTTAGCTATAAATGTCTCTAATTTCTCATTTTTTATGGCTGAGTAGTACTCCATTTTATTAAAAAAAAACACATTTTCTTTATCCAGTCTCTCTGTAGCTTGTCTTCCGCATATTTCCCAAGGACTTCTGCTTCCTGTTTGCCCAGAGACCATTCCAGACCCTCTGGTCATGTACCAGAGTCCTGCTCAAGGTGAGTGGACAGCCTCAGAATCCTCTGCGCCCTCCCACCACCCCCATCCGCTGTCAGAAACGCACCCTCCGCAGTGTGGGGGAGCCGGGCGGCCTGTAATGGTAATAACCATAACTGCAGCCAATTTTCAGTAATTGGTGGCATTTGCCAGGGAATTCCTGCTCGTCACAGCTGCTTTGATCTCCACTGGTCTCTGTGAGACACAAAATACTGTTGTCATCTTCAATTACTCCGAGGGACAGCGTGGCCTTGACCTTGCCACATGTCCTCCACCACCGGAGGGAGCAGCACAGTGGAAGGAGGCTGGGCCCCAGGAAAGGGGAGTCTCCAGGCCATTCCTGGGGTCCAGGGCTTCTGGAAAGCCCACTGATGCTGAGGAGGTATTCCAGAGCCTGAGGGCCAGGGTACATGAGCAGTGCTGACCAGCGCCAGGTACCATAGGCCTCCTTTGTACCCTGCACATCTCTGCTCCAGCCCTTGCTCTGCCAAGATGCATTGTCTCCATTTTATGGAGGAGGAAACTGAGGCCCAGACGTAATCATGCAGCAGGCAGAGGCATGGCCTAGGTGTGGCGGGGGCCAATGTTCAACCCCAGGCTTGCTGGTTTGGGTTTCTAGCATTTACGCAGTTCCGCGTGCAGCTCCAGTCTCCTAGCAGTTCCCAGAGGACAGGAAGGGGTCACCATCAAACCTGTCCCCTCCCTCCAGTTGCTGTCAGGCAGAGCGGGCTCTCTATCCACGCCCAGCCTGACACCAGCACACAGACATCAGCTCCCTGTCCTCTTGAGTCTCAGACATATGTCCTCTTCCTCAGTGGTCTCAACCGAGCTTGAGGACTTGATACATTCACCGCACACTGACCACTCCCACTTGATGTCTAATTACACTCAAATTCTCAAACTGACCTCCTCACCTCCCTCCTAACCCAGCTCCCGCTGCGTCCTCTGGGTCTTAGCATTTGGGTTCTCTGGCCATGCAGTCACTCTGACCCTGGGGTCCATCCTTCTTGTCGCCTTTATTTATTTTGTATCCCACCTGTACTTGATAGGACCCCCTGTTGGTTCAACCTACCACTTCCCCCTCTAAAAGGTTCATGTCAGCAGAGTCAGCTCCACCCGCCCCACATTTGGGGCTCCAGGCCCCCCGGGTGGTACCACCATAATCTCATTCCCCTTGCAGAGTCCTGCAGGTCCGTACTGCCTCCCTCCCTCTCCACCCAGGGGGAGGAAGCCACGCGCTCACAGTACCATAGCCAGCTAAAGGCAGAGCTATGATGGCAACCAGGTCTACCTGTTACCCAGGTGCTTCATGTTTAGCTCCTGCACTGAGGCCCCCACCCAGAGGAATTGCAGAGCCCCAAAGGTGGTCACTTGCAGATTCCTTTCATTCTGGGCTGGTCTGTGTTGCTGCTCTCATGTCCCAGGCAGTGAGCACCGGCCTGAACTGTTCATGCCCCAGGTTGGCCCAGTCTCTGCCCCTCAACGTTGTCCACACCACCCTCGAGGCCAAGTGTGCCGGGCATACACCCAGAGACCTTTGCTCTGCTGTTTGGAAACCTGTTTGATAGGAACTTACTGCATCTTCCTTGTCCTCTTGCCAAAGGCTCCTGTACACATAACTCTGCAAACTGCTCTACTTTTTCTGGTCGAAGCCCAGTTGATTTTTATTCTCTTCCTTCTGTGTCAGTTCCCTCTAGATATTCCTATAGCCATTTTCTGCTTCCTTTTAAAAAACTTATACATCTTTCTGGGGATTTAGCTCAGTGGCACCACAACTGCCCAGCAAGTGCAAGGTTTAGTTCGATTCCCGGTGCCAGAAAAAAAAAAAACAAAACTTGTATATCTTTATAACTGTGTCTACACCTATATTTATAGGTGTATGTAGCTGTGATTTGTGATTCTCCTTTCTCTTCTTTGAGCATTTCAAGAAGAAGCTGAGATCTGAAGCCACAAAGTAAGAATGATCTTGTTTATGCACCTAAGATCTATAAAATAACTCACAGCTTGCAGGTCAGGCTTTATGAGAAGCTTCTTAAACATCACACTGGAGAACCAGGAGTGTGAGAGGTCTGAGCAAGGCCCGAGGCTCTCCAGCTCAATGAGGTCCCCGCCCCACGCCCTAGGCAGGGGGGCAGTGAAATGGTGGTGTCCAGGCCAGACAGACAGGGTTTGATCCTAGCTCTGCCTGAGTCCTTGGGAAGGCGTCTTCACCACACTGGTTGCAGTATCCTAGGTAAATAATGACGGTGGGGATGTTTACCCGGTGGCCCTTGGAGGGCTGAGGTCATAAAGCCCACAAGGGCTGGGCACAGAGTGGTCACTTGGGTGGAACCCATTGCTCTCTGTGGGCTGTGGCCAGACTGGCATGGCCTGGGTGTGGGTGGTGCTGAGAAGTTTATGGTGCTGCCTTGATGGGCGGCTGTTTCCTGCCTGGGGCATGTTCTCCCTGCAAGATCTTGGAGAGAGCTCCAGGAAGGCCACACGGAGCAGGGAGAGCATGAGCTTTCATGGCCACGAGCAGCTCACATTCCATCGTCATCAGGATGGCAGGGCTTTCCCAGGGGCTGGCGTGACAGCTTGTGGATTTTACAGCTTCTTCGTTTCAGATTTTCCCTGTTAACAGCCTAATGGCCGATCACTTAGTGTGTCTCTGCCTGCCTCTCCTGGACAAGCAGGAGAAAGAACCTGGCTTTTGAGATGGTTACTCCATTTGCTAGAAAGAGAGTGGCGGGGAGGAAGGAGAGGATGCAGGCGGGTCTGTTCAATCAGTAGATATTTGTGCCTGTGGAGCTTACACTGCCTTAGGGAAGGCTGAATACGCAAGGAAGTAGTTAATAAAATGTCACATTACTAAGTAAAATGGAGAAACACAAAGCGCGGGAAGAGAATGGAGGAGAAAGAGGGCAATGTGTTCAAGTGGTTGGGAAGAGCTCTCTGAAGAGGGGACATTTGAGCAGTCTTGAATGAGGATGTGAATTATGTGAGCATTTGGGGGACAAGCTTTTCTGGCAGAGGGACCAGCACATATAAAGACCCCAAGGTGATATAATAGTCAGCTAGTGTCACAGCAATGCTGCATAACAAATACCCCCAAACACAATGGTTTAGGACAACCATTTAGTCTTGATGATGCCTGTGCAGGTCAGCCAGTGAGTGGCTGATGCAAGGTGGACTTGGCTGGGCTGGCTTCAAGCTGCCTGTGTGAGTCTCACCCTTTGGATCAGCAGGATAGGGAGGGTGTGCTCTCAAGTTGGAGGTAGGAGTGCGGCAGAACAGGAAGAGAATGGAGCCATTTTGGAGCCCAGTCTGAGCTGAGCATTGCAAAACCTATCACATGGCCAAGCTCCACATCAGTGTCAGGGACGTGTACTGGGTCTTGGAGTGAAGAGCTGGGACCTCAGCCAGGCCTCAGATGGCTGGAGGGGAGCCGCTGAGGGGACACAGGCAGCAGATGAGGTCAGGGACCTGGGCGGGCCATGGCGCTCACATCTTCCATAAGGACTTGCACTCATTCCTCCTTGGGAAGCCCTGGATCCAGGTTTTTCCCTTTAAATGTTAATCAAAGTTTAGCACACATTATAAAGTACACAAATATATTAAGTGTACAAATGATTCCCCACTTATGATGGCTCCACTTAAGGAATATTCAACTTTCCAGTATTGTGAAGGCAATTTGCATTCAGTAGAAACTATACTTCTGAATGCTGGTCTTTTCCTGGACTAGCGATCCATATGCAAACTGATCCTCCCTTGGATAGCAGGCAGAGGCAGCAGCAAGTGCAGCTCCCAGGCAGCCCTGCAAGAATCACGAGGGGAAACAACCAACACTCTGCTGCATGCTGTGCTGCTAAGCTGGGGTGTGTAGTAGGTAGGTCCATTAAATGCATTTCAACTCATGACATTTTCAACCTACACTGGGTTTCTTGAGCTGTAAGTCCATCATAAATCAAGGGGCATTGGTACAGCTCAGTGATAAGCTTTTACAAGAGGAAAAGTTAGTTTTGCCTGGTTTTGGATTTTTTTCTTGCTTAAATTCTTTTATTGGTACATTTTAGGTATACAATACATTTACAGTTATCATTGGGTGTTTGTACCTGTACATGATGTATCTTGGTTCTTATTTTTTTCCTCATTATCTGTGCACCCTTCCCCCCCTCCACCCTTCCCTATTTGCATAGACTTTGTTTCCTTTTTTTTTTTCTCATAATTTTTCCTTTCCCCTTCCACTCCCACTTCCCCTACCCTTTTGGTCCTTTTCTTCCTATTTCAAATTATCAATTATTCATTTTAATCCTTATTTACACTTTCAGTTTCTCACACTAGAGAAACTATTCGATATTTACACATATGCGTCCTGTTTATTTCACTTAAGAGTATCGCCTCAATGTGCATACATTTAGCTATAAATGTCTCTAAGTTATCATTTTTTATGGCTGAGTAGTACTCC
>NW_004624734.1:7834105-7873449 GCF_000247695.1 Heterocephalus glaber
AAGCAATTTTTCTTTTCCTGGTCACTAAGTGCAATCTTATCTTCTATATCTGAAATTATGCCTTCACATTGGCTCATTCTGCTGTCTAGAGTTTCAATGGAGTTTTTAATCTCCTGGTAATCTGTTTGCATCTGTTTTATGGATTCAATTTGTTTCCTGTGTTGGAATTCTATCATGTTCCTCAGCTCCTCTCTAGATTTGTTAATCATGTCTTGCATTATGAGCACAATCTCTGCTGTTATCTGAGAAATTATTTCTGATTTTATTTTTTCCAGATCCTCTTTTGTTGGCAGTTCAGGGAGTCCAGGTTGTTGAGCATCAGAGTGTCCCATCCCATTTCCCTTTGTGGTTTCTGCAGGTGATCTGAAAGGCTGGTTTTGAGACTTGTTTATATGTCTTCTCATTTTGATGGGGGTGGGGTGGGGTGGGGGGGTGCTGCGCGGCTCACCTCCTCTGCACTGGGAGCAGTGGTATGGCGGCCCGGAAGCCTCCTCTGTGCTGTGAGCCTAAATTAATTCTTGATGTGGTTGGATATAAGCCTCTATTTTTCACTTGTCTTCTTTTTTCTCATTTTTGTTTAGTCTCCATTTAGGCTTTCTTTTGGGATAATCAAATATTTTTAGTATGCTAACTTCTTTCCTTTTTGGCATGTTGGCTACATCCATTTGTATTAATTTTAGGATGGCTTTAAGAGTTACAAGAAGCAGCCCTAACTTACCTCAGTTACCTTGAATTACCATGTAAAATGGAAGAGCTACAGTAGCATAAATCTATTTACTCCTCTCTTGTCCTTTGGGCTTTTTTGTTATCTATTTTATTTCTACATAAATTGTAAACCTTATAGTGTTTTAAAATGTTTTTCTTTAAGTGCTTCATTGTCTCTTAAAGAAATTAAGAAAAATTCATCATTCATATTTCCCCAATCATAAACATTCCATGGGCCAGGGATTTAGCTCAGTGGTCCCGCCACCTGCCCAGCAAGCACAAGGTCCCGAGTTCAATTCCTGATACAAAAAGCAAAAGCAAAAAAAGCAAATAGTAAACATTCCCATGCTCTTCTTTCCTTCCTTGAGATGTACATTTCCTTCTGTATCATTTTTCTTCAGAATTAAAAAAAAATACATCTTGTTATGTGGATCTACTGGCAGTAAAACCTCTGTTTGTCTGAAAATGTCTTTATTTCTTGTATTTTGGGAGGACATATTTACAGATGTGGAACTTTGGCTTGACAGTTTTTTTTCTTCTAGCATTTTTAAAGATCTACAGCCATGTGCCACATAGTGACATTTTGGTCAACAATGGGCCATACACGACAATGGCCCTGATATTGTACTGCTCGGTGCCAGCTTAGCAGTCTTGGTCTGTGTAGGTTTGGTCTGTGATGCTGGTATAGTGATCAAATTGTCCAGTAACACATGCAACTCCGTGTTGCCTGTTGTCCTGTGTTTTTGTAAGAAGGCAGCTAGCACTCTTGTGGTCTGTATCACTTTTATTCTGGATGATTTTGAATGTATGCATGTTTGTGTGTGTGTATATATATATATACACATATATATATATATATACATGTATATACATATATATATGCATGTGCGTGTTTGTGTGTGTGTGTGTGTGTGTGTGTGGCACTGGGGATGGCACCAGAGCCTCTGACATGTCAGGAAAGTGCTCTGTCACTGAGTGCCCCAGTCCCCTCTGGATACTTTTAGAAGATCTCCTCTATGTCTTTCTTTTGCTTTTTGGGCATTTGATCAGGATCTAGCTTTCTTTATATTTTTATATTTTATATTTTAACTCAATAGGTTTAAGCTTTGGAGGCTATAGTTTTTTTGAAATTTGATAAAAACTGTGGCCATTTTTCCTTCTTATATTTTTTTCTGTCTCCTCCTCATTCTTGCTCCCTTCTTATGGAACTCTGCTTGAAAATACCTCCCAGATACTGTCCCACTAATTATTGAGGCTTTCTTCATTTTTTTAACACTATTGTCTCAGTTTGAATAAATTCTACAGTATTTTCAAGTTCATTCATCATTTCTGCCACACCCAACCTGTTCTAAGCCCACTCAATACATTTTTACAGCTTTAGTGATGTTTAATTAACTTATAATAAATCACATGTATTTCAAGTATAACTTTTGAGGAATTTTGGCATATGTATAGCCATAAAAAATCACCACAAGTGAGATAATGAATTTAGCTATCAAAGCGTTTCCTTGTGCTACTCTGAAATCCATTCTTCTCTTTCCTTCTCTATCCCCAAGAGGCCATGGAGCCGCTTTCTGTCATTATAGATTAGTTTGCATTTCCTAGGACTTCTCAAGGTTGGAACTATACAGTGGTTCCCTTCTGGAAATAATTCTGCATTTCATCTGTGTTGTTCCAAGCTTCCACTGTGTTTTCCTGTTTTTGTTGGTGAGTGGTGTCTGTTACATGGATGTACCAGTTTGTTTTTCCATTCTATCTGTTGATGGACACTTGAGCTTTTTCCAGTTTTTGACTATTACGCTCATGTATTGGTCTTTGGGTAGATACGTACTTGCATTTCTTTTTTTTTGTACTTGCTTTGTGTAAATCTGTAGGAAGTGGAATGCTTGGATCCTATATGGAAGCGTGTTTAGATTTTTAAGAAATCTAACCAAGCTTTTTTCTAAAGTGGTTGCCCATGAGAGTTCCAGTTGCTCCATGTGCTGGGTGATACTTAGTACGGCTGGTCTTTATTAAAGGGATGAATGAAGACGGCCATCATGATAAATACGTGGGCAGTACTTGTATGCAACATTTTTATTTAAAAATCCCTTTCAAGCATATTCTTCCATTTTCTGTTATTGTAAAGAAATCTCTGAAGCTAGGTCCTTCCAGGGAAAGAGGTTTATTTAGCTCCCAGTTCTGGAGGTCCAAAGATGTGGTCCCAGCAGCAACTTGGCTCTGGGAGATGCTCGTGGAGGGTGGGAACACAGTAGTGGGGCTGTGGAGGAGGAAAAGGATCACATCACCAGCTCACAAGCCAAGAGGCACAGGAGCACCCTGGCTCATTCACGTATAACTACTGGTCATGAGAACTAACCCAGGATCACATGCGAACTCCCTTTTCCCTCAGCCACTTCAGTTCTCCCTCCTCTTCCTCCTGCTCCTGCTCCTTCTCCTCCTCTTCCTCCACCTCTGAAAAGTGCTCCCAACAGTCAACAGCACCAACTGGAGACTAAGCTTCCAATACACAAAGGGAGATTGCCTCAATTTAAAGATATGTGTCATAATCCTAAAGCAACCACTAAGAGACAACAGCAGCACAGCCAGCAAGCCAACAAGAGATAAAATGGAGTAACAGAACATGATCCAAAAGAAGGCAGAAAAAGAGGAAAAGGGAACCAGAACAAAGGCGACATTATCAACCTGTGTGATGTAGCTGACATTTAGGGAATACTTCACCCACGAGCATCAGAACACTCACTCCTTTCCAATGCCCATGGGACCCATTCCAAAGTGAGCCACATCCCATGCTATGGAACAGCTCTCAGTAAACGTAAATGGATTCCAGCTATATAAAGCATATTCTCATATGGAATTAAGATAGAAATCAATATTTTAAAGATGCTGTATCTGGAAAATCCCGTAGTAATAGAAATAAAATAACATACTTCTAAGTAATGCATAGATCAAAGAAAAATTAAAAAGGAAATTAGAAAATAATTTGAAGTGAACAGAAGTAAAAACATTAATATATGTAAGATGCAGCTAACAAGGAACATTTATAGAAATAATTGTCATCAAGAAAGAGAAAGAGTCTAAAACAGTTGATCTAAGTTTTCACCTCGGGAAACAATAAAAGGGAATACATATTAAGCCCAAAGTAAAAAGAAAAAAGGAAATATTAGGGTAAAATTCAAAATAATTTTAATTAGAGAGAGAGATTTAATTAAACCAAAAGATTTTTCTTTGAGACAACCAAGAAAATTATATTTGCTTTTTTTTTTTTTTGTACTGGGGATCGAACTCGGAAACTTGCACTTGCAAGACAGGTGTATATTTGCTTTTACTTAACCAGTTATATTCCCATCAGATTTGAGTTACCTCCCAATGCATCAATTTTTGGGGGAACAGTCTTGGGGACTGAACCCAGGCCCATCACACTAAGCTACATTCCCAACCCTCTTTTGATTTTTTAAATTTTGAGACAGGGTCTTGATAAGTCTCTAAGTTACCCAGGCTGGGCTTGAACCTGCAATCCTCTTACTTCAGCCTTCAAAAGTCCCAAGATCAAAGGTTTTTGTTTTTTATAACATGGTATTTGGAGTTTCTGTTCTTGTCAGGAGGGTTAGCCTGATTCAAGACACCCAATGTGCTGTAACTAGAAGCCATCTTGGATCCACAGCTGTGTGTCACACTATCTTCGTGTCTCTGTCTGCAGCCTTTCCTCCTACTTCTTTGCTGTTTTCTTATTGTCTGTGAGCCAGGCAGCCACACAATCACACGGTGGGAATCCTGTAAAAGCTAGGATAAGTAGCTTCAGGAGACTCTGATGAACAAGATTTGTGAATTTCTGTCCAAAAGCCTCTTTTGCTTACTACCTGGAAGACAGTGTGATGTAATGAAATGGAAATAGCCACAGAGTCTAACTTGACTTTGGTTCAAATCATGCCTCTGCCACTTGGTAAGATCGTGATCTTGGAAAAGGTCATGACCTGGCCTCTCTGGACTCAAGTTTCTTCACCTGTGAAATGGGCTTGAAAGGACTCTCCAGATAGCTATAGGGATTGAAAGGCATAATAAATGGACAGTGCTTTCCGATTCCTGACAGAGTATTCACTCAGTGTGAATGACCTTCTGTCGGGAGCAATGCTACATAATTTTAGGGTAAAATCATTTGGTTAGCTTAGTCCTCCTGCCTACAGCCCAGCTATGGAATTCCGAGACATAATTCCATTTTGGCCTCCGGTCACAACTGAGACCTCAAGGATCCAGTGATGCTGTGATTCTCCAGGACAAGATTACACCAGCTGAAGACGTCCTGGGAGGAACAAAATCTTCATCTACTCAGTTCCTCCTTGATCTTGGATTGTCACATCTTGTTTACCCGGATGTACTGAACTCTCTGCAGGTCATTTGTTACATTTGTTTCTCCCGATGTACTGAGTACTGAATAAAAGGTGCGGTAAGCTGGAGGCTTTCGTCTTTGCCGCCCAGAGCAGCACTGCTCAGACCCAAAGCTGAGCTTCTTAGTCTCATTTTTCTACCTTTCCTGTAATTCCCCGTGTGCTGCCGTGGCTCTAAGGAGACCAGGATTTAACTGCAGAGGTTCTAGTAACGTCCCCTTTCCCTGTTCCCTCCAACCTTCTGTCCCTTTACCCCTTCCTTCCTGTTCCACAAGCTGTCATCAGCAGATAAGATAATTTACTCCACACCATTAAATTGGGATGCTTCAAGATATTAATATAGACAGGGATAATCAAAATATATGGTGAATGTTTAAATAAAAATTTTATTACAATAAGGGATACATTGCCATTAATCTCCCTCAAAATACACCCCCTTGGTTCAAACAGACTTACCTCATCATTCTTGCCACTTTCTGAGATCTGAAAGTCATCTTTTGTAAGTGTCTTTACAGGTATGGGAAAATACCCCATGATGAATGCTGCTGCCAAGTGTCATCCGATGGAAGGCAGGCTCGTAAAACTTGTGTTCTCATCCATCTTATTTACCAGATTGAGCACCATACAACTTTTGGCTCTTCCCCAAAGTCAAAATGACCATGAAAGGTAAACATTTTTAATCCATTCAGAACACTGAGACAGCCATGACAGTGCAACTAAAGACACTCAGGAAAGAGGACTTTCAGAAAGTGGCAAGAAAGATGGGATTAATTTGAATTGGTTGGAAGGGAGAAAGATTGGGATTAGTGTCAATGTGTCTTTCACTGTAGTAACATTTTAAAAATTGAAACATTCACTGTATTTAAGCCAATTTGCTTTGTAATTTCTCTTTAACTTGTATTTTTTTTTTTTTTTTGGTACCGGGTATCAAACTTGGGACCTTGCGCTTGCAAGACAGGCGGCAGCACCACTGAGCTAAATCCCCGGCCCCTTAATTTGTGTGTATTTTAATAAAGTGGGAAACCATTGGAGAGTCCATTCCGTATTGCAAACCTGTATCCAGTATTTGTGCACACCTAGGGTGAGGCCAGAGATGACAACAAAGACAGAAGCCAAGGGGTTTTGTTCAGGGGGTGGTGAGGTCCAGCCATGCGCTCTCGGTGAGTCAGTGTAGTCCCGAACTCCATCTCCCGCGTGGACGACTCACCCAGCTTGGGTAAAATGTGGCCTGCAGCTGCCCCAGCCATCCAGCTGTCCTGGTCCCCTCTGTGAAAGGAGATCACCAGACCTCCCCATTCTGCCTCAAATTTGTCTCTCCCTCTCCTTCCCTCCCCAGAAAACTTCCTGTGAAGCCAAGCGGCACTGAGGAGTCACTTGTTTTAAGGGCTGTTTTAAGCATTGTCTCAGACTGCTCAAAGCGTATAATGTTCCTAAAGTGGCAGGATTAGAGGATTAAATTCTGCACCTTCTAGAATCCAAGTTTGGAAACTCTTGAGTAGAAGCCTTCCTGGACGGAGGGAGGACCATTAAGTCGCTGTCCTGTCTGGCAGGTGTTTCAGGGGCTGGCCCAAGGCCCATACACTGCACAGTCCTTCATTTCTCCTTTGCTCAGTCATTCATTCCTGCACATATTCATTCAGGTCCTGGTTCACTCATCAAAGGGATATTTCTTGAACACCTGTATGGTGCAGACACTGAACCGCCTACTAGGCTTGCTAAGGCCAATGTGGTGGCCTCACTTTGCCGGCTCAATGTTGGCAGCCCATTCTTCTGGCACCTGCACCCTGATTTTGTTTAGGGGACAGTCCCACCCAGTGGATACAACTGGCATCCACATGGGTCTGGCTTTCTGAGACCCGACGTGGCCAGTCAAGATGTTTCCCCTTGGATTTTGAACACTGAGCAGTGACACGAAGATGACAAAGGGTTGCTGCTTGTTCGTGACCCAGGACTGAAGAGACACTCTATATGACCCTGCCACTAGATCCCTAGGGCTCCTGCATTCCATCCTGAATCTAGTCTTTGGTTTTTATCCTAATTCTTTGAGCTCTCCAAATGCAATCAATTCTGTTTTGCTTAAGAAAAGTGGTGTTTGTTTTTGTTGCTGGCAACCCCAGAACCTTAGTATGTTCTCTCATCCAGAAGAACTCAGTCTAGTGGGAGAGACAGTAAACAAATCATGTGGGGTCAGGAACTCTGGTAGTGATCCTGGGGGGTTCGGAGAGCCCCTGGTACTCTAGTCTCCACCATTGCCTAACGTGACAGCCTACAGACTGCAGCTTCAGTTACTATTGGCATTACTGTTCCCTGCAGTCCTGTGACTTGACTGGATTCAGCTGCCTAGCTCATGCTGTTTACAGTCATAGCTCAGCAGGGCTGGAATTACCTGAAGCCTTGGATACACAGGACATCCAAGTTGGCACCCATAGCAACAGGACATGCTGGTTGTCACTGGAGCCCCGCTAAAGCTGTCAGTGGGAGCACTCGGATGTGGACTCTCCATGTGGGAGTTTCTTACAGCATGTGACTGAATTGAGAGAGAGAGGAAGGGAATTCCAAGTTCATCCCAAGAGACTCCAGTGGACACCACAAGCCTTCTTATGACCCAGCCTCAGAAATTCTGGATTATCAGAAATGCCTCATTCTATGGGTCAGGTGAGTCACTAAGTCCAGTGCAGCATCAAGGTGGGGAGTCGAGATGGAATTAGATTCCACATCCCTCTAGAAGAGTGGAGAAGCTCTGCTACAGAAGAACATGTGGGACTGGAAGTACTGCTGTCTGGGTATTCCTCTTAGAATGTTCCTTGGGTCACTAGCATGTCCCAAATAGGTGGCAGCTATTTGGTTTTTGATCCTGGTATCTCCCAGATCCCAGATGTGACTAATGACTTTGGCAGTACCAGTCCTCGGGCTCCTGGCATCATCATGAAATGCTGCCGAGAGGGCCAGAGTCATCCTCAAAGCTCCTCTCCAAGCTCTGGGTTTTCAGCTCAGTTCCAGCCTCTGAGGTGCTGTGTGAACTTGGCACTTTGCTGCATCTCCCTGACTGCCGATTTCCTCTTCTCTAAAATGACTGCTAACCTGGGATTGATGTAAAAGTCAAACGCAACACGGCAAGCGAAGGAATGCTGTAAACTGTAAAGACCAGGGCACAGGTAACAGATTATGGCAATGAGGGGTCCAAGTGTGAAGGCCTCAGATGCACCACCCTCTTCTACACATTACCCTCCAGGTATTTCTGAGAGGCAGGTGGCATTACAAGCGAGGAAACAAGCTCAAGTTAAATTTCTTACACAAGGCACCTGTCCGTGGGCCCCAATGCTTGAGGGGGGGATGGGTTTTTGTTTCTATGGAAACTGAAAACATTGGGGGATGCTAAGACCACAGATTCTGACAGCCCAAGAACGGTGGATGGATAAATGAATGGGCAAATTAATGAACAGCCTGACATTTTGCTTAGAATATCTTCCAGACTTTTGAAAATCTCAACTGTCCCTCCTGCTATTCTTGCATTAGTTTCCTTCAGTTCAAAAACAGGAAGTTCAGGTAGGTGAAATTCAGGTTTATTTCAGATTCAGCTGCCTCGGAGAATTAGCCGGCTTAGCCTCTGTTTCTATAGCACCTGGCCACACTTCTCTCACTTATTTACTTTTGCAGAGCTGGGGGCGGAACCCAGGGCCGGGCTCACTAGGCGGCCACACTTCCTTTAGGGCGCCCACCCTGCTCGCAGCTGAAGGCTCCTCCCTCCCTCTCCTTCCTTCCCCCGAGGTGCAGAACGCGGGTTCCGCATTTGCACTGTGAGCTCAGCGTGGCCACATTTTCTAGGCGCCCCCACCCGCCCCCTGCAGCCCCTGAGCCTACCGCACTTCTCACTCCCCAGGATCCCTAGCTCCTTGAACCGCGCCCAGCCCAGGGGACCTTGGCCAGTAAGGGTTTGCTCCGCGAACAAACAAACGCACAAATGTTCCCAGTGAATGACTTTGGAAAACGCTCAAGTCCCGTTCCGGTTCTGTGAAAAGCAAGCATTTGGTTTCAGCTGGGGGTTCGTTCCGCCTTGGCTTCCGGGGTCAGCTCCGGCCAGCGTTCTGTTGAGGAACATGGGGTTTTGCCCGGGGTGGGGTGCTCTAACAGGTGCCCGAAGTCTTTCTTTTTATGTTCCCAGGACAGCGTCGCCGGGACAAGTGTCGCTGAGGCCGAGGCCGCAGCACAGCCAGCCGGCGGGTCTTGCGCGCAGCTCCGCCCCAAACGCGACCCGCCCCAAGCGCGACCCAGAGCGCAGACCGGGGCCTGCGCCCTGAGCCGCGGGAGGTGCGCGCTGCGCCGCCCCTGGCCACAAGCCCTGAGCTGAGCCAGCGGCTCTGAGGCCTCTTTGTTCTGGGGATCTGTGGGGGCGGTGGCTTAGCCGCCCTCACAAGTATTCAAAGCCCCCCCCGACCCTGACCGTGGAAAAAAACCCGCCCGGCCATCCCAGCCTGAGCAGGGCTGCCCAGCCAAGGAGCGCGGCAGAGGGAGCCGACTTTGCGGGCTCTTAGCTGGTGTGCTTATGGGCATCTGGGGGTCCTCACGCTGTACCAGCAGCCCCGCCACACAGACCAGAAGTCTATTCTCAGATGGGGGAAATCGAGGCTCAGAGTCCAGAGCGCCTGCTATAGGCTGGCAAACCTGGGAACTGGAAAGCCCCAGATCCACAGAGTGCAAACGATATGTCTGTGGAAGTCATGAGATTAGGAAGGCTACTTCTGTTTGTTTGGGGAAGCAGAGTTGCTTGTGATTTGTTTTTATTTTGGGGGAGCTCTGCAGGGCCAGGGTGGCCAGGTAATGCGAGGGATGAGGGTCGTGGCCATGGGATCTGGCACTTCCCCTCTCAAATTCTAGCTCCCGTTTTCTATGGCTCTGTGACCCGGGGCTCCTGGGCCTTGGGCATAAAGGTACCTATTTGTAAGCTTGTTGTGAGAGAATACAGCCCAGACCATACCCAGAGGTGGGCTCGTGGGCAGGACTCCGCCTGGGGAAACGCTGACTTTGTCGGTGATGTTGCCGAAAGCATGCCGGGACCCTTGGAGCTGTGACGTGTGTGGGCTTCAACACAGCCAGGCCGTGCCTGCATTTCCTGCTCTGGGCTGATTTCCTCTGGACAAGGTCAGGAGGTAGAATTGGGCCTAAGCAGGTGTCTCCATGCACCGCTGTGGCTGTTCTGGGCCAGGTGGTCTGTGGCGGGCTGCCCTTCGCTCACACCCTGTCTCGGCCTCTGCCCACCTGATGCAGCAGCACCTCGTTTCCCAGTTGTGGCTATTAAAAAAGTGTGTCCAGACCTTGCCAGGTGTTCCCTGGAGAGGGTGGGGAGGAAACAGCACCCGGTGTCTGCCTGGGACTCCCTTGGGCTCCTGGGCAGCAGGGTCTACTCACCAGGCTCTCATCTTCCCACTGGGAGCAGCCAGGCTTCCGCACTGACAGGTGGTCCATGCCTCCTGCATTCACGAAGCCCTGGTCGGTGCTCGACTCCAGAGGTCCTGAGATCCAAGCTGGGGCGTCCCTCCCTCTGGGGGCCATGGCGGTGATTGTGACAGACTGAGGCTCAGTCAGGAATGGCGAATAATTTTCCCCGGGTCGCCTTGCCGGTTGGAGCCAGCTTCTCCTCACTGGGACCTTTTGGGGTGCTGCCCGTAGCCCAGTTGCTATCCCAGTTCTCCAAGGACATCCTGGCTCCCAGGGGACAGGCAGCCCTCTGGAGGGACAGGCTGTGAGGCCAGGTGCAACAGAAAGAGCCTGAGCTCCAGGATTAGAAAGATCTGAGCTCCACAGAAGCCCCACGCTCTGGTGCATAGTGAATGAGTGTCCTCCGAGCCTTGCCTTCAGGTCGGTAAAATGGGAATAATTACACCTAACCCAGGGGGCTCCTCAAAGGCTAAAGCACTTGGCGCACAGTAGGTGCTCAGGCAGCTGAAATGATGACTGCTGCTATCACTGGTAAGGAGACAGGAAGTTACCCAGGCTCGACCAGGTGGGACCGAGTGGGCCACTTGCAAACAGCTGGCCTAGCAGAGAGCAGCGGCCCCTCCTGGGGCTGGGACAGCAGCCACACAGCGGTGGCAGACAGTGGCCGCTCTGGAGAGTCTGTGGAGTCCAGAGCTTGGCTGCTTGGCCTCACTGAGCTTCCTGAGCCTCCATGGTACCTCCACCAGTCCACCTGACAGATCCTCTGGCCAAGAAGCTGCTCACCATGATTGCCCCAGTGCTGGTGCCATTCCCAGGTGAATCCTTTTGTGTTGGCTGGAGGAGCCGCCCTCCCAACGTCCTCCCAAGGCCTGGCTTTCTGGGTCCAGCCAGGTTCCTCCATTTCTTGGACTTTACTGTGACATCTTTCCTCTGGGGCATCTGGCAAGCTGGGGGGTGATTGGAAACTTGCCCATGATGCGCTGGCTCTGGTGGGGAAGGTGGCTCTGTACAGAGCAGACAGGACCCTCCACGGCACCCTGCCCCCTGGGTAGAGATCTCATGCTTCTCAGCAGAGTTCCGCTCTCCCGGGGAGGAGAGGGCTCATCTCCCTGCAAGTGGCCACACTGTGCTTTTAGCCAGCATGAACCAAGCTTGTGTGGGGCAGCTGTGGGCCTGGATGCTCGCTGGCCCCTCAGTGCCCCGGTGGAGATGGGGTGCACGTCGGCCTCTCCCATGTGGGCTGGCCAGTTGGAAGTCACCTTGTGTCCTCTTGTGTGTTGAGTGAAACAAGCAAATGTCCTTGCTGTGAGAGCTGGCTTTGATCACCCAGGCAGGGTCAAAATTCTCAGGTGGGCTTTTCTGTCCCTGGGGTGACCTGGTGTGATCACTGGCTTTCCACGTGTGAGGGGCCGGCCCAGGAGATGCTAACCTCTGTCTGCAGTAGAGTGGAGGTTCTGAGTTGGAGGGAGAGAGAAACAGACACGAGAGATCCAGAGGTCTCGGTGACCTCATGGCATGGCGGTAGCATTTCCCCCTGGGGCCCTGTTGCTGACATCTGGGGGCTTCCCTTGCTGGTTTCCCTTGGTTCCCTTTAGCCTCTCCATCTGTGCATAATGAAGAGAAGGGCTATCTGATTGTGTCACACAGTGCCTGGGGACGTGGGAGAAAGACTACCTTGTCCTCTCCACTAGCATTCGGTAAGTGGACCTCTTGGCTCTGCTCTTGGTGACAGGCTGGATTTTAGTCACGATCAGCTGATGGCCTCAAGAAATGAATTTACATCATTTCTCTGGGCTAGGGGAGGTTGGAGCAGCCTGCTTCCCTGTCCCTCCAAGTCCCGGACGCTCTCCTGTCACCTCCTCTCGGGAAGTGGGCATGGGTGTCCCAGTTCGAGAGGGGCCAGCCTGGCTACTCCCCTGCCACTAGACCTTCCCAACTGTCCTCTACCCCAGCCCTCCCCTGGAGGATCCTCGTGAGGGTGAAAGGGGACCATGTTTGTCAAGATTCTGGCCCCAGGTGGCTTCTCCACAATGGTCATCCCTTTCCTCTCTAGATATCCTTCCAGTCTCTTCTGCCCTCTGGTCCCTGATCTGGGCTTTCGCTTAGCCTGAAATGACAAAGCAATAAATGAGTTTATTTTTTCAGGTGCTTGATCAGTCTTGGGGTGGGGTATTTTCAGGAGGTAAGAATAATAACTATAACTTACAAATGTCTCATCCTTTTTCTAAAAACATTGTTTTTCTAAAATAGCCACAGCAATAACAACAACAAAACAAACAAAACTCCACCCATATTAGAGTCCATTCAATCTGAAGCAGCACTCTCAGTGCGGGTGGAATGGAGGGTGAATGGGTGCTGGTGACGCCACCAGGAGATCTTTTTGCTTGTCCTCTAGTGAGTAGAGCCCAGCATGCTACTGGCACCTGCAGTATACACCTCGGACCACCCTCCATCGCCAGAGGGTTATCTGGCTCCATTGCCAGCGGTGAGGAACGCTGGTTTAAGACAGCAGCCTCAGGAAAGTGAGCACCTCTCATTGTAGGAGAGGCTACTGCAAAGCCACAGGCACCAGGCTGACCTGTTTCTAGAACAGTCGGTGAGAGGGAAGCCTGCATCTTCAGAGCCCAGGAAATGGGTCGATGACGTTGAGCTGCTTCTTTGTGGAACTGGATAATACTTTTCAAATTCCAAAGAAATATTTTTTCAATTTTTAGTGCTGTTTGCAAAGTAACAGCTGCAGAGGTAACACCCATTTAAATTTAATTTTTTCAGGAAAATTTGTGGAAGATTTTAAAATGGGTAACAGCTGGCTGGATATTCTTTGATGGAACCCTGGGCCTCAGGGAGTATCTCATCCTACATGAGTACTTGCTTCTGATGTGTTTCACATCTCTGCAAAGATGTTAATTTACAGAAAACGGGTAGTGATGCAGATCTTCATTTCCATGGCTATGCTAACAATTCTGGTCCAGGGCTGTGCAAATGAATTTGTCAGGTAGAAAATATAAAGCTCTGTAAGACAAATTCTCATTTGACCTACTTATAATTTCTTCCTGGTTCCTTGTTTATTAATGAAGTAGGTAAGATATTTGCCTTGCATTCATTTTATATCTGCATAAAAGTCATGATTTTATCCTTTTCTGAAAATCATCCTCTAACAATCTTCACTGCTAACGTTTCCTCCATCACTTTCTTAAGTCTACAGTCAACAGAATGGTAAATCGGGCTCTCGTCTGTAGCATTTGCTAAATGTCTCTGACTTAATAAGAGAAGAGTTCCAAGATTAAATTTAATCAAAGGGCTGGAGGATGAGGGAGAAGAAAGAGAAGTTAATCATCTAACAGTAGTGGGCCAAATGATTCCACATTCCTGAAAGTATGTTGAAATCTGGACTTGAACCCTAGGGGCTGAGTACCAGGCACCATCGTGTCTGTTTACAACCCCAGTCAACCAGAACAACAAGTGCTTTCTTTATGGACTCTTCTCCTATCCTTGGCTCTCCCAGCTTCGTGTTACCCATGGCCCTAGCCCTCTTACCCGTGGCCATCATAGGTTCAGCACAAAGAATGTATTCGTTCTTGCCCCTGGCTTCTTTTGAATGTATCACCTGCCCTTCCCATATGTGCTCCTGCCTGTAATGCCTTCTGCCATATCAAGGCACAGTATGTGGCCCTTGTCAAGTGTGGCCACCCAGGCTCTGGCCATTTAGCCTCCAGAACCGTGAGCTGAATAAACCACTTGTCTTTATAAAGTACCTACCTCTGATATTTTGTTATTGCCTCCCCAAATGGACCTAGTTGGGTGGGGATGGGGTGAGGCCACTGGAGAAGTTATCCTTGGAAGACCCTTCGTGTTTGGGAGTTTTGCAAGTTCAGACTATTTTCGAAGACTCAACGTTTTCTAATATCAAATTCACAACATTTTAAAAGTCTTTTTGAAGTCTCAAGTTCACAGACTCAAGACATCTTTTAGTGTCTCTGTCCAGTGTTCAATTGCTATGGAGTCCAGAAGGCACAAATCGGTTCTTTCCATCCCTTTGAACATATTTCCCTATCTGTGGAAAGCATCAAATCTGTGGAAAGAAGCAGCTCGTACTTAAATCACAAGGTGGAAATCACACAGGTCTTTAAGTGCCCAGAAGCCTGGATGCCCAATGTCCCACTGGAAGGTGTCTGGGGCTGAGATGGTGGAGGGGCACAGACTAAAGCCTCTCAGCCTGAACACACAGGCCCTCTGCTTACCCGCTAGAAGAACAGGTGAAATCCCACCCAATTACCTCTCTCTGCAAGCCTGCGTAGAAGAATTTGCAAGTTAAATGAATCTAGGTTCCAACTGCACTGCAGAAGGTAAATAATGTTCCCCTTACAAAGAACATTTGAGGATGTCCCAGAATCATTTTATATTTGTGTGTGTGTGTAAGGAGGTAAGCACCCATGTGTGTGTGTGTGTTCTTTGGCTCTTTATGAATCCTCTGTAATCCAAAATGTCCTGCTGCTCCACGTTTGGATGCTTACACACACGGAGGGTGGCCAGCTAAAATACAGGACACCCACTTTTCTATTCCAGATAAACAATGAATAGTTTTTAGCAGAAGTGCATCTCATGCAATACTTCTACTAAAATTATTTGTTTTTTGTCTAAATTCAAATTTATCTGGACGCCCATATTTTCATTTGCCCAATCTGGGAAACTTACGTGTGCACAAGTACACACATTGGTCCGTGTGACTTCACAGCTCATACTCACATGCATACAGTTGTCTCTTGGTGTGTTCAGGGGGTTAGTTCTAAGATCCCTGAGATACCAAAACTCAGAGGTGCTTGTGCCTTTTGTAGATGATGGTGTGGTATTCACACATAACCCACCAACCCTCCCATCTACTTTGAGTCACCTCTAGATTGCATCTAGTATCTAAAAGAATGTTAATACTATGCTGAGAGCTGTTATACTGTATTGCTTTGGGAATAATGATAAGAAAACCTCTATACACATTCAATACAAATCCAGCCACTGTAGGCCTAACCACAGTTTTTTTGAAATATTTTTAGTCTGCAATTGGCTGGCTCCACAGATGTGAAACCCACAGACACAAGGGGGCAGCTGCATGTGGAAGCATGGGAGCGCATCTACACGCGCTGTCCAGCTCACATGCATGCCTTCCATTGCACACACAGCTTCTCACGCACACATTAGGCGTTTCACCCTCTGTGGCCGAGCGTGGTCGGATCTCCAAAGTGCTCTCGGCTGTTTCCAGCCACTGGGTCTGTGGTTGCTTCCTGAGGCTGGGTCCCCCAGCTTTCTTTAGGAACCTGTAGTTCCTGGTGGTCATCACTCCTTCCCGACCTTCCCATGGATTTAACAGCTCTGGGCCTGGTTTTGGAGCAAGGGCCTGGCTTGGTGGGCAGACTTCCCCGCCCTACGCGGCTGTGGTCTCAGCCTCCTTTCCCTAATGGTGTCTCTGTTACTTTCTGGCCTATGGGCGGCTGGCTGGGGGGCTTTCTGGGGAGCAGGCCTCTTCCCTTGGGCTCCCCAGCTACTCATAGCCTGGTTTACAGCCCTAGGGCAGTGGCTAGAGGGCCTGCAGCCTGGATGTTCTGAGATTTTTATTGGCATCTCCATCTAGACGAGGGCCATGGGGGTCCTTTGGGCCTTCCGGAGCCGCTTTATTGGAGCTGGCCTTCCAGGGCGCGAGGAGCAGCCATTTCCAGGGAATCTGGTTTCTTGGCTGGGCTCACATGCCATTTCCTTTGTGTTTGGCTTGGCAGCCCCTCGGCCTGGCCTGTTTTGATCCTCACCTCGAGTTCAGGCTTTTGAGGCCTGTTGGTGGACGAGGTGGTGCAGGGTAGGCATTTCCCACAGCCACAGGGACACAAATGGTGCTTTGTTTCAGGCAGGCGGCAGGTGTAATGGAAAGAGTTCAGGCCCCTCCAGGGCTCAGGGGAAATGCTCTGAAGTTTGAAGACAGTTAAAAGGCAAATAAAAATCGCTCCACTTCATCTACACCTTGGGAACCCAAACTGGCCTGTGAGAAGACTGAATGGCTGGGTCTCAATTACCGCCACTTCCTTTGGGTTCAGGATTAGGAAAGAGGCGGATGGGACTAATGTTCTGCAAAGGGATTTAAGTTTAAAAACCCCACTGTGGGGTAAGGTCACAGTCTGCTCTGGGAAACAGATGGCCATGGTGTCCATGGCCTGGGAGGCAGGGAAAGGCATGCTGGGGATGGGCGGGTCCCCTGTCCATAGGATGACAATGCAGCTCATCTTCTGCCCCATTGGTCCCCAAACCAAATGAGTAACAAGGCTATTTTAAATAAAGATTCAAGGGGGTGCTATGAGCTGAATTGTGACCCCCCCATGTTCACACCTTCATGTCCTGACTCTCAGAACTCAGAATGCGGCTGTATTTGGAGGTGAGCATAATTAAGTTAACACAAGGTCGTTAGAGTGGGCTGTGACAATGTCCTTGTAAGGGGAGCCTTGGAAATAGACACACACAGAAAAGGCAGCTTGTGTGAGCCAAGGAGGGAGGCAGCGGAGAAACCAGTGCTTCTGTTCTCACCTTGATCTCAGGGTCAGCTCTGGAAGGATGAGTGTGAAAACATATCTGTGCTTTAAGCCACCCTGCCCGCCATCCTTTGTCAGGGCAGCCCCGGCAAGCGTGCCTAGCCAGCAACAAGCAGGATGCTTTGAGACAGAACTGGTTCTTCTATTTGACAGGTCTGAGGGAGTGGCTTCATGACACAGTGTGGCCATGGAGACACGGGGCATCCGGGTGCAGGTTGTTCATTTGACCCTGAGCGACCCTGAGCATCCCAGCATGGCCTTGTAGCTCACCTGGCTTTCGTCACTCATCCACTCATGGTTGAGTTCCCGTGAAGCTGACCCTAAGAGTGGCTGGGAATGGTTTATCTGGGAGGTGGCTCCAGGGACCGAGAGGTGAGTTCAGGAGTGGGTTGTTGTGGCGGGCTCAGGAGCTCACCCCACTGGGGAACCCCTGAAAAACTCCTGGGAGCACCCTTCAGGATTGGCCCACCCAGGGGTAGGAAGCTAGTGCATCCTCCCAGCCATCCTGCCCTTTGTTTGGAGGGGTCAGCCTTGTGTGTTGGTCCAGGCTGGCGGAGGTCATCGGGCACAAGGCGGGTGATCTGAAGGGGACAGGAATGTCTTCCTTGGGGTCAGCTGAGGGTCGGGTGGATGCCAATGGCCTCCTGGCTCCGTGGAACTGGTTCAAACTCCTCTGCCCTTGATGACCCCAGCCCTGGCCAGAACAAAGCTCTGGGCCTCCAGCCTGCTGGGTCCTGGCTCTGAACTACAGTCCTGCCTCTCCTCTCTCCTGAACCAACCTTTTTGCTTGAAAATTTTTCCGCACACCAAGAGAACCTTCAGCAGACACCTCCTGGGCATCCTAGAATTCATTTCTGATGCCATCTACCTGGGGATAGTGTCAGAGCTTCTAGGTTAAGGGCTCAGTCCCACAAGATTGTTCCCTCTTTTGACACCAGTCATAAGCCCCAGGGTTGTGTTTTTTTTTAAACTTTCTGAACCCAGCTATAAACTAGGGTCCCCATTAAGCCAGGGTAACAGAATACTCCCAGGGAGAGACCCCCCAGTATGGGATACCATCATCACTGCTCACAGAAGCAATCATAAAAGTGGTATTTTCAGTCCTCTACTTGAATCTGGCGCTGTTCTCGGGACCAAGCAGAAGATACTCTTTTCAGTCTTTTGTTTGCATGTGGGCACAACCAATCAAAAGATGCTGTTCCTGCTCCTCCATTTCCATAGGGCAGGAAGCCGAGTGAGCTGTGTGACATGGCACAACGCCAAGTGAGCATTTGATAGGACAAGTTTCCCAAGGTCTTATTTGCATGAACGAGATAACCTGGGAATTTTGGATGCAAAAACTCCTTTCTCTTCTCCCTGGGACCACTGCGAGGCTTTTCACCCACCAGTTCTCTGCAGAGTGTACTTCTTTTCCACCTTCAATAAGTGTACATCTTTGCTACCTTGTCTCTGTGTCCTGTCCAATTCTTTGTGCAGGACACCAAGAGCCTGGAAAGAAGCCCCACGGGACCTGCTGTTCAGGAACTGTGATCTCTTCCACAGGTTTGATTAATTTGCTAGAGGGGCTCTTAGAACTCAGGGAACACGTGTTTACATTTCCCTTGTATTATAAAAGATGTCGCACAGGATACAGGGTTATGGCCAGGCGGAAGAGATGCACAAAGCGAAGTCGGGGAGAAGGGTGACCTCCATGCAGTCAGCTGTCCAGAGCTCTTCCGAACCTGTCTTTTTGGGTTTTTACAGAGCCTTCCTTACCTAAGCAGGACTGAGTACATCCTTGGCCAGTGGTGACCACCTCAGCCTTCAGCCCCTCTCCCCTTCCCTGACAGTGGGGCCGGAAGTCCCAAGCCTCTGATGCTGCCTTGGCCTTTTGGTGACCAGGGCCATCCCAAAGCTCGGTAGGGGCCCCAGACACCCGTCATCTCATTAGCACACAAAAGACTGTCTTGCCACTCCAGAGAGCCAAGGGCTGCAGGAGCTGCGTGCCAGGGACCCGGAACAGAGACCAAATGTGCATTTCTGACTGTCACGACGTCACACAGGCAACACTGGGTCTCTCAACAAATCACTTCTCCAGCTCGCACCCTGTGCTCTTCACCTCGGACGATCTTCCCTCTTCAGGGTCCCCTCACACTGTCCCTCACCAGCTCTGTGTGCCCCCTGGAATCTTCATTGAGGTTGTCCCCTTACCTGGCCCCCTCAGAGCCCTTTTCCTCCCTCCATCTCTTGTGAGCTCCTCCATTCTTCCCTTTTTGCTTCTTCCCTCCCTTCTGTGCAGTAGGCACTGGGGACCTGCTTTATGCCAACCAAAGTGACCAGCAACTCAGGGGCTCTGCCCTTGAGGAGGTCACAGTCTGATGACAAGGGCCAGCCTGGCTCCATTTCCTGTACAAATACTAACATCTCAGGCAGACCTCTTGGCCCCTGAGAGTCCAGAGCCATGCTGTCCTTTCAGCACCGTTTGTCAAGAGTAGGGGACTGAGCTGCTGGATGAAGGCTCCTCCTCCCTCAAAGCTCTGGGAGGG
Source organism: Heterocephalus glaber (assembly GCF_000247695.1). The sequence continues at coordinate 7,853,723 of NW_004624734.1, forward strand.
GTTAAGGATGCTCCCAGGAGGGGTGCACAGAACCGAGCACCCACAGCCATGGCAAACGGGGGCGCCACTCCTTTACTCCTCTCCCGGCCCCTCCCTTCTGCCCCCATCACCTCTCCAATCAGCTGCCTGCACCCGAATCCTTGTGTCAGGCTCTGCTTTGGGAGAATCCAAGTGAAGAGCCTGTCTCAGCCCAGTCCTGCAGTTGGACAGGTGTGTGGCATGATTTAACCGCATCTGCTTTGTTGGTGTCGGGGGCGGGGGGTGATGAGAGGAAAGAACTGGGGAGACCAGCTGTGATCACTTGGCTAGACTATGCAACCTGGTAGTTTCAGTAAAGAAGTTGGCTAAAAATGATCTCCATCCACCTGGTTTCTGGATCAACTTCTTAGTTGTTTTTGAACATAAAGGGGGAAAAGGAGAGCTGTGACTAATTAGGTTTTCCTCAAACTCCAACATTCATACGTACATATATGACTGTCCTGTTACTTTATTATTTTAATTATGTTGTTATCTTTGGTGTACAGTGAGTGCACAGTTTCACAAATTATATACCTGAGAGTCCACGGTGGAACTTTGTCAAAATATAGAGCATTTCTATGATCCCAGAAAGTTTGCTTAGCTCTTTTCTGGTTAAACACCCCCAGCTACCCTAGGCAGGCAACTTTGTTTTTGTTGTTGTTTTTCAGTACCAGGAATTGGACTCAGGAACTCATGCTTGCCAGGCAGGCTTGGCACCACTGAGCTACATCCCTGGCCCTAGCCAGGCAACTTTGAATGTGATTTTAATTGCTACAGAATTGTTTTGCCTATATTGCAACCATATATGTATAGGTAGATTGTTCTCTTCTTTGGCATCTTTCATAGGTGTTCTTTTATTTTTTTTACTGGCACATAACCTTTGACAGTCCCACCATTTATCTTGGGTATATGTAAATTGGTTTTTGTTTCTTAGAGGCTCCCAGGTAAGAATTTGCCTTGAGTCTCAGCAGAAACTTGGGCTTAGTCTTTTGAGCAATGCTGGACATGTTAAGACTTTGGAGATCCCTGGAAATGGACTGAATGCTTTCTGCCTTGTGACATGGACATAAGACTTTGGAGGCCATGGGTGGAATATTCTAGTTCAGTGTGCTCTCAAAGGCTCAGAGTGGTGCTATTGGGCAGTGGTGGACACTTTAAGAGATGGGACTTAGTGGGCAATCTTAGGTCCCTGGAGGAAGGCCCTTGAAGGGGATTGTGGGATCTTTCCCCCCCTCCCCACTTCCTGGTCACTGTGAGGTGAGCAGTTTTGTTCCACGATATGCCCCCACCAGATAAGCTGCCTCACCACAGGCCTCAAAGCAACAGGGCCAACCAACCATGGACTAAAACCTCAAAAACTTCCTTTTCTCTTTTGAAGTTGATTTTTCTCAGGCATTTGTGATAGTCACGGAAAGCTGACAGACACATATGTTCCATCGCATGTCTTTCTGAGGTTGTATATTTTCATTTCTCTTGGGTAAGTGGAATCATGGAGATGTGTGGCAATTGTGTATATATAAGTAATCCATAGACTGCTTTCCAAGTGGGCTGTTCAACCACATACTTCCCCCAGCAGTCTGTGAGGGCCCAGTCATTGTTATCCTTTCCTGCCTTTGATATTTTCAGATCTTAAATGTTGGATGTGTTGGTGGGTAGGTGGCGGTATCTAATCTCTATTGGCCCTTCATATATATTCTTTTGTGAAGTGTTTGTTCAAGTATTTTGACAGCTCTTTTTGGTTTTTCTCTTTATCATTGGGTGCAGAAGTTTTATGTATGCTCTGAGTGCAAGTCTTTTATTAGGTATGTGGGTTCAGAATATCTCTTCCTAGTCTCTGCCCCAAATTTTGCATTCCTTAAGTTTTTCTTCAACTTTGTAATGTTTTAAAGGATAAGAAAGCTCTATTTCTTAATAGAAATATAAGCTTATATTTTTTAGTGTTTTTGTTCTCATTTTAAAATTTTAACAGCTTTATTGAAACATAATTTATATTCCACAAAACTCACTGAAGTGCACACTACTGGCATTTTAATTTTTAAAGTAGAAAGTTATTAGAACTTAATGAAATCCAATTGATCTTACTCTTCTCTCTTTGATGGTTAGGACTTTTTTTTTTTTTAAATAGAAAGTTTCTTTATTAATGACCCCAACCGTATTTCTTCAGATACAGGAGTTTTGAACTCAAATACTTAGGAGTAAACAAGTTAAGATTGCATTATCCTGCAACTCATGACCAGTAAGATATTGCAAAGCGAAACAGCTTGGAAAAGAGGGTGGGAGGGGAGGGAGGGAGGGAAGATAAAAGAAGAGGAATTGAGTTGATCAAGTGGAATTCTTTTTTTCTTTTAAATTCTTGGGAACTATGAAGTCCTTGCAAGCACAGCTCGTTTTTGCAGATTATTTTCCAAACGTGTACAAAATGGAACCCAAATGGAGAATCCCTTAGAACCTGGAGAGGTGCTACATGAAGGGCCTCGATTATCCAGCAGCAAGCTGTCCCGCCTTTAGTCGCCAGCGCTTCTTCCTCCATTCCCAAGAGTTAGCGGGATGAAAATGTTTTCCCTGTGATTGTTTTCATTTCTTTTTTCTCAGCATCTGGGCGTGCATGGTTCAGCACCTTGAGGAAGTCAGATGTTTTTGCCCGCATACGTGTGTGAATATAGGCCTTGGAGCACTTGATATGGTAGTGCAGGTAGTCCCAGAACGTGTGGATCAGGTTGATGGTGTTGTCTCGGGAACTGGCATTGGTATGGCGAGGGAACAGCACAAAGGTGAGTAGCCAGTGTTGTTGCCCACAGCGGCATCTGTGTCTTTCAGCTCTAGAGGAGGTTCCCTGTGGCTAAAGAGGACCTGGGGGCTGTGTAGCTGGCTCTGCGTCCTTCTTTGAACTCCTGCATGAACACCTTTCCAATGACCACGTCGTCATCATCTTTAAACACTGTGCTGAAGACTACTGTGACTGTCCTTTTTGGATTCAACATACATGGTTTCATCGTCCCTATAGTGGATAACTGCCCTGTTCTCTCCTTCCTTGCCCTCTTCTTGGAATTGGAAGTATTTCTCAAAGACAGAGGCAAAACAATTTTGCTTCAACATGCCAGCCTGATGCACAATGGAATCTTTGGATGCAGGCAGATTCTCAAGGTCATCTAGCAAAGAGACACTGTATCCTGATTCTGGATTTACCAAGAAGCTTCCATAGCTTCCATAGCTCTTTAATAGCTCATCAGCACCATGTGCCTGAAGTTCCTTGTAGAATTTCAAAGAAATACTGACCATCACTTTTGTTTTGTCTCCATTAGGATTTGAAATATGATAGAGGACCCCATCAAAATCTGCAAATGTCACTTCTACTGCTTCTGGTTTATTTCCAGCAGCTGCGTTCTCGAACTTGAGCGTGAGCGTCTCCTCGATGATGCGGTTGTTCACCTCCAGCAGGATCATGGCGGCGGCTGGCCCCCGAAGCCTGAACCCGCCTGCCGAACGGCCGCCTCCGCCGCGGCCGCCTCACCGACCGGTTAGGACTTTTTTGTATCCTAAGACATTTTGTTTCTCCTATGCTCACAACGATTTTTTTCTGCCTAGGTTTCCTTCTTGAAATTTTCTAGCCTTTGGGGCAGTGTTCACATGTGGTGACGAATTGGTTCAAGATGTTTTCGGTGGTCACAGTCAGGATATCAGTAATTTGCAAAAAAAAAAAAAAATGCTTCATTACCTCGTACTGTTGTTTCAAATTCAAACAGGTTTTTGTTTTTTCATTTAACCTTTTTCTACTGTATTTACATCTACTTTCTTCCACACTGAGAACCCTAATTTTCAAGGAAATTGGAATGTTAGAATTGAAATCTTCCAGGCCGAGGATTTAGCTCAGTGGTTTCGCCGCTTGCTGTGCAAGTGCAAGGACCCAAGTTCAATCCCTGGTACCAAAAAAATAAATAAATAAATAAATAAAATCTTCCATAATTATTCACTTGTCTTAGCTCACCTGAAGCACACAGCAGTCTCATGATAATGTTAATACTCCCACCACCAGGTTGGAGAACTGAGAACTGTGAAACTGCTTTTTCCGCTTGCTCCCTCTCTTCCCTCTGTTATTGTTATCATGGCGATCTGTACCTCCACTGTCAGAAAAGCTCTTGTTTTTAGCTTTCTTTTGGCCTCAGTTCTCTAAGCAAGTGCATGGTTTGTGTCAACCACAGGCTCTCTGTTGTCGCTCTGACCCTTTGGCCAGGTGGCCCCCTTAGGAGGGCCCCTGGGACAGTGTTTTCTGATTCCTGCATTCCTGATTCTGATTTCTGATTCTTACTGATGACAGTTTGTGTTATCTTTATACTATCTCTTTTGAAAAACTGGTTTACTTGGATATAAATAACTTAGCTTGCATTCTGTCCTTTTGTGTATCTTAGCTAAGATGCTCTATTTTCTGGCATAAATGTTGCTATTTAAAAAAAAAACTGACAGCAATACAATTTTCTTTGCCTTATAAACCACATTGTTCTTTGTTCCTTTTTCTTTAAGTGTATGGCTTTCAATGCCTGTTTTGGTGTTGGTTATTTTCGCTCAATAAATCTTAGGTATACAAACTGCTCTTTCAGCAGATAGTTTCAAATCTTTTTCTTTCAGAAAAGTATTCTTGAATGATAGTTTTTAGTATTTTCTGGTTTTTGTTCTAGTTTTCAGGAGCTCCCATTATCCATATATTGGATCTTCTCTGCCTATTTTCAATGCTTTTAACATCCTTCCAAATCTTTGATGTTTTTATTTTAAAAAATCTGCCTCTCATCATATATACTGTAAGGAATTTTCTTGTGCTCTTTGCATTGTATTTCTTCTTGTTTTTTTCTTTATTCCTAAAGTACTTTTTCTCATTCATTTTTCCTTTCTCCCTCTCTTCCTTCCTCCTTCCTCTCTTTCTTTTTTCTCTTTCTCTTTCTCACTCTTCCCTGCTCTTTCCTTCCTTTTTCTCTTCCCATCCTTTCCCCTTCCTTCCTTCCTTCCTTCCTTCCTTCCTTCCGGCTGGAGAGGGAACCCAGGGCCTCATACATGCTAGGCAAGTACTCTATAACTAACCTACTGCCCCAGCCTTTCCATGTCTAATTTTCAAGTTCTATCTTCTTTTCTCTCCACCCCTTTCTTTCTGAAATTCTAGTTTATGTTTTCCCTTTGTGTACTGTATCATATCCATAATGACTTTAGTTTTTTTATAGTAGATTTGAATTAAGTCTATTTTGTGAGCATGTCTTTCTGGTGTGCTTTGTCTATTAGTATATTATTCTGGTTCGTGTTCTCTTTTTACCTTATAATAAGTTAGTATAAAATTATATGTAATAATTTCCTATCAGTCATTTTTATGCTGATTTAGTTTTCTCAAACTTTTCCCGGGAGGCTTGGTTCAGATAGCTCCTCCAACTTCACAGGACTCCTGTTGTTTTCATATAATATTACAAATGTGGCATTGGCCATGGGGGTGCATGCCTGTAATCCCAGCACACTGCGAGGCCAAGGCCAGAGGGTCACAAGTTTAAACTCAGCCTAGGCAACTTCACTATATATGTGTGTGTGTGTGCGTGTGTGTGTGTGTGTGTAGAGTGAGGCCCTATCTCTAAAATAATATAAATAAAATAAAATTCTGGAAATGTAGCTCAGTGCAAAGGCCCTGGGTTCAATTCTTAGTAATACAAAAAAGGGAGGCAGCTGTCTGAGCTCCCTGACTTTGTCCCTCTGTGACTCTTTTCTAGCCTTTCCCTTTCCCTGAACGCCATGGTTCTGTTATTGCTCTGCTTGCACTGCCAGCCAGCAGTTTCTTCTCATTGTGGCCCCATCCTCGGCTCTTTCTGGTTCATCACAGCGGGCAGCTGAGACACAGTGAGACCCATGCCGGCTTCTTCTGGGGGTTCCAGGTGGTTACCCTGCAGTGAGAGGTCCACGTGTGACTGACAAAGAGTGATGTGAAGGCTCTCTCATTACTGTGTGTGTGACGTTCCTCAAGCCAGAAACCAGAAGAACACAGCTAACCCACAATAGGGGCAAGTGCAGCCAGGTGAGTAGACTGGCCAGTCTGCTTTGGGGACAGACCGGAAACAGGGGCGCCTAAGTGCTATTCTCCAGAAGGTGTCTCCTCTGAAGTCTGGAATAGCCACACGTAAACTGTTCCAGGCTTTCCACTGGTGCAGGGCCGAGCTGCAGTTCGAGTGTATATGTTAAAATCCTCACCGGCAGTGGTGTTAGAAGGCTGTGTCAGGCAGCTTTCTGTGACTAACAAAGAGAAAGGTTTACTTGGGCTCACAGCTTTGAACCTTTCAGTCCGTGCTCATCTGGCCTCACTGCTTTGGGTCTACGGTTCCCACCATGGTGGGAGAGGGTGGTCAATGAAGCCCCTTCACCTCAGGGCTGGGTGAAACTCAGAGGAAAGGAGGAGCAGGGGACCCAGTGTCCCCTTTGAGGGCAGGCCCCAGTGGCCTAACACATCCTGCTAGGCCCCACCTCTGTTGCCTCCTGAAAGCAGGCTGTGAGAAATACCTGCCTGTTGTGCCCCGTGAGGGTAGAGTGAGAAGACAGCTCTCCCCAGGCCCAAGTCTGCTGCTGCCCTGGACCTGGACTCTGCTGCGTATAAGCGCCCTGGCCTACCGAATCTTGATACAGCAGCCCTGATGGTCTAAGACGGGGTAAATGTGGGCTGTGACCAGAAACTGTTTACTGAAGGGTTATGATGCTTATGGTTGGTGTGGTCACAATTTTATACATTTATTAGACAAATCCTGGGTGAGCATCTGCTTTGGGCCAGGCTTTTGCTGGAGATGGGGAAGACATCATTATAGAAATTCTAGGCCTCTTCTGCTCATAAAATGAAAACCTGATGCACATCATTCAGATATTTCCAACTCTGTGAAGTGACAGTATTTGTTCTTGGGGACAATGGTTCCATGAGAAGTTTCACCTTGTTGAAAGCAGAGTCCTCACTGAAGGACATTCACATTTCTTGCTTTTAAAATGTTCCCACATATTAAAATAAAATGGTATTCACGTCTCTGTTTCTGGTTTTAATTTTCTCCTTTAGAGCCAAAATCAGATTTCAGTTTCTAAGGAAGCTTATCATGGTGGAAATGGATTGGGCTTTTATACTGCTTGGGACTCTCCCGTTTGAACCCCTTGTCTCAAAGGGCTTTATCTTCTGCTTTTAGGCAGATGTTCCTATGATCTCCAAAGAAGCCCGCCACTGGGGCCTGCCTTTATCATGAAATGTGATAAGGGGGCCAAGGGTCAGCTTTATTGTTCAAGAGAATGCTAAAACTTCACAGGAAAAGCATTTATCATCTGATCACTTGTTGGCAGGGTTTATAGCTCTGGGGAAGATGAGAGAGTTGTTGAAGTTCAGCATCATGGTTTCCCTGCAATTAGGAAAGCAAAAGTCTCTAAAACAGGATTAGTTTATTAGCTTGTGTTCTCTGGGTGATTGGTGTCCCCTGGAGCTGACTCCATTCACCGAGCCTTTGTTTGGCTCCATCCAGGTGCTCAGATGCACTCTACCAGCCAGCGAGGTCCAGCACTTACATGCAGGCTGGTGGAGAGAAGCCCACATTTCCTGGTCACTCGGGGCTGAGCTGCCCTGGGACTCCACATGCAGGGCTCCAGGCAGTCTTCCTAGCAACCCCAGGGGAATCCCAGCTGAGGAGGCGCCAAGTCAGACCAGGAAAGGCTGGACTCAGCCATGGCTCCTGCCTAGGAAAACCTTCCAAGCTTCAACTGTGCAGTGTCTCAGAACAGACCTGTCTATCTCGGAGGAGGCTTTTATATGTTGACAATATGCGAGTGCACACACATTTATGTTTATGGATACACACACACACATATATGTCCACACTTCTAGTTCCTGATACCACTGTATCCACACTGGGATTTCCCCACTGAGTAGCTGAACAGCATTTACAATGCTGGAGTTGATTATAATATAGGACCTCCAAATGATATAAAGGAAATAATAGAACTCCCAACCTGCTTGATGTTCCCCAAAATCAAAGAATGAATTCTAAAAATCAGACCTCCTAAATTTAAGGACCCAATCCAAAAATGGACATCTGAAATGAACAGACATTTCTCAGACAAAGAAGTAGAAATGGCAAATAAACATATGAAAAAATGTTCAACATCACTGGCCATTCAAGAGATACAAATGAAAACAATGCTGAGATTCTACCTCACTCCAGAAAAAATGGTTGCTATCATGAAATCAACCATTAACAAATGCTGGTGGGGCTGTGGGGAAAGAGGAACCCTGCTCCACTGCTGGTGGGAGTGTAGACTGGTGCAACCACTGTGGAAATCAGTATGGAGATACCTCAAAGAACTAGGACTGGAAGTCCCATTTGACCCAGCTATTCCCCTGCTGGGTATCTTCCCCAAAGAATTAAAAGAATCATACCACAGTGATATATGTGCACCCATATTCATAGCAGCACAGTTTGTGATAGCTAAAACTTGGAAGCAGCCCAAATGCCCATCAACTGGAAACTGGATAAAGAAAATGTGGTTTTTTAATAAAATGGAGTACTACTCAGCCATAAAAAATGAGAAATTAGAGACATTTATAGCTAAATGGATGGACATTGAGGTGATACTCTTAAGTGAAATAAATAGGACACATACGTGTAAATACAGAATAGTTTCTCTAGTGTGAGAAACTGAAAGTGTAAATAAGGACTAAAAGGTATAATAGATAATGTGAAATAGGAAGAAAAGGGGCAAAGGGGATGGGGAAGTGGGAGGGGTAGGGGAAAAGAAGAAAAGGGAATAGAATTAATATGAGAAAAGGAAAAAATGGAAACAAAGTCTTTGTAAATAGGGAGGGATGGCGGGGTGGAAGGGAGGGCAGGGGAAGGGGAAAAAATAAGAACCAAGAGAGACTATGTAAAGGTGCAAATTTCCAATGATGAATGTCATTATATTGTATGCCTAAAATGTACCAATAAAATAAAATTTTTTAAAAAAGAGTGAATGTAAGAAACGACAGGTTAAGAGTAGGAAGTATTTATCAAGAAGGAGAGACCTGATAGCTCCTGAGAGAGACAGAAGGGGGCCGAATGGGTTGCCGGGGATCCCATTTCACCAGGGAAGTTTTATAAAGCAAAATCACAAGGTGGGTACAACGTGGGGCAGAACTTTGATCAACCAATGGGATTACAAGTATAGCTGCTTAGGTAACGTTGATCTGGGGGGAGAAAGTCATGCAGCAAGTACACATGGAAAGAACAGAGAACTTTTTTTAGAAAGGCAAGGGTCCAGAGGTCTTGGTCACCCACCAGAGTGAATGAGGTCTATCTAGACCGCATTAGACGAGGTGTTACCACGTATCTTATCCCTTGGGAAGGTATGTAGGCCTGGTCATTTCATCCTTATCTTGAGGCCTGGCCTTCGACAGGTGCATCTCCAGCCACAGCTGTAATGTGTTTTCATCTTTTGCACTGGCTCTCTCGAGGGCCTAGCCCTGTCTGACTGCCTGTGATATTTCTACTTAACTTAGCCATCTGTAATAATCAGAAGCAATGTGGTCACAGCAGTTCTGACTTGTCCCATTTCTTTCTATCTATTATATGACCCAAGAGGCACAGTAGAATATGGAAAAGTGGCAAATACTTTAAAAGTATCCACAGTCAAGATGGCACTCACGCAATGGGTTCAGCTCAGGCCTCACCTCTTCCAGAAAATCTGCCCTGACTCCCCCTCCACAGACTGGGAGATGCCCAGCAAAAGGCTGGCACACCGCTGGGTCTCTGTCACAGCCATAACATCCTATCTGTTGGTCCTTACTGTCATGGAGTTGACAGGCTGTGGGCAGGAAATAGAAGGTCAAGTGAAATACTGCACCAGAGAATGGTTGGGAAGGGTAAAAGGCAATGCCATTGTCCATTGCATGGCAAGAGAGATGCATGGAAGAGGAGAGGCAGTGGTAAAGGACAGGCCATGGAGCGCAAAGATGGGTCTCCCAGGGGTGCTCTGGGGAGATGCCAGGCTTGGAGTCTGGGTAGGATGAGGCCAGTGTGGGCCCCACCCAGCTAGGATGCCTAACTCCTCTCCAGGGCTAACATTTTTTTTTCTGCAAGGGTGACCTACTTGAGCCAAGGCCTCTCAGAAGGAGTGGGCCTCTGCAGTGGCAGAGGAGCACAGTGAACTTGGGCATTCCCCTTCAACTCTGAACTTGACCGTCTTGGAATTTCGTGGCCCAGACAGGTTATCAGGGCATCCTCAGCCTTGCATTGGCTGGGAGTGGGGCTCCCATCCATCCCAGGCAGTTTGGCTCCATGCTCTTAACTAATTTCTGAATGAATATATTCGGGAAAAGCAGCACTGCACCTGAGGCGGGAGGCTCAGAGGGGAAGAGTCACTCAGCACAAGACATAGCTTAGCCAGCAACAAAAGGCAGAGCAAGACCTTGCTGCTTTCAAAGTATCCAAGAGTGGGACTCAGTTTCCCTTCCTGCCCTTGGGTCCTGCTTGGGCTTTCCAGATCAGGGTCCCCTTTCCCCATGTGGATCCCCTCCCCTGGCCCTCCTCTTTCGCTGCACCTGCAGGACAGGTATGGCCTGCCTGGCCCTCCTCTGCCCTCTGATGGGAGCTCACCACTTGCTGGAGCTCCAGACCCCTTTCAGGGCTCGAGGCCCGAACGTGGCCTGCAGGAATAGTGTCCTACCAGGTCTCCCTTCCTCCCCCTACAAACCAGCACCAGGGGCAGCGGTGTGTGTGTGTGTGGGGGGTTCCCTGCCAAAGCACAAAAAGGCCGCACTGTACACTGCTCAGTCCTTCCAACTTCCAGGCTCAGAGAGTGAAATAAACCCAAGTGCCACCTGCAGCCCACAAGGCCTCGGCCCTCACCACGCAGCCTCCTCCAGAGCAAATCCTGGAGGCCCAGAGCTCATAGACTCACCCACCTACTTCCAAGTGCCCAGGAGTTGTGAGCTGGTGGAAGATGGAGAGCAGCTGCCGTTATAACCACTGGAGCGGACTGAGGGCCACATCCTCCCAGGCCCATTGAGTACAGCAAAGGGTGGACCTGGGCTGAGGTAGACCAGATGTCCCCACCTCCAGTCCCCATTTTGAGTGGGCCATGTGACTCATGTTGGGAACATGATTGGATCCATCTACTCCATGTTCAGGACCCAGCCAGAGAGGGGGAGGTGGCAGTCCAACAGGTGGACAAGTGTAGCTCGCAAGCTAAGGTCTTCAGGGTGCAGCCAGCAGCCCTTTCTGCAAAAGGAGTTGCTGCAAACAGTGACACCTCTTTCCTGTGCTGCCCTTGGGCCTCCCCCAGGCTCAGCAGCCCCAAGGGCCTGGCTCCCCAGCAAGGCCTCCCTGTTTGATTCCCACCCACACCCTACCATCCCTCCCGGGTGGAACAGGATGTTCTCATTGTGAACGGCAGAATCTTACATGCTTAAAGTGAAACAGAATCAATTAACTTAAGGAACAAGGAAGTCCACAGATAGAGCAGGCTTAAAGATTAAAATCATGTCACCGGCCCCTCTCTTCTCTCTCTCTCTCTCTCTCTCTCTCTCTCTCTCTCTCTCTCTCTCTCTCTCTCTCTCTCTCTCACTCACACACACACACACACACACACACACACACACACACACACACACACACACACAGGACTTTGTGCTCCTCCGGGCGAGCTCCTCCATGAAGTAGGGAGAGAGAGCCCCCAGCTGTGTGCCACCATGCTCGAGACTCCTGAGGGTGGAAGAGGTCTTTCCCCAGCCTCCATAAGTACAGGCCAGCTTGGGACTGGTCACATTGGGTCATCTGTGTTTCCTGTGTCACTGTCACGACTATGGACGGGGAGACAGGAGGCTGTTTGTCCCTAGCAGCTGCACTGGTCCTGTGTGCATGGAGGACAGGCCAGGGGAGGGCAAGGAGGGAAGGCAGATTTTGGGAAGATGGGGGAAGGAGGGGCTATGGCCTCAGCACTTCCTGGTCTGGGGTGGGGGGGACTCCTGGCTATTTGGAGATATTGTTTCTGGCCTCATCCCTCATTCTGCCTGTACTTTCTCTGGCTGGGTCCTTCTCCTTGCTGTCTGCGGAGTGTTCTCATCTGCAGATGCATACAAGCAATGTTGCTGATTGGCCTTCTCATGTGGGGTCCATGTTGTCACTCTCTGGGCTGGGCTGGGTTACAGATATCTCCCCATCCCCTCATCCCTTTTCCCAAAGGTGGCTGAGCTTCAGATTCCAGTCATATGAATTCAGCACCTACAAGGCATCCATCACTTTCACATCTATCTTCTTTAAAAAATTTTTATTTTTATTAGTCCATGTTTGCAGTACACAATGATTACATTCCTCATGGGGAGTTGGTGTGTGGACATAGCACATCCTTTTTTTTTTTTTGGTGCCAGGAATCGAACTTGGGACCCTGTGCTTGTGAGGCAGGCGGCGGAACCACTGAGCTGAATCCCCGGCCCCAAGCACATCTTAATTCTCATTACTCCCTCTCCCCTCTTCTCCCTCCTCTCTCCCTCCACCTCTTGGTGCCCTTCCCATTTCCAAAAGATCTGTCTCTCTATTTTGTTTTGTTCTTTAATTTAGTTATATTTTGGGTTTCTCATATAGGATAAACCATGCAATATTTAACCTCATGTGTCTGATTTATTTCACTTAACATCATGATCTCAAGGTGCATCCATTTTCCTACAAATGACTCAAGTTTATTTTCCTTTATGGCAGAGCAGTACTCCATTGTGTATAAATGCTACATTTTCTTTATCTGTTCCTCTGTCGATGGGCATATAGACCACTTCCAAGATTTAGCTATTATGAACTGTGCTGCACATAACTTGGGTGTGCATATATCACTGAAATGATGTCTTTAACTCTTTTGGAATGACCCCTAGAAGGGAAATAGCTGAGTCAAATGGAATTTCTAGTTTTAGTTTTTTGAGGAATCTCCATTCTGGTGTCCACAGTGATCGCATTAGTTTACATTCCCACCAACAGTGTAGAAAGCCCCCCCCCCATGTCTTGCTGGTACTTGTTATTCTTTGAATTCTTGATAATAGCCATTCTTTCTGGAATAAGATGGAATGTCAGAGTTGTTTCAATTTGCATTTCTCTAATGGCCAGAAAATCTTCCTTGTTTACAGGATGACAGCTGAGGAAGTCAAGGCTAGGAGAGGTACACGCCCCTTGTCTTAGTTTGCTAAGGCTGCTGTAATAAATCATCACAATGAGTGGTTTAAAACAACAGGAGTTCTTCTTGTCCGGGCCAGGAGACTAGAATTCCAAGCCTAGGCATCATCAGGTGCAGCTTCTTCAGAGGCTGTGAGGGAGAACCCATTCTGCGGCTCTCTCCGAGCTTTAGTAGCAGCTGACAGTCCTTGGCATTACTTATCCTACAGACCCAGGACTCTGCATCTGCCCACATTGTCATGCGGCATCTTCTCCTATCTCTTCACATCCTCTTCTTATGAGGACACCAGGCGTATTGTATTCAGCATGACTTCATCTTAGTAATTCTGTCTGCAACAATCTCATCTCCAGATAGGGGTGCATCCTCAGGACCTGGGGTTAGGGCTTCAGTGTATCTAAAACTCATAAACAGTGAAGTCAGACCTCAAATCCAGCCTGCAGCAAAAGATACCTACTGCCAGACAATGCTTTGCATTTTTGTCTCTTTAAAATCCAACAGCCCTGTAAGATAAGCATTGCATCCATTTTTTATAGGTGAGAACATTAAGGCAGATGGAAGCTAAATGCTCAAGGTCAGCCAGGTGCAGTGGTCCAGGCCTGTAGTCCCAGCACCCTGGGAGGCTGAGAAAGGAGGACTGCAAGTTTGAGTCCTGTCTGAGCAACTTACTGAGGCCTTGTGTTAAAATAAAAAAAGGGCCGGGATGTAGCTAAGTACAAAGACCCTGGGTTCAATCCCCAGTACCGCAAAGGAAAAAAAAAATAGCTCTAAGTTACCAAACTGCTTAGGAGCAGAGTTGGGATTTGAGCAGGTTCTCCTGACTTGCCTGGTTTTCCCAGCTCCACCTTGCTGAGCATAGGGGGAACTGTATAAATGGTGGCAAAGTGCTAGGGGAGTCCTGAGTGGACAGCCCGCTACTGCCTGCAAAAGCTGGGGTAGGACTGGCAGAGAGAGAAATCCTGAAAGTCCTTCCTGGAGGAAGTGGCATTTCAGTTGAGTGGGTCTAGAAGCAGAGGTCAGATTTCCTGGTGCAGAGATGGGAGGGAAGACTGTTCTGGATGAGGCAAAGAGCAGAAGCAAGACTCAAGAAGGGCAGGAATGTCTTGGAGGAACCAAGAGGCAGTTCCAGCTGGCTGGTCCACAGCCCCCACCCACCGTCACGGGCTGCACAAGAAGGGCTGTGCCTGGGACCCATGCCTCGGAAGCCCACTTCCAAACCTGCATCTCCAGAAGACATCAGAAGCCCAAACAAATGGGACCGGCTGAGGGGCACCACTGTCCTTCTGCTTTCCAGATCCAACTGTGCCTCTGGAAGTGCGGAAGCCCTGTCTCCGCTGGCCCAGATCCATGCTAATGCCCAGTGAAAGCTTCCCAGTGTGGCGCTCCGTTGCCCAGGGCTGCTCTCTGCGTCAGGCCCTCAGCCTGTCAGGCCCAACAATTGAATAATATTTTTATATTTAGTCCCGGGCCATGGAGTCTTTTTTCCACTGCCAGGTTCGCCCGCACACTGAAGCTCCTGGGAATTGGGCCTCTGGATGCCCAGGAAATAAGCAGCTTGGGCAGGAAGTGGTGGGTGGTGCTGGGCCAGGTGAGACCTTGTGTCCTGGGGTGAGAAGGTGTCGTCCTCACGGGAGTCCTTCTGTGGCCTGGCAGAACAGGGGGAGAGCAGCAGTGTTGCCCAAGACCTGAGCACAGTCGTGCCTGTGTGTCGAGGCTGGCAGGGTCGGGGAGGGAGGTAGTGGGGGTGGAAGGGTGTTCACCTGGCTGGTGACCTGTGGAGATGGTGACAAGGAGCAGGTGACCACCCAGGAAAGTTTTCAGGATCAACAAGAGCTATGGGACACCGAAAGTGGGGTGCTGCATGAGGGAGAGGCAGGAGGAGCTCGGAGGGTTTAGTCAAAGGAAGGGTCCAGCAACAGGAGCCTCAGAGAGGGGCCAGAGACAACCCAGGCAAGGATGAAGCTGGTTCCCTGGCTTAGAGCAGGTGGCTCAGCCTTGGTGCTATTGGCATTCAGGGCCGGCTAGTTCTTTGTCCTGCACCACACTCTTGTGCATTGGAGGACAGGCAGCAGCATCCCTGGCCTCCACCCACTAGATGGCGCTGACACTCCCCCAACTGTGACAACTGAAAAACAGCCATTCCCAAATGTTGCTAGGGCTAGGACAGGGAGGTAGAATTGTCCCCTGATGAGCCTTAGCCAGACCTGGAGGTTGAACAGGTTTGGGATTTGGGGGTGGGTACCATTCCCAAAGGGAATGTGCAGGGAGAATAAGCAGAGGCAGGTGACATTTCTCAAAGACAACAGGAAGCTGGGATCTGGCTTAGAAATGGCAGGACCTCAGCTTACCAGTCTGTGTAATGGGAGTGATAAGATCGCCTGTCCACGGGGGACCTGTGGGATGGAATGAGACCATTTCTGGACGTGACATGGGGTAACTGTGTACTGGGAGCGGCTTGTGCGGCTGGCACTGTTTATCTTTGTTACTTCCCTGCAGTAATCTGGCTGTCACTCTCCTCCTTGTCCCCACCTGTCCCAGGCAGCTGCAGGCCTCTCAAAGACTAAGCCAGTTCCCATTTCCACCCAGCTGAAGAAACCTCGGTGGATCTCCTGCGGATGTTGTCTTGAAAGTGTCTGCACAGAGCGCGGGTCCCCGGAAGGATTTCTCCAGGAGGTGATGAGGTGTCACAGGCTATGAGGCTTTCCCAGGAGGGGATGTGTCACCACCAGCCATTTGACAGGGAAGAGAACTGCTCAGAGAGAAGGGGGACAGGCGGGAGCCCAGCTCAGCACGGGGCGGGTGGGGTGCAGGTGTCACACACATGATGGCAGCACCTATCCTGCTTTGAGCTCAGCAGAGGGACAAGACTGGGTGAGGGCATAAGTAAGAGAGAAGAGGTAAAAGTGTTTCCGAAACTGTCACCTCTACCCTGGGACAGCAGGGAGCTGGGGTGTCACACATTGGAGCGGTGGGAGAGGGCCGTGGACTGGCACCTGGCCCCTGCCTGGCTGGGGACAGAGGACAGAACACCCTTCCCTGCAGGGTGCAGGGTGGGGGGCTCCCTCCAGTCAGGAAGGCAGGAGGTGTGCACCCAGGTGCTGTGTTTATTGTACCCTTGTTTTGCATTGAATCTGGATTTAAAACTGTTACGCAAAGAGTACTCGCTGTGGCAATTAAGTATTTATACTCTCATTTAGCAATTTCCATTTTAGAAAAGAAAGCACACGTCATCAATGCCTGCCACTGCTGGCCCCTGCCCAGAGCGGCCCCAGCTTCAGGTGAGCCCAGCACAGCGCTGTCCCTGGTCCCTGGGGGCCCCTAGAAAGCCAGGTCGGGGATGGGGTTGGGGAGTGGAGCGGAGGCAACCTTAACCTGCAAGCGGAGCATGGTGCCTGACAGAGGACTTGATCTCAGGATCACAGCGCTTGGGTGCAAGCTCTGGCTGCAGCATGAACTAGCAAAATTAACTAGCAAAGTTAACTTCTCCGAGCCTCACTTTCACTGTCGGTAAGATGGTTATGAGGATTGCTGTGATGTGGCGATGTTGTGAACCTGAAACGAGATGCAGCTTGTGGTCCCCCGTCATATGGTGCCAAAGACCAAGAGAGACGGCTAAGATGCAGGCTCTCAGGCTGTTCCTCAGGGCTCCTGATCAAGTAAAACTAAGTCAGGATGCGGGGACATCCCGATCAGCTTCTAGGTGACTGTCACCCAGGCACATCCTTAGGAGACATGACTGTCTAAGCGCATCACAAGTCTTCAGTACATGTCATTACTGCAATTACCACAACAAAAATGATACATGATGAAATATCCCAAAACCCAGTGGCTTAAGTCTTCGCTGGGGTTGTCCACAGGTCCTATATCCACTGGCCACACACATACCTTGTCCACCCCTGGCTAGTCTATGTAGGTGCTCACAAAGGCAGTAGAGGTTCAAATGCTTTTAGGTCTCTGCTCACTACTACTGTTTGAGCATTTACTATGTACAGGGCATGGTGCGTAATGTTTTTTATCTAGTCCATATGATGCTAACAGTGAACTCACGAGGTTGTAGTTTAGTCCCTAACACTTTGTAGCAAGCTACATACTTGGTGGCTTAAGTAACACAGATTCATTATCTTACAGTTTTGGAGATCAAGAATGCAAAAAAAAAAAAAAAAGAATGCAAAAAAATATTGCCTGCCTCACAAGCACAAGTTCCCGAGTTTGATTCCTGGTACCAAAAAAAAAAAAAAAAAAAAAAGAATCCAAAAATGGGGCTATGGTCAAGGGTTCAGCAGGACATGTTCCTTCTGAAGGGCTAGGAGATAATCCAACCCTTGTCCTTCTATAGGCCATGCACATCCCTTAGCTTGGGGCTCCCTTGCAGCAAAGGGATAACTGGAAGCATGGATGGATGGATGGGTTGGTAGATGGATGGATGGGTGGTTGGATGGATGAATAGATGGGTGCATGGGTGGTTGGATGATGGATGGTAGGTAGGTGGATGGGTAAATGGGTAGATGGACTGGTGGGTAGATACGTGTATGGATGGATGGACGGATGGAAGGGTGATGGATGGACAGATGATGGATGGGTGGATAGGTGGATGGACGGACACTTAGAATGTCTTCTCTCCTCTCTAGGTTCTTGTTTCCTTAACTAAGATGATTGCAAAACGTCCTTTTCCCATTCCAGTCCCAGAGCTGGGATTTTTTTCTACCTCCACCAACACCAGAATGCTTCCCACTTGGCTTCTCAGAGAGGGCTTGTTCTCTTTTCAAGCCTCCCACTGAACCAGTCTGCTCCAGTTATGAGAAAATAAGCCTGTCACTTAATCACCAGTGATGTCAGTCGGGAAAACTTAAACAAAGAGATTAGTTCTGCTTTTCTTTGTCAGTGCAGTGGAGAGCATGAAATATTTAACAGCACCCTAATGTGGAACAGATGGGACCCTCCGTCTCTTCCACGTCTACCAACAGCCAAGCCGGGAGGCCCATTGGGAGAGTGTATGGGCTGGAGAGCTGCCACAGGACTGCTGGCCCGGGAGCTGCAGGTCCGGGTCAGCCTGACCCAGCCTGCTCAGTTATCCATTGAGGGGATCAAGTTGCATTCCCAGGGAACCCTGGAAATGCCACAGTGGGTCCAGATGTGATATCAGGGTCAGGTCCCCACAAGCTTTTTGCATTTATCATTGTTTTTCCACCATGTGTTGATTACATCATGGAATTCTACCCACAAAAGCCAAAGCTTTGAAAAATTACCCAGGATCAAATTTTGGGTATGTGCTGTGTGACCTTGGGCAAGCCAGTTACCTCTCTGAGCCTGTACTTTCAGCAGTAACAGAGAGATGAGCCAGCTGGAAGTTTTGCTGGGAAGCCAAGTAGGATCATGCATGAAAAGCCTCAGAGAAACCCAGCAGAGCAGGTTCAGGCTGAGCTCAGGCTGGTGGAGAAGTGACCAAGCTCAAAATCTGGGTCCCCTGGGAAGGTTTCCCCACACATGTGGCTGCGGGTTTGCACCACACCGAATTGCAGCATTTTTGAGCTACAAAGGATCTCGTGAATTATTTAGACCAGGGCAGCAACTGGACAGGCCGTGCCTCCCTCTGTGATGCTTCTTGGTGTATTGGATTGTAGTGAAGTGTGTTTGCTGGCCATACTGGGGGTTGAACCCAGGACCTTCTCACTGAGCTACATCCCCAGCCAGTGTTTTATCCTGAGACAGGGTCTCACTAAGTTTTCCAGGCTGAGCTTGAACTTGAGATTCTCCTGCCTCAGCCTCCCAGAGTGCTGGGATTGCAGGTGTGAGCCACCACGCCCGGCTCCATGATGCTTTTCTACATTTTATGTAGCCTGCTGTTCTGTGTTTCCTGTCCAGATTCCAAAAGCAGATGGGTTTATGGACCTGTGTTTCGAGCAATCTCCTTCATCTTTGAGATGACACTAGGAACAGAGCGGGGTGAACGTGCTCCTTTCTGCCTGGCCGTGGCAGGCGTCGTTCAGTGACGGTGCAGCCTTCCCTAAGGTGTGCAGCCCTGGGGCATATCCTCTCTACCCTCAGCAGTACCACATAGTCAACAACAACAACAACACAAAACCCACGGACTGGGCAGCCAGCCAAGTAACCTATTAGGCTCTGAGGGTGAAGAGATTTTGTCCAGATCCGCAGCTCTGCTCAGTCCCCTTACAGCCTGCAGAGGGCAGAGGCCACACTGTGGTTTGTGTTGCTGAGCGGGGCACATTCTTTGCCTCGAGGGAGGTCACAGTGTTATGGGCAGGGCCAC
Organism: Heterocephalus glaber; assembly: GCF_000247695.1. The sequence goes on from NW_004624734.1 coordinate 7,873,182, forward strand.
AGAGCTCACCACACCGTGCCACGCCACGCCGCAGCTCTGCCGAAACCACAGCTCCCCGAGGTCCTAAGCCTGGGGTCAGTAAAGAACTAAAAAAAGGCAAATTCTGGTATAACAAAAGACAGTTTTTTAAAAAAATAAATTTTATTGGTACATTTTAGGTATACAATATGACATTCATCACTGGGAATTTGCACCTTTACATACTCTCTCTTGGTTCTTATTTTTCCCCCTTCCTCTGCCCTCCCTTCAACCCCTCCATCCCTCCCTA